>JAMXBB010000010.1:64174764-64304593 GCA_024138015.1 Lumnitzera littorea
ATACTTGATATACATAATATTATACATAAATACACATACATATGTATCACGTCTAGGGTATGTACATATATATATATATATATATAATTTATATAATAAAAATACACTATATATACACTATGGCATACATGTATACCTATCGAATATATACCCTCTATTATACACATATTATATTATATTAGTGTTTTGTATTTTGTAATTATATATATATATTTCGGTTACATACATATATATATACACCAATACATATACATAAGTATATATGTACATAAACATAATTCCTTATACTAGTTATTTGTAAAAATTATTATAAGATGTATAATATACATATGAATATACCTCAATATCTATACATATATATGAACATCCACAAAATTGCATATATAATTCTAAAATACATGCTTATAAAAGAATATATAGAAATTATTATTACAAAATACCTATAATATACATAATAAATACCATACTTTTGGAATATTCATGAATGAAAGTCCCCAAGCTTCTTCTCCTTCTTTGATTGTTATATTTGAAATCACAAAAAAAATATTGAGGTAAAAAGGGATGGATGCTTATGGTTTGAATGAGAAAGGGAATAAGAGAATTTGTGTGTTTTGTATTTTATTTTATTTTTTTTGTAGTACCAGACATTTTTCTTCTTTTTTTTTTCTACATAAGGNGAATGGGTCTTTTTGATATTCGTGTTCTGCTTTAAGAGGTTGTATATTCTTCCCATAACGGGTTTTGGAACCTTCTTCATTAGTCGACGCTGTAGCTTGTAGCAAAGAAATGCTGTTTGCTAGGAAGCTCATTTGTTCTACCATCTTTTCCATAGCCCTTTCTATGGAACGAAACCTTAGCTCAGAGGGATCATTGATCTCGGGGTCTCCATCATTTCTTTGAGTGGTGGCCATCCTGGTCTAGGAACGGGTTCTAATCGGACTTCTCTGAAAGACTTGACGTTTGGGAGCTATCTTAAAATTTTACTTGATTTGAATTAAACAACTCAACAAAGGGTTAGTAAATATTATATTTTCCTAAAAAGAGGTGGTCAATCGTTCAGACATAAAATGCATGTCACACGAGTGCAATGAAAAAATCAAGAATTGGGGGGAACCTTTAATGTGGCAAAACCTAATTAACTTTTATTAATTTTTGCAATTGCGAAGCTTTACAACTCTTATTCTGTTCATAAAAATGAATTTTAATGAAAACATAAAAAACCTAAAATCTAAAATTTAATCTCCTAATGACTAGTAAGCTTATCCTGCGTCCTCCTCTTCTTTTGGATTATGGGAGCTTGCTTTTCTTTGCCTTTGGTCCTTTTCAGTTGAGCTTCCAATGCCTTTATCTTCTAATGATACTCCTTGCAATGGCTTTCCAACTCCTGCTCTCTCTTACTCGTCCTCTCTGGTTCAGCTTGAACTTCCCTCTTCTCTTCGTTGTCTTCCATATCTTTCAGCCCTTTTAACTGGTGATAAAGAAATCCTTTGGTTGTCTGACTCCTAGCTGTTATCCCTCTAGTGGTAGGGGTAGTTTTCTCGTACACCAAAGAGCTCGAATGCTTTGAAGCTTGGTTATTTTATCAACCATCATCATACCAGTCTAGTAAGGCAGCTTCTAATGATGGTCTAGGGATCATGTCCTCAATGAGTCCATTGGCTGGGACGTATGCGGTGCAGAGGTTGAAGCCAATTAGAGGAACCGCTTTAAAGTCTCTACATCCTCTTATCATTTCCTTGCTTGCAAACCACCTAGGTGTTAACAACAATTCTTCCACTTTCATACTCTGAAAGTATTGGACCCAACGGCGGCTAGCTATATTTTCTGGCAGCTCAATTTTTTCTCCAAAAGATTTGATGAGATCATATCGCTGAGTAAACTCGGCCCGATTAAAATCAAGCTGGTAACTTCTCATGTGGCTAATGAACCAGACCACCAATAGGACCATATTAGTTTTCAGATCTCCTCGTCTCTTTTTCTTAAGATGGTTTAGTGACTGGATCTGCTCGACCAGAAAGGCCGGGATATATGATTTCCCTTCAAGGAATTGGGTTACAAGTTTTGCAATTCTGAAATGGACTCGACATCTTTCATCAGGGAATAGGATGGTATTGAAGACTACCAGTATAAAAGCGTTGACCCGGTACTGGTGCCACGCTTCTAAATTTGCATAAAAAACCTCGTGTTTTTCTCTATGTTTCACTTCAGTAGAAAACTAGTCTATGATATCCTCTAATCGAATGGTCTTTCCTTGATTTAGAACCCGGTTTATTTCGGTTTTTCTTATTCCCAGCAACTTACTGAAGATCTTTGGTGCTGTAGCTTCCAAGTCTAGGACATAAATATCATCCGTGATTGTAGGAGCCCATAACAATTGGGAGTATTCTTCTACAGTTAGGCTTAACTGATGTAGGCCCATATAGAAACTGATGGATTCGGGCTCCCAAAGGTGGACTAAGGCCCGGACTAGAGTGATGTTCACAAGGATCTTCTGTAGAGAGAGGATGGGCCCAATCTTATTCTCAATAAACTCCGGTTTATCTAGGCTGAAGAGTCGAAACCACGTCTGAAGTAGCTTCTGTGGCCAATGCGGTAGGTGGACATGAATGTCTTCAAAAGACCCTTGATTTGATCCAGCCATGACTAATCAAAATTAAAATTACAATTACAATGTATTCTAAACTTTATATAAAAATAATATTACAAATTATTTACAAGGGAAGATTACAATTACAATCACAACTTCACAACTGCTTTTATCAATGTAGGTTTGCCACATTATAGGTTCTTGTGATTTTTGAAAAAGTTTTCATGTAACATGAAGGGTGGGTTCTAAAGGTCCTCATTATTTTCGGAACTAAGGTTGCTTTGTAACTTCTAAGGTATCCTTAGATTAAGAACATTGCCTTCCCTCAATCGTAAAATTGAGTAATCCTTTGGTTAAGCAACTTAGGTTAGATGACAAGAACCTTCGTCATCTATGAAAGAAGCTTTGGTTATTTGGGAGTCTCAATTATCCTTCGGACAGGAACTTAAGTTATTCAGAATCATAGAATCAAGCATTTAATTGCCTTGGGAGCTAAGGTTATTGTAAGAGTTTATATGAATCCTTATATTAAGGACCGTTAATAGTAGTAATTGTAAAACCAAGTAATCCTTCTAATACGGGTTGTTGTGGATGAATACAGGGAACCCAGTATCATACAAAAACCAATGGGTGGGATCGAAACCTAGCATGGTGTTAAGTCTGTAAACCCTGCAAATCTAGCCTTTTAAGTATAGAATCAAACCCTTAAATTGTAGATGATTTCCTGAAGTCAATAAAGCCAGTGAGATTTAAAATCGATCAAAATCTTAATTCAAAACCTAAAGCAAATATGAAAAACCTTAAATTATCAATTGAACCTCTAATCACATACGAATACCTTAAAACCTTAAGTATATGTAATTATAAAGGTTGACCTCGAATCTCATCAAAACCCTAAGATAATAATCGAAGATTTAATTGCGTAGAAAACTTTTATACCTTAAATGTATATAAACCATAGAGATTGTGCCCAAAAGTGATAAAACCCTAAAACTATAATTTTGAAAATATAAAAGTACTAATTCACTATACTTTACTCTAAAACCTTAATTGACAATATATCCTTAGTATCTTATCAAATTATTAGTAAAAGATCAAAAATAAATTTTAATCATTCATAAATACATATAATATTAAAGTAATCCATTAGAAATTAGTATATTGCATTATAGATCATATCCATCTTCTAATTATATAACTAGGTTAGTATTATAAGGAGTTAAGTGTTTAGTTGATACTTATATTACATATAGTAGGTATTAGTACCCTAAATGATACTTTTTATGATAATTACATTAAGTAGCCTACTAAATAATGTATATAGGATATAAATACATAGAGAAAGATTTCATTAACCATTCTTACTAATCATTTCAATAAACTCCACATTTCCCTTCAATTCCTTAATTTTTCTCCCAAAGTTTCCTTAATTACCTCATTATGTACACACAAATTTCACTTAATTTCAAAGAGTTGACTAAGTCAAATGTTAATCAAGTTAAAGGTTGACTAAGTCAACAAACATGTCATTGTCATCTAGAGTCTTCTTCCTTTCTCATTGTAGACACCTAATTTTTGCCCATAATTTTTATTTTTACAAAAAGGGTCTTAATTCAGAAAATAAAAAAAAAAAGAAATTAAAATTAATAAAAGATAAAAAGATAATAAAAATTAACAAATATTAAAAATACCAAAAAAATAAGAAAAGCAAAAATTATAGAGATTTCTTAGATTTTTAAGAAGAAATTTATATTAAGAATAATTAGTTTTAGTGTTAATTTTAGTTTTAGTTTAGTTAAAAACTTTAGTTTAAGGATTCAGATTAGTTTAAATATAATTTAATGGTAATGAATATTAAGAAACAAGTCAACGGTCTAATGGATAAACAGCGGAGTATTTGGATAGATTTAGTTGGAGGTCACGGTTCGAATCTCAGTAGGCATCTCTTTATTTTTCTAACTTTGCAGAAGCGAGACAAAAATCAATTTCAATCAAAGCGTCCAACGTTTGAAGTCCAATAATTCCAAAATCAGTAGTTCTATTCAATTTGGAAGTTAAAGTCAACTCCAATTTCGAAATCAACGATTCCGAGCTTGATGCCCCTAGACGAAAGCTAACATCCAAGTCCAGACAAAACCGAAATCGAAAGCAAATAGCCAGCGTCCGATTCCCAGATGAAATATGACGTCCAATTCACGTACACCGAAGCCAACGAAGCTCCTTCATGTTTAATTTAAAAATAAGTCCAACGAAAATCCAACGTTCTAAAAGACGCCAAAAGGAATTCCAATCCATAGTCCTTACGTCCCAACAATCTGAACCCTGACGACCAGAATCCCATGCCATTCCAACTGCAAGTCTACAAATTGAAGTTCCATGCCTGAACGGACGTCCAACGAGCTGCCAACGTCTCCATTCAACCCACACGCAATCCGAAGTCCTGACGAGTGCCATCCAAAGTCCATCTGCAATCCAATAAAGTCTAGACAATTCGTGACGGCAATTCCGAAATCCAAATCGAAAGCCAATCTAAATTCCAACGCGCGTCCTGACAAAATCCTAATCGTCGCCTTCTCGATTGCTCCACCAATCCGAAGTTCAGACGAATTCACTAACACCAGCAATTCGCAACTCCTGTTGCTCGCCTGATTTACTGAACCGTCCAAATCAGGTTCAAATACTAGTTTTTCTATTATTATTGTTATTGATTAGTTATTATTATGTTTTAGTTACTTAGTTATTTAATATTATATATGTATATATATATATAGTTAGGAAACTTTTAATACTAGTTTATATATGATTGAGTATGTTACATAGTTTATTTAAATAAGTAGTTGTTAACAATAAAATATAATTGTAAAAATATATTTATATTAGCTTAAGAGAGTTTTTTTTTTTAATATTGTTTTAGAATTCTTTACGTAGAAAAACTTTCTTTTTAATGAAAATTAATAGTGAAAAAAAACTTTTTTTTTAAAGGCTTTTAGAGAATTTTTATAAAATAGAATAAAAGGACTTAGTGAATTAGGATCTTTTTGGAGTTTTGAAAAACTGAATTCATAATAACGTAAACTCGGTCGGTTTTCAAAATTAAAATCAATCAACACACTAAAGATTTTTCGAAAGAACTACGATTGTTTGATCCCAATTAGCGGATACGTAGGCACCTTCGAGGTGACGATAAAATATATAGAAACTTAGGTTTATTTTTCTTTTGACTTTTATTTGTTTTTTTAAATATTATAATTAGAAAAATAATCCTATTTTTAGTAAATAAATAATAGTACTCGTTAAGGTTTAATAGATTAGTCTCCGAATTCCGAAACCTCTAGTTCTTTGTTAAAATTGAAATAAAAGATCGGTAGCTAAATCGTAACTAATCCACCCAATTGGTTACGGTTTCTCTTCTTTTCTCGACTTCGGTCGGGTAGCGACTCCAAAAAATAATTTTCAATAAAAAACCGGAATTTCTCAATTTCTTTAATCGAGGATTAATATTAAATGGGTTAGAGTTTAGTATTAATCAAGAAATGAGAAATTAATTTTAAATAATCAGAAAACCGAAAAATCAGACTCGATAGTTTGGCGACTCCACTGGGGATCGCTAGAGGGCTAGCCATTAGAAGTTGTCGAAAATAGGATTATTTAAAAAAAATGAAATAATAAAAAATAAAAAAAAAAGAAGTTAGGTATGTTATTTGATGTATTTGTTTATTTTATTTATTTGTTTTTTTTTACTAACATTTTTTTTATTATAGCCAAATCAGTTCATTTAAGGGGAAATTTTAGGGGGTTTTACTTTTATCTTTTATTTAGTTATTTTTATTTTATTTTATTTTATTTTCCTTTCTACATCATAAATGCATGTTAGACACGATTAGAACTAGGTTGTCTTAGGACCTTAGGAGGGGAGCCATTGTGTAAGTTTCGGATGTTGTGGGGTAACCACCTTTCGGGGCTGATCAAGCTACCCCACTTAAGTTTAAATGCGACCATAGAATCGTTGCTTTGAAAAACATAGTGGTTGCAGAATAGGTAGGGTACGTAACCTAAGGATTCATAATAACTTTTGGAATTACATGAGTTCCCAATAAGATGGATTATTTGATTTCATGATCAAGAATAACCATACTTCTTAACCTAAGGATAATGAAAACTCTTGAATCGCTAAAGCTTCTTTCAAGAATAATGAAAGTTTTTGTCGAATAACCTACATGCCTAAATAGAAAGAGTAGGTTGCACGATTTAAGGCAGCTAAGGTTCCTAATCTAAGGGTTCTTCTTAAGAACTTACGCAATAATCTTAGTTCTAAGTAAGATGGCTTACTTAATTTCATGATTAAGGATAAGTAGAGTTCCTAATCTATGGATTGTATGGAATATGTGAAACAACCTAAGATCATAAAAAGATAGACTAGTTGATTCCACTAACGAGGATACCCAATCTTCCAAATTTGAGGATTACTAAGACTCTTAAGTAGCTAAAGCTAACTTTAATAACGACTAAGGTTCTTGTAAAACAAACTATGTTCCTAAAAAAAAGGATTACTTGATTTTGCAATTAAGAATAGTCAAGGTCTGTAATCCAGGGACTCTTAAGAACTTGTCGAATAACCTTAGTTCCTAATGAGATGGATTACTTGATTTCACGATTTAGAATAACCAATGTTCTAACATAAGGATAATCGATGCTCCAAAATAGCTAAAACTTTTCTCAAGAATAGCTGGGGTGTTTTTGCAATAACCTAAGTTCCTTAATAAAAGGATTACTTAGTTTTACAATTACAGCTACCCGCAATCCTTAATATAAGGATTCTTAGAAACACTTATGATAACCTTAGCTCCCAGGGTGATTGAACACTTGATTTGTCACATCCTGGCTTAGAACGAAATACACCATCACACAGGAATACCTGTTGAAAATTTAACTTAACCTACTCATTTATCAAAAGGCAAGTTTATTTACATGATAAGGGAGTTGCTACATCGAAGTTCAGTTGGAAATTTAGTTACAACTTATGTATATAGCATAATATTTATATCAAAACATGAACTAGCTTTTTCTTTTGTCATCTTCACAATAGTAGGATTCCTAACTTAGTACAAGTTCCATACAAAAATTGCCAACTTTAACTGATGCTCTTAATACATATTCCCCCTAATGTTGGGCCCTTCTCGACGATGTTAACCTAAGGATAAAACATTTTATCCCTTTAGCTACTAAAGTTGAGTAAGAGTGGATAAGAAGCAATAAAATATGGACAATATCACATATCATAACTAAAACATTTCAATCATAATCCGTAGGTTCAACATCACGTATGCATTAGTCTAACCAAGCACTTATTGCTAGCAATGTAGCATACTATGCTCTTACGTGGCATGCATCGATACCGATATCTTAAGCTCTCCAATTTTCATCAGGTTAGTCGATGTAGCAATCTATGGGCAATAAAGAGCTTCTTAGGAGTAGGAACCCCACCAAATTAGACTACACATTGTAGTAGTCTACCAATATCAAAAAGGGCAATAAGGAATTTCTTAGGAGTAAGACCCCTAACTTTGTTTTACAAAATTAGACTATGCACTGTAGTTCACTAAATTAAAGAGACAACAATGCCAAATTAGACCGTACACTATAGTCTACCAAAATAGTCACAATGTTCAAGCAGACACTATATACTGTACGAAGAACCCCTGATTGGTTACCCTTCCAATCATGAACTCTTCACACAGTATACAAGACTCTAAAATCACTAGTTTCCCAAGAACATACAGATTCACATGATATTATCACACAAACATATTTATATAAAATTTGAACTACAAAGCTTACAATACACAATAATTTAGTATATTTAAGTCTATAATACTAGTAAAACATAAGTATATGAGTAAGAGTCTACATAAACTGTTTTCTCTCAATACAGAGGACAGCTTACTCTTGCCCAAGTCTCCAAGCTAACCTGTAGCATCCCTCGACCAACCTCTACGAACAAGTTATCCTACAACAAAAGTCTAAGGAGGTGTAAGCCTAAGCTTAGTAAGCAAAACCCTCAGCCACACTACAGACAAGTTATAAATATATTATATTCACGCATATGAATGAATGATCAAACAAAATGCCAAACAATACGTATAGTTAACTAGTCCATATACGTAACTCAAATTTAATGCCCTTCGAAGTCAGGATTGGAGTATATACGGCACTAATCAGATCTAGATATTATACTAGAACTTACTTTACTACGGAACTCCACGTTCCGTACATAAATTAAATAAGTCTTTTATTTTCATAAAAACCAAGTTCTAGTATAATCGTGAGTAGGCCCTCGCAGTCCACACTCACTCCTAAACGAAGGCCTCTAGACTTGACCCTTAGCTAAGTGGTTGGCACCTCCAATGTCTAGTGTTCCCACGAGCCAAGGTAAGGTCATTTTGTATGAGTGCACTGTATAGAACCAATAAATTAATAATAACAACCCCCGAATGGCCTCTCTTTACCTCCGTATGATGTGACGACTGGAATTGTGTCTATGCAATGCATGTACCGATTTCTTTTTTTATAAATCGAGTATAATTAAGTCCAAATTATGTTTTGACCATCCAATAGTACACACAATCATTTTCTATACTACCATGCAACAAACAAAGCATTATTTATACTTAAGGTAAGTTCACAACTCAAAACATAATAACATACACAAGCATTTTCCCTAACCCAACACAGTAGTCAATTAACAATAACATTTAAGTTTACTATCTATATATACAAGTATGGAATCATAGAGTAAATACTCACTCGGCCATGACGACTCGCTCTAGTCATAGTAATCAATCGAGAGATCCTTATTCACCTCAAGATCACCTGATCATTACAATATAATAACGTTAGTAAGTAATTGAATTAACTAATAATTCTAAATATCTATTTACCTAATTCTACTTAAATTACTATTAACTTTTATCCAGTTAGACTTTATTATTAATTGTATGTGACTTTTTCGTTCTATTTCCGATATTTATGAATTTATAGTCATTTTTCATTGTTTTCAAAAGTACGTTCACACAGTAATGTCTGTTTTAGACGTTAAGACCCATGTTTCATGATACAGACTAAATTTATAGAAATTTTAACAATGGAAACTTAATTATTCTTATTGCTTATATTTATATCCTTTGTTTATACTTAATAATTTAGTTAACCCTTAAATTCTTATACTTAGAGAATTTTACTTTGCTATTACTAATTCGTGTACTTAATAAAGTGTAATCCAATTTAGGAACTGTATTAGGGTTTACTAATTTATGTACCTAATTATTATGCACTCTTCCTGTTTCTTATTTTATAAACCTATGCTTATGTCATTGCTTATATCATTTATCGCTTATGTCATCATTTTCTTATGTCATAACTTATGTCATCTTTTAATTACATCATTGCTTACCTCATCATTTAATTACATATGCCTTACCTCATGCTTATGTAATATCTAAAAGTCTTATGTACACTTCACTTAAATTACTATATACATATACCCTTATTATACTTATATGTATACTAGTATACTTATACATATACTTATACTTATACCGTATTTATACTTGTATATATACTCATATACCTATATGGTCATATATGTATTTTTGTACAAATTTTGGTATGCCAAATTTTCTTCTTAAGAAAACCTTCCTAATTTCACTCTTTTGTGTTTTTAAGTGTGTATTTAGTATGGTATAGGTATGTATAGCTAGGATTAGTCTTAGTTTAGATTATGTATATAGTAAATACTTATGTACAAAGATCTCCATACTTGTATTCTTCTAGTATATCCTTATGTACATATACTTAAGAGCATATACACATGTATTCCTTTCCTTTTCATCATGATTTCTATCTTCCTATACTTAAAGATGGAAACTTTATGCCTTCTTCTACAAGATCACACATAACATATATCTACTTATCTAATCTACCTAATCACATAACTAATGAGTGATATAAAGCAATATAAAATAACATGATCACATACCTTAATTTGTGTTTGAATTATGGAGGCAAAGTGGAAAGTTTTGAAAGTGAAAGGGGAGAGGAAGTGTCACGACAATGGAGGTGGGGTTTGCTTTGTTTCTTTTTGTTTTGTTTTGATTATGGAATGAAGAAGATGGTAGGGTTTAGAAGGAAACGGGTAGACGGAAATTAAGAAGGAGAAGGGAAAAGAAAAGCTAAAAGAAAAGAAAAGAAAAGAAATCATGAGATGCATAGATATTTTCTTATGCATTAGTATCTTTTGTTGACTTTAGTCAACATGTGTTGACTTGGTCAACTCTCCTTAAGCATATGCCATTTTGTACACATAATGCAGTAATTAAGAAAAATTAAGGAAATGAGTTATTTGGTGAATTGATTAGTAAAAATAGATAATGAGGTCTTACTTTAGGTATTTATAACTTATATACATCATTTGATAAGCTACTTAGTACAACTAGTACGATAAGCACTAATTAGGGTGTTAATGTTCACTACATTTAGTCTAAGCTTCAACTATACCCCTAACTCTATGTAATATTATCTTAATCATATACTAAGGAGATAAATGTAATATATAATTCATTATCTTAGTTTCTAAAGGATTACTTAAGGATTCTAAATATATATGCATGATTGAAAGTTATCTCTAATCTTTCACTAATGATTTGGCAAGGTATGAAGGTTATATTATCAATTAAGGTTTTAGGATATATCATGATGAATTAATGCTCATATTTATTTAAGGTTATCATTTTAGGGTTTTTATCACTTTCAAATGAAATCTTTAGTGTTTACATACATTTAGGATAGAAAAGTTTCATACGCGATTGATTAGTTCTTTTAGGATTTTCACTTTCATTAGCCTAATCAACTCCTAGATTATCTAACATACTCAAGTCTACTTCAGAGGTTAGGTCAAGAAATTTAGGGGTTTATAGTTCATAAAGCCATGCTTTTTCCATAATCACTTAGAAGCCTCATGCTAAAAGTTATAACTTGTAAGTCTTTTTTATGCCATGCCATAATATGCAGTAACAACTCAAGTAGATCACTCAACAAAACTAGTCTTTCAATTTTATTTAACTAAGTAATCTAATTCTAGTTTTTGAACTTTCCCTAGTGATATTCTAGTATCTCACTTAAGTGAACACCTAGAAGATTGAATCACTAATCACTTAACTTCCCTGGTTAGCATAATCATTCATAAGACAAATCATTACCCAACATAGCAGTTTAACCAAGATAGAGTTATTGTCATTCAAAATCACTACATCAGCATCCGCTATAGTAGCATATCAGTTCACTGAAGATATACTCATATTTAATTAGCATACAATATTATGAGTAGCAATATATCTACTCCAAGCATGGGTTAGATCCACTTACTTAAACATAGTATTTTAATATATGCTATAGACTTACAAAAATATATATTTTAATTATTGACCATGAATCACATTAAATTAGCCATTACCTATTTTTACAAAAATATCGGTTTTAGCTCAAAATAACAAAAAATGAACAAATTTATGTGTGAGATAAAAATTAAAGATTCCAAATATTATTATAAACTTCCATAAGTCAAAACATGTAGGGCTTATTCATTAATTTTATCAAAAACTAATTATTTCAACAATTTAGTAAAATTAGCAGTTTTATTCAAAATAATTATAAAAAATAGTAAACATGCTAAATTTTGAAAATTCCTATTACCAAAATTAAATAATATATTAGGTGTATTATATAAAAAAATTGAGCTTAAAACAACATAATCTAATATTTATAAAAATTAGTTTAATTTTCGCCTAAATAGGGCATTTTATTAAGGAACCCATATTTCCACTAATTATTTACTTAAAATAAAATTACTACATTAATATACACCTAAAATATTCTCAGAAAACTAAATTTCATAATTAACTAACAACATTTAATATTTTTGCAAAATTAAATAAGCTACGAGCGGAATTTTGGTTCCCCTAAACCTTACCACCTTTGGCTACCACTAAACTACTGCACCTTATTAGAAGACCTTCTCCGACCACCCTCTATTAGACCTCCAAGCCACACCAAGTCAAGTCGTAGATAATTCATCCCTATATTTTTTTTTCTATTTTTATTTTATATTTTTTCCAATTTTCTAAAATTATGTTCTTGTGTTTTTAGATTTCTAAAATATTACAATTGATGTTTGCAGCCCTATTTATATAGGCTTCTAGATTTTTACATGTCAAAAAGTGAAATTATACGTCATTTTTCCCTTTTCACTAGGTGTCATGTATCATAGCCATGTCCCCAAGCTGTATCCATCTAGAAAAATTTGCTAAGGTAAGAAAGTTACACTATCTGGGGATACGGCCGTATCTGGTGATGAAAATAGAATCCTTATAATACACATATAAAAGGACATGTAATTAGGTGCTAACTTATCGTTTTCGATCCTAGAACGCGTTCAAACCTTGAAATCAAAATTTTACTCAATTAAGTATCAATTTTTTTTAAAAAAAACCAAAAATGTAAGGGAAATACTATAAAATCACCATATGAAATATATTTAAAATCAGAGTTATCAAATACATATAATGCATATTACATGTAAATACATGTTTATTATATATAATTCAACTTCATTTATTATTTTTGAAAGTTAATTAACTTATTTTTAATATCTCGCTACATCTAAAAGCTCGAATTCTGTGTTTTTTTTTTATATTTATTGACTTTATTGATAAATTAATGTTTTTCTTAAATTAATATTTTTATATAACATATTATGAGAAATTGACTTTACTTGAATTACTTCATCTAACTTTTCTAACCTTATTATGAAGTTTGAAATAAAACAAATAATATATTCAAGTGCCCTAAATTTAGAGCCTTGGATCCTAGGGTTATTGAATTGGTTGGAAACCCAAGGTATTATGTGATTCCATGAATCCGAATAACCTAAGTTCCTAACCTAAGGATAATTGAGATTCCTAAATAGTCAAAGCTTCTTTCATGGATAATGAAGGTTCTTATTGTCTAACCTAAGTTCCTTGACCAAATGATTGCTCAATTTTATGATTAAGGATAGCCAAAATTCCTTATTCAAGGATACATTAGAAGTTACAAAGTAACCTTAGTTCCAAAAATGTTAGATAACTAGATTTCGCATTAGACGACAACCAATGCTCCTAATCTAATGATAACTAAGGCTCCTTAACAGTCAAAGGATCTTTCAAGAATAAACAAGGTTCTCCCGAAATAAACTAAGTTTTTAAAAACAAGAATTACTTGGTTTTACGATTGAGAATCACCAAGAACATTAATCTAAGGATTCCTTAGAGGTTTTGGAAAAACACCAACTCCCCAAATGATGGATTATATGATTTAAAGATTTGGAATAACCAAAATTCCTAACCTACAAATAACTATGAATCCCAAATAACCCAAGCTTCTTTCAAGAATAACGAATGCTCTTGCCATATAACCTAAGTTCCTAATAAGAAGGATAACTTGGTTTCATGATCAGGTTAGCTAAGGTTTGTAATCTAAGGATTTTAGAGAACTTATGAAAAAAAAAATTAGATCATAAAAAGATGAACACTAGATTTTGCAACTGAAGATAACCAAATTTCCTAATTTGAAGATAACAATGATACCTAAATAGCTAGAGCTTCTTTTGAGAACAACTGAGGTTTCTTATTAAACAAACAAAGCTTCTAAAAATAAGGATTACTTGGTGTCACAATTGAGAATAGCAAGGGCCCGTAATATGAGGATTCATAAGAACTTCAGGAATGAGATTAGGTCCTAATAAGATGGATTATTTGATTTCCTGATTAAGAATAACCAAACTTCCTAACCTAAAGATAACAAAAACTCTTGAATAGCCTAAGCTTCTTTCAAGAATAACGAAGGTCTTTGTTAAATAACGTATGTACCTAAATAAAAAGAGTAGGTTGTACGATTGACGATAGCTAAGGTTCCTAATGTTATGACCCAAGAGGGCTAGTCGTGGTAATCGCTATATACCGTACAAAGGACTGTAGATTAAATTCCCTTACAATCAACTACCCTTCATACGATACATAAGACTACAACTACAACTAATAACCAAGAGTTACGCAAGCATAAGTAATATCATTTCATGATAACAATAATAAGATGTAGAAACGTAACACATAATCTATTTATATAAGAATTTACAGATATAAGGTCTTTAGAACTTTTAACTCAAACTAATATCAGTTTGTCACATAATCAGATCTATAATCTAGATAAATGGTCATGTGAACACTCCGAATACGTCCTACTCCCACATCGATCCCCTGATGAACCACTAACCTCAAGCATGTGACGGCCCAACTCCATGAATAACTCATCTTGCGAAAGAAGACTACAAGGGTATAAATTAACTAGCGTAATGAGATAATCCCCTCAACCATACAGCAATCAAGTTATATAATAATTAAATTCAATCAAATGAATGAATGTCAATCGGTATGCCAAACAAATACATGTAATTGACCGAGTACTATATGCAACTCAAATTTAACGCTCGCCGAAGTCAAGTTTGGAGATACATCAGCACAATTAGATCCGGGTATTATATTAGAACTTATCTCATAATGAAACTCCGCATTTCGTATTAAAAATGTAATGGTATATCCATTATTAGTTTTATAAAAAAAACGAGTTCTACATATAATTATGAATAGGTTCACGCAGCCCTCACTTATTCCTAAACGGAGGCCTCAAGACTCGACCCTTAGCTAAGTGATTGGCGCCAAGGTAAGGTCATATCGCATGTGTACACTGTATGAAATCTATAACAATCAAATAATCAATCCACATATGGCCTCTCGCTACCTTTGTGTAATATGACTGCCGGAATTAATTATGTAGTGTATGATTACGTGTGTTTCAAGTTAACTTTTTCTAGTCGAGTAAAATTAGGTCTTATTATTCTGTAATCAATCAAAGTCACAAATAATCAATTCCCAGTGAATCTACTATGCAACAATCAATATATTATTGTTATTTAAAGTAAATTCACAGTTAACAACCAATTATCATACATAAGCATAACCCAACCCCATACAACATTCAATTATTGATCATAACTTATATTTACTGATTACAAACACAAACAAGTATGAAATCATCAAGAAAACTCACTCAGCTATAGGTGACTCAAAGGTCATAATAATCCGGTGGTAGCTTAGGGTCAAGGTCGGAATCACCTGAGAATAAGGAATATAGAAAATTATAAGTTTGGGAATTTAAAGCTAAATTAGTATTGTAATTTGTAAGGTTTACTTCACCTAATTACATGAATTTGTTGATTCGAGTTTTTTATTGAATCGTGTATAACTTTTTCATTTTAATTCAGATCGTTATGAACTTATAGTTCATTTTGATTGTTTTCGAGCGAATTTTTTCGTAACAAGATCCGTTTTGGACGTTATGACTTACAGTTTGAACTATGATATAAAAATATCATAAAATTTATTATTTTAACTTAAAAAGTTATAAAATATTAATTTTAGCTTCTTTCTTAATATATTTATGGTTTAATAATTATTTAAATCATATAATTGATAATTTTTTTATTTTAAGCATATTTTACCTTATTTACTCATTTTACTAATTTTTGAGATTTTAGACTTGTTACAATTATCATTATTATTATTACTATTATTTTTATTATTTATTATTTTCTTATTATTTATTTGTATTTTACGATACACATATATATATACTTATTACTATATTTGATTAATTTTTATAATTTTCTTAATTAGTAATTCCTAATTTACAGTAATATATATATATACTTACTTCTTACATATTTATGAATCTATTTTATTTAGCAAACTTTATTATATCGTATATACTACTTAATATACAGTATACTTTATATACTATATGTTATACATATATTTACGCCACATGTATATATATATGTATATAAAATATAGCTTACATGTATATATGAATATATAAATACAAAATACATGTATATAATATACGAATACTCATCCTTATATATATATATATATATATACATATGAAAATAAAGATTGTATACATATATACATAATAATCATTTTCACATGTACACATATATGTATATATATCTATATTTATTTTGTGAAAATACTAAATACATACTATATGTACTCTCATTTATATATACATCTAGGTATTTATTTTTTTTTTTTCGTGTTCATGTATATCATATTCAAATAATAAGATTTCTAAATATTTACTATATATTCCTATTTATACATACATGTACATACATATACTGTATATTCTACCTATTAGTATATATATATACATGTCTACATACATATCTTTATACATACTTAAGAGATACATAAATATTTCTTAAGTTATCTACTCATGTATATGTACATGTATATGTAATGAATTATTTAGTAAAATACAACAAAAATACTGTAAACACTACTTTTAATGGGCCTAAGACATGATTAAGAGTACCTTCCGAACGTTCCTAAAGATCAACTAAACCAAAAACTTAAGTTTATATTTAAAAACGAATTAAATTTTTACAATTCAAAAGCCAATTGTCAATAAAACCCGAGCTTGAAGAACTGCAAGTTCTAAAGTTACTTAAAACCCTAAACCTTAAAACCATTAAGGAATTTTAACCCTAATAATTAATCAATAATTTAGTTTGAATAATTTCATTCAACTTTAGAAAATTTCACAATTCTATAAAAATCAAATGATAAATTATAAAACAATGCAAGATGAAAACCCTAAAACAATTTTCTATAAGACCATGCCCTTATCTTCATGCTTAAACCTTACACTTCAATAAGTAGATTGACCAATCACTTTAGATAACTTATCAATTGAGAGTTGGAATCATTTATCAATTGATAACTTATCAAAACTTAATGATAAGACATTTTCTTTATCACCCCATCACTTATACTACATATGGATAATTTTTCACAAGATTTCATAAGCTTAACTTTAATAAATGAGACAAGACCACTCTATGGCCTAAAAAGACTTTAAATGGCAGATTTAAACAAGAAAGAAAGGGGGGCCATGCACTTGTCATTCACCCATCAATCACTTCTTCTTACACATCACTATTCACCCCTTAATGCTTACATCATCAATAATTGCAATTGTTAACCTTGTGTAAGCTATAAGACAATACTTTCAAGACATTTAAACACTCACTCTCTCTCCATTCAAACCAGTCACTCTCTCCATTATTTCCCTCACTTTCAATTTCACTTTCACATTTTCTTTCTCTCCTTTGAAACAAACATAAAAAGGAGAAACAACCTTACCCCACAAAATAAACTTTCCTTCCATTTTTTAAGCTTCACTTACGGCAACTTTTTCTTTTGTTCTTGTGTCATTTTCTTTCACCATCTAAGACCTTTTAAGACCATTAGAACCTTCCACAAACGCCATTCCAAAAGACCAAAAGATTCGAGTTTCAAAAGGTGGCAAAAAAGGAGGAAGCAAAGTTAAGAGCTTAAGTGGAACCTTTGTGCACAACCACAATATTTTGCTTTAAGGACGAGTAAGTATTTCTTATGATTTGGGGTTAGTGTTTATGATTAGGAGACTTTGATTTCTTGAAGATATAAGTAAGGTTTAAGTTGTTATAGCACCAAAAAAAATTGTTTTAAGAAACAAACCACGAAACCCTTACATTAAGTTGAAACATGAGCATGTAAAGTTGGTGTTTTGTAAAGACATTTGTTTAGTGCTTTGAATGGAAGATTTTAATTTAAGAAAATCTTGAAATAAGAACTTTAATGGAGGATGAGCATGCTGGATGTGAGGGTTCCATAGTCATTTGGATGTTGATTTTGTTTCCATTAAGTTAAACATGCTCAAATCTAGACTTAAGTTAAGGAAAAATCCATTACATGAAGTTTTATGAAGAAACCAACTTTGTATGATATAAGCTATGATATGGGAGTTGTATTAAATACAAGATCTTCTATTTCTTTGTGTGGAACATAAGTTAAGGAATCATCTTATGGAAGAAAAGTTAAGTTAAGATTTATACACAAGTAGTTAAGTGCATAATCTATTACCTAAACTTAAGGAAATGATGAAACAAGTTAAAAAACCAAGTGAGGACCCCTTGGAACCATCACGAACAGATCTGGAACATGGGAAAAAGAAGCTTAAAAATATGATAAATGTGAATGAACAAAGTGAAAAGATCAAACAAAGTAAGTATGGTAAGCATACAAAGCCTAAAACTCAAAACCGAGCCTAAAACTCTCAAAACAAGCCTAGAACTCTAAGTTGGGTCTTCAATGAAATTCTGACCAGCACCTTAGAGTATCAAGAGAGGTTGTATTGAAGCCCATAAGAAATCTACCTAAGGCCCCATAAGCCCACCAAAGTTACTAACTTAGTTTAAACTAAAAACAAGCCCATTTGATAACTTAAGCCCACTAAAGGGCCCAAGAAGTGGTTGTTAGCCTTAGAAATATAAATCAAAGGTGTAAATCTGATCTCAAGGAGTATTTTAAGCTTAGGATAAAATATTAAGACCAAACCCAAAGAATTTCTTAAGTTATTAAAAGGCCCGTTTACCAAACAAGGCCCAAAAGCACTCCAACACATGAGGAACGCTACTGTTCTGACCCATAGACAGAATTGTATACCTCATTTCGAAAATCTAACCTTACCACATTAAAGTACACTCGAAAACGATGAAAATTGACTATAAGATCATAAAAATTGGATTTAAAACAAGAAAGTTATACGCAAATGAACGTTAGGTAAAAACTGGGAAAAATTTCGAAAACTAGTCAAGAGTATAACTTAAGGAAAATTTACTTAGTTTCTTAAGTTTATTTCAATTCCTTATAAAAATTATTTCAATGACCAAGGGACACTATGTATGGAGATGACTTGCCTCTGAATTACTTTAACTGACTCACATGGCAGAGTGAGTAAATTCCCAATGACTCTTTACTTGATTTTGCTTGTAGAATAGATGCACCTAAACTTATATATATGAATTTAGATGCTTGTAGGATATGGGAGATGCATGTGTATGAATTTATGGATGAATGTGATGACTTGTTAATTATATATATAATAATGGGAATTATTTGTACTAATATATACATGTGAATTGTATGGAATGAAATTGTTTGATCACCTTGAAAATCGAGTTAATCACTTGTACGATTAAGAAATCAAAATGAATCATGCATTCCCCATATTGCATACGGATAACACCGACTGCCACTTCACACAGAAGATGGGAAGGGACTCATAGGAATACGAGTTTCCTGCAGGATTGGGCACTAGCTATGTCATCATATATATTGAGTCTTTGTCCTAAGTTGATGGGCTTACTAGGTGCTGGGAAATGCCAACTGTCGGCGAGGGGCCGGGTCTTGTGGCTTCTATTTAGGGCATATGTTTGTGGATTGCGGAGGCCATCACACCACTAGACTTGGGATTTTAAAAATATAATTTGTTATTCGATAAAAAAAGTATACACATACACACACACGTATATATATATATATATATATATATATAGAGTTTTGTTTCGGCATGAGCACAATAGTGCAAATGAAATAAAACCCAAGGTCTAGAACTTGGATTTTGGTTTGGGTCGGTTAATTATCTCCAAACCCCGACTTCAAGGGGCGTAATTCTGAGTCATATGCAGTTCCCAAGCTACTGCATGCGTTGTTTGGCATACTAATTGTTCATGCATTCATATGATTGTGCATCTAATAAATTTTTGTCATGTGGTATTGTTGAGGGTAATTATCTCACTAAGCGTAAGCGTAGTTCTTTTCCTTGCAAGTTGATCGATAGTTAGGACTGGGATAGGAATCGAGTGCAGAGTGCTACCATTGAATCAGTATGATGAAAAGGCTTATATAGTTAATTCGAAATGCTCTGTAAAACGACTAATGTCTCAATTAAGTTTAGTATCTTTAGTAAGTTTAGAATTTTCTAGAATTGTCTATCTTATTTTGCTATTTTGGTAAAGGATACCGATTCTTTGCGGTTCTGAGAAATTGTGAAAAAATAGATATCCATAATTATTTATATAATGAGTCAATGAACTAAAATTAAAGACTCTAGCAAATAACTATTTAGAGTCTTGCAATCTCTGACTTGCAAGGCGATTTTCTTATCATAGGTGCACACGTGATATGGAAATTTTAGGTAATACTATTAGGCCCCTCCTAAAGTCACTACAAATACTTAGTATGTACATGTACATACCATATAATATACATATGTATAACTAAAATAAATATACTTACCTTATTATATTTGTATTGATCTTAATTTTCCTTCTTCTTTTTCCCCTTCTTCTTCTTCTTCTTCTTCTTCTTTTTCTTCTTGGTTTTCTTTTTGTGTTTTCGGTTTGGTTGTCTTAAAATTTTTCTAGAGTTTTTTTCTTCTTTTGGTTTCCACGTGATCAACTATTTTAAGAAGAAAATTAAATAAAATAATAAGCTAACCTAATCTCTACATTATGAGGATAAGACAATGTAATCATTTCTATTTTTTTCTTTTTTTACAAAATCAACACTTGGCACTTGAAATATATCACATAGGCTGCTGCTCTTTTTTTTTTTTTTTTCTTTCCAGCATTTGGACGTAGCAACAAGTGAATGAGAAGAAAAGAAAGAAAAGAGAAAAAAGAAAGAAAATAGAAATTAAAAATAATTATATGTAATTTTTCTAAACTTAAAAATCATAAAAATAATCATCATAAATTAATTTTGGAATTTTATGTAAATTTATCAATTTAATTGATACCCATTACAATTATAATTTTTACAAGTTATTTTAATAATTTTGTTAAAAATTTTACGCGATTTCGCAATTTAGTTAATAATTGCAATCGACTGCAATTATATCACTATTGAGTGATATTTAATTATTTTATAGGCTTAAAGTTATAGTTTTAGGGTTTCAATCAAATTCGAGTTCAATTTCGGTTAATTGTGCATAAATCAGATTTAGGGTTTTGATCAATTTCTAAGGTTTTTATTATCGATGTTATATTTGATTTATTAAGTTTTATAATCTTTTATTATTACTAGCCTTATCAACTCATTATACAATTTAGGACACTCGTACTTAAATTAAGGTTCAGACTATCGATTTTTTCGAGTTTACACTTAATCTAAGGGTTCTTAAGAACTTGTGCAGTAATCTTAGTTCCAAATGAGATAAACCACTTGATTTGGCAATTAAGGATAAGCAAAGTTCCTAATCTAAGGATTGTATGGAGCATATGGAATGACCTAAGATCATAAAAAGATGGACTAGTTGATTCTACTAACAAGGATACCTATTGTTCCCAATTTAAGGATAACCAAGACTCCTAAGTAGCTAAAGCTAATTTTCAAGAATAACTAAGGTTCTTGTAGAGCAAACTAAGTTCCTAAAAAGAAGGATTACTTGATTTTACAATTGAGAATAGCTACGGTCCGTAATCAGAAGACTCTTATGAACATGTCAAATAACCTTAGTTCCTAATTAGACGAATTACTTGATTTCACGATTTAGAATAACCAAAGGACTTAAGGATAATCAAGACTCCAAAATAGCAAAAACTTGTCTTAAGAATAACTGGGGTTTTTATGCAATAACCTAAGTTCCCTAATAGTGGGATTACTTAGTTTCACGATTACGGTTTGCTACAGTTCCTAATATAAGGATTCTTAAAAACACTTGCAATAACCTTAGCTCCTAAGGTGATTGAACGCTTGATTCCATGATTTCGAATAACTTAAGTTTTTTACCAAAGGATAACTGAGACTCCTAAATCGCCAAAGCTTTTTCCATAGATAACGAGCGTTCCTATCGTCTAACCTAAATTCCTTAACTAAAGGATTACCTGCTTTCACGATTGAGGACAAGCAAAGTTCCTAATCCAAGGATACTTTGGAAGTTGTGGAGTAACCTTAGTTCCGAAAATATTGGATCACTTGATTTTGCAATAGAGGATGACCACAGCTCCTAACAACTGAAGGATCTTTCAAGAACAAATAAGGTTTTTACAAAATAAACTTAGTTCTTAAAGACAAGGATTACTTAGGTACACTAATGAGAATCTCTTAGATAAAAAATCTAAGGATTCCTAAGAAGTTTTGGAATAACCCCAGCTCCCTAGACGATGGATTACTTGATTTAATGATTTGGAATAACCGACATTCTTAACCTTAGGATAAGTGAGACTCCCATGTAACCAAAGCTTCTTTCAAGCATAACAAGTACTCTTATCAAATAACCTAAGTTTCTAATAAGAAGGATAACTTGGTTTCACGATTGAGATAGCTAAGGCTCTTGTACAAAAAAATTAGATCATAAAAAGATGAATAACTTGATTTCGCAATTGAAGATAACCAAATTTCCTAATCTAAATATAACAATGATGCCTAAACAGCTAGAGCTTCTTCCAGGAATAACCGAGTATTCTTATTGTACAAACAAAGCTCCTAAAAAGAAAGATTACTTGGTATCACAATTAAGAATAGTCAGGGCCCGTAATTTGAGGATTCATAAGAACTTCAAGAATAAGATTAGTTCCTAATAAGATGGATTATTTGATTTCCTGATAAAGAATAACCAAACTTCCTAATCTAAGGATAACAAAAACTCTTGAATAACCCAAGCTTCTTTCAAGAATAATGAAGGTTCTTGTCAAATAACTTACATTCCAAAATAGAAAGAGTAGATTGTACGATTGAGGATAGTTAAGGTTCATAATCTAAGCGTTCTTAAGAACTTGCGCTATAATCTTAGTTCCAAACAAGATGGACAACTTGATTTTGTGATTAAGGATAAGCAAAGTTCTTAATCCGAGAATTATGTGGAACATGTGGAACAACCTAAGATCATAGGAAGATGGATTAGTTGAATTCACTAATGAAGATACCCAGTATTCTCATTTTAAGGATAACTGAGACTCCTAAGTAGCAAGACTAATTTCAAGAACAACCAAGGCTCCTATATAACAAACTAAGTTCCTAAAAAAAAGGATTACTTGATTTCGCAATTGAGAATAGCTAAGGTCCATAATCTGAGGACTCTTTTGAACTTGTGGAATAAACTTAGTTCCTAATGAGATAAACTACTTTGTTTTATGATTTAGAATAACTAAAGTAGCTAACCTAAGGATAATCAATACTCTAAAATAGCCAAAACTTCTCTCAAGCATAATTGAGGTTCTTATGCAATAACTAAAGTTCCTTAATAGAAGGATTACTTGGTTTCACATTTACGACTAGCTACATTTCCTAATATAAGGATTCTTAAAAGCTCTTGCAATAACCTTAGCTCTCAAGGCGATTGAATGCTTGATCCTATGATTTTGAATAAGCTAAGGTCCTGACCTAAGGATAACTGAAACTTTGAAATAGCCAAGGCTTCTTTCAAGAATAACGAATGCTCTTATAAGATAACCTATGTTCCCCATAAGAAGGGTTAACTTGGTTTTACAATCGAGATTGCCAAGGTTCGTAATCTAAGGATTCTAAGGAACTTGTGAAAAAAAATTAGATCATAAAAAGATAAATTACTTGATTTCACGACTAAAAATAACCAAATTTCTTAATTTGAATATAACGACGATGCCTAAATAATCAAAGCTTCTTTCAAGAATAAACAAGGATCTTTGTTATACAAACAAAGCTCATAAAAAGAAAGATTACTTGGTTTGATGTTTGGGAAGAGCTAGGGTCTGTAATTTGAGGATTCATAAAAACTTCTAGAATAACATTAGCTCCCAACAAGATGGATTATTTGATTTCACAATGAAGAATAACTAGACTTCCTAACCTAAGGATTACAAAACTCCTGAATAGCTAAGGCTTCTTCCATAAATAACAATGGTTTTTGTCGAATAACCTATGTATCTAAATAAAAAGAGCAGGTTGCACAATTGGAGATAGCTAAGGTTCCTAATCTAAGGGTTCTTAAGAACTTATGCAATAATCATAGTTCCAAATAAGATGGACCACTTGATTTTACAATTGAAGACAAGCAAAATTCCTAATCTAAGGATTATATGGAACATGTGGAACAACTTAAAATCATGAAAAGATGGATTAGTTGATTCCACTAACGAGGATACCCAATGTTCTTAATCTAAGGATAACTAAGACTCTTAAGTAGACAAAGCCAATTTCAAGAATGATTAAGGTTTTTGTAGAACCAACTAAGCCCTAAGAAAGAAGGATTACTTAATTTCGTGATTAAGAATAACCAAGTTCCGTAATTCGAGGACTCTTATGAACTCATCGAATAACCTTAGTTTCTAATGAGATAGATTACTTGATTTCATGATTTAAAATAACTAAAGTTCCTTGCCTAAGGGTAATCAAGGCTCTAAAGTAGCAAAACTTCCCATAAGAATATGTCACAAACTGAGGACGGTTTAGTCATGGTAGATGCTGTATACTGTATGAAGAACCCCTGATTGGTTACCTTTCTAATTATGAACTCTTCACATAATATATAAGGATCTATAACCACTAGCTTCCCAAGAACATATAGATCTACATGATATCATCACATAAGCATATTTATATAAAATTTAAACTACAAAGTTTATAATAAGCAGTAATTTAGTACATTTAGGTTTAAATTACTTAACAAAACAATAGTACATAAGTCTATATAGTTAGCTCTCTCATCACACCGAATGACCTACTCTTACCTAGGTCCCCAAGCTAACCTATGGCATCCCCCGGCCAACTTTAATGAATAAGCCATCCTGCAGCAAAAGTTTAAGGGAGTATAAGCCTAAGCTTAGTGAGCAAAACCCTCAACTACACCACAAGCAAGTTATTGATACATTATATTCACGTATATAAATGAATGATCAAATAGAATACCAAACAATACATATAATTAACTAGTCTATATATGTAACTCGGATTTAACGGCCTTCGAAGTCAGGGTTGAGTATACACAGCACTAATTAGATCCAAGTATTATACTAGAACTTACTTTTCTATGGAACTCTATGTTTTGTACTTAAATCAAACAAGTCCTTTATTTTCATAAAAACCAAGTTATAGTATAATCGTAAGTAAGCCTCCACAGTCCACACTCACCCCTAAACTGAGGCCTTTAGACTAGACCCTTAGCTAGGCGATTGCTGCCTCTAACGCCTAGTATTCCCATGGGCCAAGGTAAGGTCATTTTATATGAGTGCATCATACGGAACCAATAAATTTATAATAACAACCCCCGAATGGCCTCTCTCTACCTGTATGTGATGTGATGGCTGGATTTATGTCTATATAATGCATGTTGATGCATGTACCAGTTTCTTCTTATGAGCTGAGTATAGTTAAGTTCAATTATGATGTGACCATCCAATAGTACACACAATCATTATCTATACTACCATGCAATAACAAAGTATTATTTGTACTTAAGGTAAATTCATAACTCAACACATAATAACATACACAAGCATTTCCCGACCCCACACAACAATCAATTAACAATATCATTAAAGTCTACTATCTACAATCACATATAAGTATGGAATCATAGTGTAAATACTCACTTAACCATAGCAACTCGCTCTAATTGTACTAATCAATCAGGAGATCCTCACCCACGTTAGGATTACCTGATTACTACAATATAATAACGATAGTAAGCAATTGAATTAACTAGTAATTATAGATATCTATTTATTTGATTCTACTTAGATTACTATCAATTTTTATTCGATTAGACTTTATCACTAATCGTATGTAACTTTTTCATTTTATTTCTGATATTTACAAATTTATAGTCGTTTTTCATTGTTTTTGGACATATGTTCATACGGTGATGTCCATTTTGGACGTTAAAGCTCGTGTTTTATGATATAGACTAAATTTATTAAAATTGTAACTATTGAAGTTTAATTATTCTTATTAGTTAGTCTTATGTTCTATTTTAGTAGTTAATGGTTTCATTAGCCATTAATTCTTACACTTAAATTATCTTATGGTTTATTATCTTAGAGGCTTATGTCATCGTTTATGTCATCAATTATTTATGTCATCATTTGCTTACATCATTATTTAATTATGTCATTACTTACATCATCATCTATTACATATATACTCTTATCCTTATGTATTCATACACTTTATATATGTTACGTATATACTTATACTTCTAACATACTAGTATGTACTCTTGTGTACTTATATGTATACTAATATACATACCCATATATACATACGGTGACATACGTATTTTTGTACGTATTTTCGTATGCCTAATGTTCTCTCTTAAGAAAGCTTCACAAATTTTATATTTTTGCATTTTAAGGGTGTATTTAGCAAGATATATGTATGTATAGTTAGTATATACCTATTTTTAGGTTATGTACATAATGGATACTTATGTACAAGGGTCTTCCTACATGTATTTACTAAGTGTACTCTTATATACACATACTTAAGCATATATACACATGGTCTTCTTCCATTTACTAAGTATTCCTACACTTCTAAGCATAAAAATTGGAACTTTATTCCTTTAACAACATATATGTACATATCACATAAACTTCCTACACTAACCTAACCTATACATCTAACTACTAAATAAGATAAGAAATTACATAATAACATACCTTTCTCTTACGTGTAATATGAAAAGGAAAGCTAGTAAATATGTGTTATTGGTTTGTGCTGGTAAGTAGAGTTGTGAAAGTGAAATTGGAAAAGTTGAAAGTGACAAAGCAAAGGGGAAAGCTCACGATTTGGGGATGGAGAAAAGGACTTGGTATTGTGTTGTCTTATGTTTGAAAAGATGAAGACAAGTGGGGTCTAAGCGAGGAAGGAAGTAAATGGCAAAAAGGAGGGGTGAAATTAGAAAAAAAAAAAATTAGTAGAAAGCTAAAGAGAAAGAAAGGAATTCTCTAGATGACAATGACATTTTGTTGACTTTTCAATATGTTGACTTAGTCAACATGTGTTGACTTGGCCAACTTTTTAAATTTACATATAATCTAAGTATACATAATGAAAGAATTAAGGGAAATTAGGAAGAAAATTAAGGAAATGAGAGGAAACATGGGGTTTAGTGAAAGGATTAGTAAGGATAGGTAATGAGATCTTCCTTTAGGTATTTATATCCTATATAAATCATTTGGTAGGTTACTTAATGTAATTATCGTGAAAAGTGTTATTTAGGGTATTAATACTTATTACATGTAACTTAAGTATCAGCTAAACCCTTAACTCTATATAATACTAACCTATTTATATACTTAGAAGATGAATGTGATCTATAATGCAATATCTTAATTTCTAAGGGATTACTTTGGTATTATATGTATTTATGAATGACTGAAAGTTATCTTTAATTTTTTACCAATGATTTAGTATAATACTAAGGTTATATTATCAATTAGGGTTTGAGAGTAAATTATGGTAAATTAGTGCTTTTATATCCTTAAAGTTATAGTTTTAGGGTTTTTATCACTTTCGGATGAAATTTTTAGTGTTTACAAATGTTTAGGGTAGAAAAACTTTATATGCGATTGATTGGTTATTTTAGGGTTTTTACTTTCACTAGCCTTATCAACTCCTAGAAGTATCTAACATACTTAAGTCTACTTCAAATATTAGGTCAAAAAATTTAGGGGTTTACAAAATAACTAGGGTTATGCAAAAACCTAAGTTCCTTAGTAAAAGGATTTCTTGGAGTCACAATTACAACTAGCAGTGGTTCTTAATATAAGGATTCCTAGAAACTTTTGCAGCAACCTTAGCTCTTAGGGTAATTGAACACTTAATTCCAAGGTTTCAAATAACCTAAGTTTCGAACCTAAAGATGTAGACTCTGTAAATTTAACCTTCTAAACATGGTGTCGAACTTGATTATCATAGATATTTCCTTAAGTCGACAAGACCATATAAAATGAAAATTGACTAAAATTTTAAACTCGAAACTTAAAACGAACTTGAAAGGCCCTATTATATGATTTGGAAATCCTAATCATGCAAGAAAACCCTAATCCCTACATACGCGTACTTTTAAAAATATAAACCTAAACTTAATAGAAACCGTAAATATCAAATCATAAAAAATTTTAAAACTCTATAAAATTATCTTGATGCATGAAAAGCCATAAATCAACAAAAATTATCAATAATTTTGTGAAATCATATAAAATTGATAACGAACGAATCAAGGATTATTTCAAGTAATAATAAATAATAAAACTAAGCTAGTTAAAGGAATAAATTAATAAATTTACAAAAATTATTTTACTTATGTGCATAAGTAGCCCCATAATATGTATTTATATATAAATATATTATTAAAGCAATTTCCTTCTTTTTTCTTAAATATATATATATGTTGCATAATAAAGCAATGATCCTAAATAATTAAGCCAATTGAACCTTAAACTCCTAAGTGTGAGTCAATTACTCCTGAGTTAGTGAAAAACCCTAAAACATACTCAAACTCACTTGAACCCTAAACCCTGGGATAATTAGGGATTTATAACCCTAAATAAATAATTAAAAATATAATTTCAATAAATTTTATTCAACTCTAGAAAACTCTAAAATTTCTTAAGAGGCAAATCATAACCTATAAATTAATTTGAGAACCAAACCCTGAAAGAATTTCATATATGACAATGCCTTTATTTTTACTTATAAGTCATGTTATATATGGATAAGTTGTAAACTCTACTTTTTAGCGGATTTGTAATTTAACTAAGAGCACTTCCCAAATGTTCCCAAGGATAAACTAAGCTAAGAATTTAAGTTTGCATTTAAAAACGAATTTAATTTTCCAATTCAAAAGTCTATTATCAATAAAAACTTGATTACAAGAACCATGAACTCTAAGTCACTCAAAACCTTAAACCCTAAAACAATAAAAAACTTATAACCTTAAGCAACTAATTGATGATTTAATTTGAATAATTTTATTCAAACTCTAGAAATTTTCATAATTTTATAAGAATTAAATTATAACATGCAAATCAATTTAAGAAACAAATTCCAAAAGAATTTCATATAAGACAATCTTCTTATCTTCATACATAAGACTTGTGCATATGAATAAGTAAACCAACTAATCACCCTAAATAACTTATCAATTGAATGTTGGAATCATTTATCAATTGATAACATTATTTATCAAAAAGTAGTGATAAGATACTTTCCTTATCACCTCTTCACTTATACTACATATGGACAAGTTATCACATTATTTATGTGTTCAACTTTTAATTAAGTGACAAGATAACTCAATGCCCAAAGATGACACCCTATGGCCAATTGGGAAGAGAGCTTAAGGGAGGCCATGCCTTATCAACTTTCAATCACTCAATTGTCTTACACATTTACTATTCACCCCTTAATGTTTACATCATTTAGTCTTGTTAAAAAGTTGGCGTTTGTGCATATGAAAAAACAACTAATTAAAGCTTCTTGAACACACTTCTCCTCCCATTCAAAAATCAACCACTCTCCCCCTCTTTCACTCTCATTTTCACTTCCTTTTCTCTTACTTTAAACACAAATCAAAAGAAGAAACCTAACCCCACGAAACCCTACATTGCCACCACCCTTTTTGCTTCATAACTCACGGCACAAAAGCTTGATTTTGTTGCCTCTTTTTGTCAATTTCAAGAACCACTTTTAGAAACTTTAAAATATCCTCAAAACTCCACTTCAAAGATCAAGACTCTAGCTGTAAAAAGAACTTACAAGAAGAGTAAGGAAACAACGAGCTAAGAGGATACTTAGTTGCACCACCACCTTGTTTTCGCTTTGAGGACGAGTAAGTTATTTCTTTGTGTTAGTGGTTTAGTATTACATGTTGGGAGACCATGTTTTCATGAAAATATTAGCATGATCATAAGATGATAAAATAGCTAGACCAACTTAAGAAGTAAGCTTGTGAACCCCTTTACATGAAAGTTGAAATATGAGCATACGAAGTTGGTATTATGTAAAGATATATGTTTAACACTTAGAATGAAAAATTTTAAGTTAAGAAAATCATGAAATGTGTACATGAATGAGGAGACATCATGCTAGACGTAGAGTACACGTGATTCATTTAGATATTATTTCCATTTCTATTAAGTTAAAGATGCTCAAACCTAGGTAAAGGAAAATCCATTACATGAAATTTTTATGAAGAAACCAACCTTGTGAGATATGAACTATGATATGGAAGTTGTGATAATTATGAGATCTACTATTCTCAAGTAAAGTATGAGCTAAGTAATCATCCTATGGAAGAGAATTTAAGTTAAGATTTGAATATAAGTAACCTAGGTTCATGATCTAACCCTTAAACTTAAGGAAATGATGAAACAAGTTAAAAAACGAAGTGAGAATCCCTTGGATTCATCATGACTAGATTTGGAACATAAGTAAAAGTCCACTTAAAAATATGCTAAAACCAAGTGAACAAAGTGAAACGATCAACCGAAGCAAGTATAGCAAGTATACAAAATCTAAAACTCCAAATTGAGCCTAAAACTCTCAAAACGAGCCTAGAACTCTAAGTTAGGCCTTCATTAAAATTCTAACCAGCACTTTAAAATATTAAGAAAGATTGTTTTGAAGCCTACAAGAAGTCTACCTAAGACTCTATAAGCCCAACAAAGTCACTAACTTTAGTTTAAACCAAAAACAAACTCATTTGATAACTTAAGCCCACATAAAAGCCCAAGGAGTTGTTATTAGCGCCAAGAGTGTAAACCAAAGTTGAAAGTATGACCTTAAGGAGTATTTTAAATTTGGAATAAAGTCCTAAGCCTAAGCTTAAAGAATTTTTTAAGTTACCAAAAAGCCCATTAACCGAACAAAGCCTAAAAGCACTCTAAATCATGAGGATCGCTACTATTCTAACCTATGGGCAGTTTTGTGTGCCTTATCACGAAAATATAACCTCACCACATTAAAGTACACTAAAAAATGATGAAGATTAACTATAAGATTATAAAAATCGGATTTAAAACGAGAAAATTATATGCAATTGAACTTTTAAGTAAAACTAAGAAAAATTATAAAACTAAGTCAAAAGTATAGCTTAAAGGGTTTTAGCTTAATTTCTAAGTTTTATTTCAAATCCTTATAGTATTTGTAAACCCTAGGAAATCGATAGTCTAAATTCTAATTTAAGTCCAAGTGTCCTAAACTATATAAAGAGTCGATAAGGCTAGTAACAATAAAAGATCATGAAACTTAATAAATCGAATATAACACCATTAATAAAAACCCTAGGAATTAATCAAAACCTTAAATTGCGTACTCAAACCCTAAATCTAATTTATGCACAATTAACCAAAATTGAACTCAAATTTGATCAAAACCCTAAAACTATAACTTTAAGCCTATAAAATAATTAAATATCACTCAATAGTGATATACTTGTAGTTAATTGCAATTATTAACTAATCGCGAAATCGCATAAAATTTTTAACAAAATTGTTAAAATAACTTGTAAAAATTATAATTGTAACGAGTACCAATTAAATTGATAAATCTACATAAAATTCCAAAATTAATTTATGATGATTATTTTTATGATTTTTAAGTTTAGAAAAATTACATATAATTATTTTTACTTTCTATTTTCTTCCTATTTCTTGCTTTCTTTTTCTCTTTTCTTCCTTCTCTTAATTCCCTATGGCTACCACATCCTGGAAATCAAAAAGAAAATATCAAAAGTTAGTAGCCCACATGAGAGAAAGAAATTCCAAGTGTTGCAATTATAAGAGAAAATCAATTACAAATGGCTTAAGTTGTCTTGTCTCCATAAATGCTAAATCTATTAGATTTTTTTGCATCTTAATCAATCTAATTCCTTAAGTAAGCTAGGGACATCTGGAAAAGTTAGAACGAAAGAGAGAAAAAAGAAAAAAAAATTCCAACTAGTTATTACGCACACATACACAAAATTGGAAACAAAGGAAAAGAAAAAGAAAGAAAGATTAAGAAGATGGAGGAGGAAAAAAAAGAAGAAAATCAAATATATTTAGGTAAGTATAATTATTTTGGTTGTACATATGAATATTATATGGTATGTACATGTACATACTAAGTATTTTTATTGTATTTTACTAAATAATTCATTACATATATATGAGTAGATAACTTAAGATATATATATGTATGTATAAATATATGTATGTAGACATGTAATATATATATATATATACTATTAGGTAAAATATATGGTATATGTGTATACATATGTATATAAATAAGAATACATAAGTATATGTATGTGTACATAAGAATATGTCAAGTAAGTGTTTATTATTTTCACAAAATAAATATTGATATATACATATGTGTACACGTGAAAATAATTATTTACATATATATGTATACAATCTTTATTTTCATATGTGTATATATATATAAGGATAAATATTCGTATATTATATACATGTATTTTGTATTTATATGTTCATATATACATATAAGCTATATTTTATATACATACATGTATACATATATATATACATATGGCATAAATATATGTATTACATATAGTATATAAAGTATACCATATATTAAGTAGTATATACAATATAATAATATTTGCTAAATAAAATAAATTCATAAATATGTAAGAAGTAGGTATATATATTACTGTAAATTACGAATTAGTAATTAAGTAAATTATAAAAAAATTAATCAAATATAGTAATAAGTATATATATATATGTATGTATTGTAAAATACAAATAAATAATAAGAAAATAATAAATAATAAAAATAATAGTAATAATAATAATAATAATAATTATTATTATTATAATAAGTCCAAAATCTCAAAAATAAGTAAAAATGAGTAATTAAGGTAAAATATGCTTAAAATAATAAAATTATCAATTATATGATTTAAATAATTATTAAATCATAAATGTATTAAAAAAAAGCTAAAATTAATATTTTATAACTTTTTAAATTAAAATAATAAATTTTGTGATATTTTTATATCACAGTTCAAACTATAAGTCATAACATCCAAAACAAATCTCGTTATGAGAAAATACGCTCGAAAACAATTAAAATGGACTATAAGTTCATAACGATTCGAATTAAAACGAAAAAGTTATACGTGATTCAATAAAAAGCTCGAATCGATAATTTCGCGTAACTAAGTGAAGTAAACCTTACAAATTATGATACTAGTTTAGCTTTAAATTCTCAAACTTACAATTTTCTATATTCCTTATTCTCAAATGATCCTGACCTTAACCCTGAGCTACTATCAGATTATTAAGACTCTTGAGTCATCTATGGCTGAATGAGTTTTCTTAATAATTCCATACTTGTTTGTGTTTGTAATTAGTGAAAATAAATCAAGATCAATAATTGAATGTTGTATGGGGTTGGGTTATGCTTGTATATAATAATTGGTTGTTAATGGTGAATTTACTTTAAATTACAATAATGTATTGATTGTTACATAATAGATTTACTAGAAATTGATTGTTTATAACTTTGATTGATCACTAAATAATAAGACTTAATTTTACTCTACTAGAAAAAGTTAATTTGAAACATGCATAATCATATACCGCATAACTAATTCCGATAATCACATTACACGGAGGTAGTGAGAGGTCATACGTAAGTTGATTATTTAATTGTTATAGATTTCATAAGGTATATACGTATGATATAGCCTTACCCTGGCCTACGGGATTATTAGGCGTTAGAAGCGTCAACCGCATGGCTAAGGGTCCAGTCTAAAGGCCTCCGTTTAGGGGTGAGTAAAGGCTATGTGAACTTACTTACAATCATATGTAGAACTCATTTTTAATAAAACTGATAATGAATATACCATTACATTTTAAAAACGAAACGTGGAATTTCGTTATGAGATAAGTTCTAGTATGATACTCGAATCTATTTGTGCCAATGTATCTCTAACCTTGACTTTGGTGGGCGTTAAATCTGAGTTACATATAGTACCTGGTCACCTGCATATATTTGTTTAGCATACTGATTGACATACATTTATTTGATTGAACTTAATTATTGTATAACTTAATTGCTATATAGTTAAGGAGATTATCTTACTAAACTAAGTATCTTATAACCATATAGTCTCCTTTCGCAGGCTGAATTGTTCGTGAAGTCAGGCCGTTGTATACTCGAGGTTAGTTGCTCATCAAGGGGTCAATGTCGGACCTGGACATGTTCGGAGTGTTCAAATGACTGTTTATCTAGATTATAGATCTGAATATATGATAAACTGATATTTATTTTTGTTAAAAGTACTAAAGACTTTATATTTGTAAATTTTTATAGAAATAGATTATGTGTTATGTTTCTATATCTTATTATTGTTATCATGAAACGATATTACTTATACTTACATAACTCTTAGTTGTTAGTTGTAACTGTAGCCTTGTATATTATATGAAGGGTCATCGAATGTAAGGGAATTCAATCTATAGTCCTTTATACAGTATACAGCGATTGCCACGACTAGCCCCTTCAGGTCATGACAGTATTGTATTTGCGATGTCCAAGGGACCTAGCTTTTGGGAGACGACCTATCCCAAATTATTTTGATTGATCCGTATGGCTGAGTGAGTAAATTCTCAATAACTCTTTAATTGATTTTACTTATAGATTAGATGTACCTAAACTTATATATATATAAATTTGGATGCTTGTGGGATATGGGAAATGCATGTGTATGAATTTATGAACTGAATGCTATGGCTTGTTAATTATATAATAATGGAAATTGTTGTGATAATTTATACCTGCAAGTGTATGGAATGAAATTGTCTTATTACCTTGAAAAATCGGATTAACGAACTATGTGATTAAGAAATAAGATGAATCATGCATTCCCTATAATTGCATTCAGATAACATCGATTACAGCTTCATGCAGAAGATAGGAAGGGACTCACAAGAGGACAAGTCTCCTGCAGGATTGGGCACTAGCTATATTATCATTTTTATTGAGTCTCTATCCTAAGCTGATGGGCTTACTAAGCATCGGGAGACGCCAACTGTCAGTTAGGGGCCGAGTCTTATGGATTCTACTTAAGGCCTATGTTTATGGACTATGGAAGCCACCACACTACTAGACTTGAGATTTTGAAAATACGATTTGTTTTTTTAGAAAAAAAGTATATTATATATAATCTACGTATATATATATATACATATATGTATATGGTTTTGTTTTTGACTTAAGCACAATAGTATAAATGAAATAAAACCCAAGGTCTAAAACCTGGATTTTGATTTAGGTCGATTAATTATCTTCAAACCCCTACTACAAGGGGTGTAATTTTGAGTTGTATGCAGTTCTTAGGCCATTGCATGCGTTGTTTGGCATATTGATTGTTTATGTATTCATATGATTGTACATCTAATAAATTTCTATCATGCAGTATTGATGAAGGTATTTATCTCACTAGGCGTAAGCTTATACCCTAATAGTTCTTTTCCTTGTAGGTTGATCAATAGTTAGGATAGGGATAGGAATTAAGTACAGAGTGCTACCATTAAATAAGTATAATGAAAAACTTGTGTAGTTAATTCGAAATGCTTCGCAAGATGACTAATATCTCAATTGAGTTTAGTATTTTTAGTAAGTTTAGAATTTTCTGGAATTGTCTATCTTATTTCATTATTTTGGTAGGGGATACCGATTTTCTGCAGTTCTAAGGAACTGTGGAAAAATGAATATCTATAATTATTTATATTATATAATGAGTTAATGAACTAAAATTGAAGACTTTAGTAAATACCTATTTAGAGTCTTGAAATCTTTGACTTGCAAGGCGATTTTCTTATTATGGGTGCACATATGATAGGGAAATTCTAGGCAATATTACTAAGTCCTTCCCGAGGTTGCTATAAAGGATAATTGAGACTCCTAAATAGCTAGAGCTTCTTTTATGGATAACGAAGGTTCCTACCATCTAACCTAAGTTTCTTGACCAAAGGATTGCTAGGTCTCACTATTGAGGACATTCAAAATTCCTAATCTAAGAATACTTTAGAAGTTGTAGAGTAACCTCAGTTTCGAAAATGTTGGATAACTTGATTTCGCATTAGAGGATATCCAATGACCCCAATCCAAAGATAACCAAGGCTCCTTAACAGTTAAAGAATTATTCAAGAACGAATAAGGTTCTCAAGAAATAAATTAAGTTCCTAAAAATAAGAATTACTTGATTTCACGATTGCGAATCACCAAGATATATAATCTAAGGATTCCTAAGTAGTTTTGGAATAACCCTAGCTCCTCGGACAACGAATTACTCGATTTAATGTGTAAACTTTATAAATTTAGCTTTTGAGGAGTATAAAGACAACTCGAGCATTATAAATAATTTTCTTAAGTCAATAAAATCAATAAATTTAAAATTGATTAAAATTTTAAATTTGAAACCTAAAACACATATGAAAAATACTAATATATTATTCATAATTGTAGTTACATATAAAAATTTTAAACTCTCAAAAAAAAAAAAAAAACAAGAGAGAGAGAGAGAAAAGAAAAAAATTGATAAGTTATCTTGGGAATGTTTTCGAATACTAAAGTCCCATTAATGACTTATTATATAATGATATTGAATTTAGAATGAGAAATTAACACACGAAAAGCATATTTAAAATTTCAATCAAATTACGTATAAGTACCTTATGAAAAAAAAAACCTCTAGCTTAATGATGTAAACCTTTTTCAAGGAATATGAGATGTGACATCCAATAGTAAACTAAGCAAACTGTAAGTGTTTTTGGATTAGGATCGAAATAACTCGTTGACTATAAATTCAAGATGATTCAAAGATAATTGATAATCGGAATATTGAATATTCCAAATGCTAAAATTCATAAAAGCATAGGTGGCAATCTAAAATATACAATTATAATTTAATATTTCTTTTAATAAAAATAGACAATTATATAAAAAATTATAAACAAGTATTTACATTTAAGAAGTGTTCTCAAAGGATTTCATTCTAGCATGTATTAATAAGTTTTTTTATATATAAATTATAAATTATAACCCTATATTAGTAAATTATTGTTAAAAGATTTTATTTTGTTTATATATACATATATATATTGTATATATTTATGTGAATATATGACTACCTCTATTACTACATAATAGTATAATTGTATGTCCAAGTTAATATATTTAAGTTAGTTATATATATGATTTTACAATTCCTATATAAGACCTTGGAAAGAAACTTCTTGAAAGTTTTAACCAACATGCTATACCGATATATATAATTGTTATTGCATAAATAATACATAACAATTGAAATTTTTAAAAGGTACGATTATTGAATATCTTAGTCAACCGTAGTAGGGAAACTCAAATAACAAACAAGGATAAATAAGTAAATATAGACCTTGAAAGAAATATTTATAAAAATGCATTAAGAGAGAGATAATAACTATTTTCCATCATGTTTTAATTTCAATGCTAATGTTTAGTTATAATTAGAAAACCTATCCTAAATAACTCTTAACCCAAAATTCGAAACCTAGCCCAGTGATCATCCTATTATTAACTCTGTCGAACCAACCAATAGATATGTACTGCTCGGACCATATATACTTAACATCAAATCTACTCAATCTCTTGTCAATGGAGAATCCATATAAGATCTACTCAATCTCTCGAGCATCTCTTCTCTACAGCTTAAGCAAGGTTGCAGCTTCTTCTTCTTCTTCCCATTCTCTCTCTCGATGGTCTTTCTTATTCCTCTCTATTTCCTTCTTCTTATCACTTTCCAAGCAATCCCTGTCTTCGGAAACGAAAACAGAACAACGTGGTTCTTATGTCGACCCTTACCGTCCCTTTTCCTTCATCTTCTTCTTCTTTTCTTTTTCATCAATCCTCCCCTGTTCTTCAAAAGCAAAACAGGGCAGTAAGCTATGATTGTAAACTGCTCGTAACGTATGGCTTCACACTTCGCCGACGACACTCGAGTAAGGAAACGAGAAATAAGACAGTAAGGTATGACTCACGACTCGCCATTTCGCGCTTTGGATAACACAATTGAATGGCCACGACCACTAAAACCGAATAAGGATGAAGGCGGCAGCAACAAACTAGTTTGGAAGGACTGTTGAGATCTTTGTCGTCGAACTCGCATAATCCGATGCTCCATTCACTGAAACGGAGAGATTTCGCTACTGATTAATGAAAACTCTATATAATTAATTATAGCTTAATTTCATTAGGATTTAAGTAATTTAAGAGACTTAGCCAATTAAATTACCTGTAGCAATCTCTAAAGATAAAGAGGTGTTGATCGCCCGATTTTTTTAATGCCCAACTGCTAGTTTCATGACGTTGATATTGAACATATTTGAATATAGTATTGTATTAACGAGTGAAGAAATTTTTGCCATATCTGCTAGTTTTTTTTGTTTTTTTACGGAGGATAGTTCATGGATAGATAATGGCTAAAAATATATATTTCACCATGAACATCCTAAGAGAGTCTAAATTTTTATTAAAGTCCCGCAATAGTATTCTATTATTGCTCTTGGTACTCCCCATTTATCCCCTACAAATGTTAGCAAAATAAGTAAGTAAATAAAATACAAATAAAATAAAATAAAATGAATACGATATTTTGACAAGTAACATCCACTTTATCATCTAAAACATGTATATAAGAGCCAGATAAATATGGCTCAAACACTATCAATTTCGTTAACATCTGGACATGTTTCTTTTCTTTATAATCCTAAGTAATTCGTGTTACCAGCTATTAAACAAAAGTATGAAATGTTGCCAATTTGAATATTATATATATATATATTTATATATACATATATATACACACACATACATATATACATACATACATACAATAAAATATATAGGTAACACAAATCTTACTTATTTTAATATTAATAGACAAGGCTTCTATCCCCTTGAGATTGTGAATAAATATGTCCTTAAAAGTGAATGTTCTCACTTATAACATTTTTCAAACATATATATATATATATATTATCCATATGATAAAGAAATACTCTCTATTTACTTCAATAAATAATTTAAGCAATATGAAATATTCCTAAAAGTTTTAACTAAATTGTATTATTAAAAAGGTACACTTGAACTCAATAAGGATCGACAATGAAAATGTAAAAATTTAAGGTAAAACTACAAAAAAATTACATGAACTTTAAAACATAAGCAAAAAGGGAATTATAAGTAAATAGTATGCTCGTTAGGAAGCTTAGCACTACATTTAGATACTCAGTAGATTTCTTTTATTATTATTTATCAGGAGACAATTGGGGCCTTCCTTTCACTGCCCCCATAGGGATGCAGTACCTAACTAGCCTTTCACTACAACTCTGAGTCTTGTGCCATTGTCGACTAATACAAACGGAACTCATTGTTGGTATATTTCTATGTATATCGGAAAGATTGAAGCAAAATATTCGATTAATCCATAAATCATATTATATTCTAATATTTTTAATTGAAAGGATATATATAAATATTATTCCAATTAGGAAGACAAGCCACCTGTTGATTGCTATGATTTATATTAGTTTTGGTCAAGTGAGTATTTCCGATGATTCTATACTTGTTTTGTACTTGTAATTAGTGCACCCAAAGGAAATATTAATAATTTGATGCATGGGAGTTCAAGTTATGCATGTTCCTAAATATTAGTTGTGTATTGTGTAAAATGTTGTGAAATATAATAGCCAAATAACTTGTTGCTTGATTTATTATTGCATAATTGAATAGTTTGTTGATATTGGTTAATCACCTCATAAATTGATATAATTATATTTGATTTAACTAAAATTAAATGGATCATACATAAGCACAAACATTGCATATGATGTTATGGCCGTCACCTCACACAATTGATAATAAAGGGCCTTGTAGGGATAGATTCTCACATTATTTAATTAGTACAGTGTAAAAGCATTAGTACAACAAGACTCTACCCTTGACTCGCAGGTTTAGCTGGTGCCGGAGATGTTAACCGTAGGTAGTTGGGGGGTTGAGTATAAAGACTGCTATTGTAGTGCGTAAGCGTTGATTACAAGGGTCACCTCACTGCTAAATTTGGGAATTTGTGTACTATTAGACTTTTGGACATAGAAAACTATTTTGTAAAACATGGAATTTCTATGTATATATATATGGTTAAAAAGCTAGGTGCTAGAACCTAGCTGTAATTGGTACCAATATATTTCTGACCTTTACTTCGGAAGGCGTTAAATCTGATGTTATATGCAATACTGGTTAACTACATTTATATTGTTCGACATACTATTTGCTTTTGCATTTATATGTTTGTTAATAAATTGGTTAATAACTTACTTGCTGGTTAATAATTTGATTTCACTTCCCACTTTCTAATTAATACTAAACCCTAACCCATTTAATATTAATACTCGACTAGAGAAATTGAAAAATTTTACTTTTTTAAAAAAACTTTTGGAGTTACCACCCGACTAACGTTGAGAAAAAGCAGAAATCGTAATTAATTAGGTGGATTGACTACGATTTGGCTACCGGTCTTTAATTTTAATTTGATAAAAATCAGACGGTTTCGAATTCAAGGGCTAACCTATTAAATCTTAATAGATACCACTATTTATTTTTCGAAATTAGGTTTATTTATTGAAATTGTCCTTTTTATAAATGTTTTGAGAAAAATAAAAACTAAAAGAAAATAAATAAAAAAAAATCTAAATCTCTGCATATAGCAACATCGCTCTGAAGATGTTTATATACTCGCTAATCAGAATCAGATGACCATAATTCTTTTAAAAAACTTTAGTATGTTAATTTATTTTAATTTTGAAAAGAAAAAAACGATTAAGTTTACTTATTTATCAATTTAGTTTATTCAAAAGAAAATCTAAAAGGCCCTAACTCTTTGATTGTTAAAAAAAAAAATTCTCTAAACGTTCTAATTTTAAAAAAAAAATTTATTAATTTTTATTTCTAAAAGAAAATAATTTTCTAAATGAGAAATCATAAAAAAACTTAATGCAAAAATAAAAAATCTCCTAAGCTAATTTATGTATATATATATATATATATATTTATATATTATGTTATAAACACAAATAAGCAACTAATAAACAATAATAATAATAGTAAAATTAGAACCGAACCTAAATTTGGTGTCTACTGTGCAGTGCTTCGGTGAAGGAGCAATGTTGGCATCGTAGGGTGTTGTTGGACGTGTGCTGATCGTATGCAAGTTCGTGCGTGGATTGTGAAGTGTGCTGCTGTGGCGTGCAGCAGCATGACGTGATCGTGTGTCGTAAGTGTGTGAGTGAATGTGTTCGATGTGAAGACAACGATAGAGTTATGGCTACGTTTGTGGGTGGACTTAGATGCTATTCGTAAGTAAAGCAAGCTAGGCGTTCTGTTTGTGGATCGTGCTGCGACTATGTGTTGTGGCATGCAGCAGCTTGGATTGTGTATGGCATGTGTGTGAATCATATTCAGTGCAGTGGCAATGAGGCATGTGTGTGTGATTGAGTGAGAGAGTGAGTGATTGGGTATGGCAGCGGTCGATGTGGTCACTGTGTTGCGCTGCACACAGTGGTTGACAATTGTTGAGTTTGCTGCTGCTGCTAAATAGTGACAGCAGCGTGGGATGTGGCCATGAATGCTTGGCTGTTGTCACATTCGTGATTGCTGCACGAGGGAGTGGGTCGATGAGTTGTTGTGCCACTGCGTTAAGGGGGTGACTGTATGTACCGTATTACAGTGGAAGCAGGACTGTAGTACTAGCGTGAGTGTATGTTTGAGTCTAACAGCGAGTGTAGTCATCCATAGAGCGCCTAGTGTCAAATTTTGGTGCATGCGAGATCACAATGGTGGAGTAGCAATTGTAGCAATAGGTGGACACATAGTTGCTGCTATGAGAGTTGGCTGAAGTGCTGCGATGAGTTGATCTGTGGGTTTGTTTGGCTAGGAGTGGACAGCATGTGTAGTGCTGAAGTGTAAATTGCAGGGCTTGGAAGTGCTGTCAGGTGCAGCAGTGTTGCGTCGCTGATCGGGCAGGTGTGAATGATCAATTAAGTGGACATAATGTGTAACCCTGACCGTGAAGTGCTGTTATAGTTTGGGGTCATGTTGGTATCGTGGATGTGGATTCATGCACTACTATTTTGATGGAATTATGACCATGGATTCAAAAAATAGTGTGTAAAAATGTCTTCTTTATTTATGCCACATGATTAATATCTATAAAGTTCGAAAAACAAATCTTTTAAATCATATCAATTATAAAATGATAAAGATCTAAAATAGATTCAAATATTTTATATCGACTCAAATCTGATTTAATAAAAATCAAATTAAATTCAAATCTTTATCATATTAGATTCAAAAGATTTGATAATATTTACATATGAGCTTTGTGAGATTCGAACCCATAATCTCAAGCTAACCCAATACCAATACTCAAATACTTATCCATTAAGCTATTAGTCTATACCTCGATATTTAATCTAATTAAATTGTACTTAAGTTACGTAACTCTCTTAAAATAAAGCTATCTAAACTGAGTTAAAACTAAATCCATTAACCTTAAAATGTATTACTTTCTAAAAAATCTATTTTCCTAAAAAATCTTTATAGTTTTTTCTTTTTTTTTTTAATTTTTATCATTTTTCAATTATTTATTTATTTATTTTCTTTTTAATTATTTTTTAAATTTTGAACTAGGACCCTTTTAAAAAACAAAAATAAAAACTATGAGGGAGAAAAAAATTGAGTGTCTATAACCACTCCTCTTTATGATGAAGTTTGAGTAAAACTTTATCACAAAAACAAAAAAGAGACCATTTTTACATTGGAACTAACTTTGTCCTAAGAAGTGCTAAGATAAGATAACTACCCTAGTGCTAGTCTATTGGGGATTTGGTGACAAAAACATGAAAAGAATAGTGGGGAGGGTAATACCCTTGTGGGTTAATTATCCTAAATGAATGTGTAAAGTACTCCTTGAGCTAATTAAAACCTTAAAGAGATATTGAAAAGTTGGTTGTGCCCACTGTGGGCTAACTAATCAAGACAGGTGAAGCGTTCCTTAAGCTGGCTAAGACTCTAAAGAGATATTGAGAACTTGGTCATATCCCCTATAACCTGACTAACCAAGATGAGACAGACAAAGCGCTTCCTGAGCTGGCTAAGACCCTAAAGATTGCCATTGATTTGGTGAAATTGCAACGAGAAAGAGTTTAAAAATCGTGTTGAAGTGGGCAGTTTGAAGAGGAAAGCGCTGGAAATCTGGGGAAAATGAAGGAAGGAGGGGGGAAGAGAAGGGAAAGAGAGGAAAATGAAGGGAAAAGGAAAGAAGGGGAGGGAAAAAGTGGGTTGACGTGGCACGCCACATAAATGCCCCATGATGCTACGTCAACAGGGCCGTCGAATCTAAGGATGCCATGTGTCAGGACACGTGGCGTAATCAGATCTTGACAGGTGATAGTCCTTGATGTGATTGAAAATAAGAAAAAGGCTTTCCTACCTAAGACCTCATGCTTAATGCTAATGTTATGTCCATATACTTAACCGTCAGGCCGTTGGCCTTTACCTTGTCCATATGTATAATATTGCACATATGGACTCGGTCAACCTGAGCTAAATTTAAAATAAAGCCCAAGTTCAACGACCTAACTTCTAAACCAAAATTAAAATCTATCCTAATAACATGTTATTTTCTAAAATATTTTATTTAAATTTAATTTTTCTACTTTTTTTGTAATTTTTTCAAATTTCTAAATTTTTAAACTTCATTTTCTAATTTTTTATCTTTTTAAGGTTTCTTTCTGAAATTTCTTATTTTTTATGTTTTTTCTTATTTTTGAAAATTTTTGTATTTTTCCATGATCCTTATTTTTTCTGAATTTCTGAATTTATTTATTTATTTTTTTTTTTTTGGGTTTTCTTTGATTCCCTATTTTTTGAATTTTTTTCTAATTTAGGGCCTACTGAGAAAAAAAAATAATGAAATAAATAAAAAACAAGTAAAGGAGGGCAAAAATTAGATATCTACAGCTGCCCTTCTTTGTGATAAAGTTTAAGCAAAACTTTGTCGAAAAGACCAAACAGATACTATTTTTGCTCCTAAGATGACTAAATAGCTCTCCTAAAATTGATTTAGATGAAAAAATGAATCCCGATTGTACCTCTCTAGGCTCATTAACCTAAGTAGGAGTGTCTCTAAGGGACAAACAATCTTATGCTAGAATTGATTTAAAATTGGGTTGTACCTCACTAAGTTCACTAACTCAGGCGGGTACGTCTCTTGAGGACTAACAACCCCAAAATGGGATTGATCTAAAGCCTAGCTGTGCCTCACAAGGCTCACTAATTTAAGCAAAAGCGTCTCTTAGGGACTAACAACCTTAAACTAGGATTGATCTAAAACTTGGTCGTACCTTACTAAGCTCACTAACCTAGGCGAGAACGTCTCTCGGAGACTAGCAATCCTAAAATTAGATCGATGTAAAACTTAGTCGTGCCTTACTAGGCTCACTAACTTAGGCAGGAGCGTTTCTCAAAGACTAGCAAGCCCAAAATGGGATCAATCCAAAACTTGGTTATACCTCACAAGGCTCACTAACCTAGGCAGGAGCATCTCTCGAGGACTAGCAACCCTATACTAGGATCGATCTAAAACCTGATTGTGTCTCACTAAGCTCATTAACCTAAGTAAGAGCATCTCTCGAAGATTACCAACCCTAAAATGGGATCAACCTAAACCCTGATTGTGCCTCACAAGGCTCACTAACTTAGGTAGGAGTGTCTTTTAGGGATTAGCAACCCTAAAATTGGTGGTAATGCTATGTCAATAGTAAACTATGAGGAGAAGTGCCCTACAGGACTTGGTAAATAGAGGGGAAATGACGTATAGGCTTGCTTGAAAGAAATCTGGTAAATAGAAGGACCCTATGGATTAGAAGGGTGAACCGAGCTAGGATCGTCTCTTCGTCGGTTGGCCAAATACTAAATGCAGAAAGTGAATGCCTTATGGGTTGGTTAAAAAAGATTGTTAGAAGTAAAAATTGGTTTAAATGTAAGTGCAAGAAAAAATCGATGTGCTAACACTATGTGGAAATACTTACCCGATCTTTGTCAATAGCACCCAAACCATCAAAACTTTTTTAAAAGCCCCCATTAGAAAATTACATACTCTTGTTTTAGTCCCTTATTATCAACCCGGATGTTCTTGACATACAACATTCAAGACTTTGCTAGTTCTTTTCGGAGAAGTCATGGAAATTAGCCTCATACAGGAAAACTACCCACTGTTTTTGTCTCTTCGGAACTTTTATGAACCTAAAAGCCCTATTCCCATCTACCGTGATTACTTACTTGAGTTTCGCATTCCCCTAAAAAACAAACAATAAAAATCCCCATTGAGGGGGATCAATCCATAATAAAGTATTTTAAAGAATTTTGTCAATCACCAATGTTCTAGATCTCATTCCTTAACTCCTCTCGTGTTTGCAATGTATAGGTCCGATTAGTTGGGGTAAAGGGAATTGGACCTTTCCATGGAGAGGGTGATTATTCCAATGACAACAACGGCTAAGGATACTAAATTTGCTTGTAAATAATGAAAATTGGACCACAATGACATTCAAAATGACTGGCATTTTCACATTTTGAGCAAAATTTCCACCGACTTCTTATGGATAGTATAATTTTACAGCATTGATATTTATAAGGTCTCTCAAATCTAGACCATCCATTTGGGACAAAATCAAAGCCCTTCCCGATAATACTCGCTTCACGACATAAGGACCCCCATAACTAGGGGCAAATTTCCCTCTAGAGTCTTATGTGTTGGGGAGAGCTTTTCTTAACACCAAATCTCCTTTTTTGAGGTTCCGGGGTTGTACCCTTTTGTTGAAGGCCCGAGCCATCTTTTGTTGATTACATTGATTATGACACAGGGCTATCAATCTCCTTTTATCAATCAAATTTAGCTGCTTGATGTGTTTCTTTAACCGATCGACTTCGTCCAAATGAGTTTCTGATAGTACCCTGAGTGATGAGATCTTGACCTCTACCAGTAACACTACTTCAGTGCCATATACTAAAGAGTATGGTGTTGTCCCAATTGACATTCTAATGGAAGTTCAATAGGCCATGAGTGCGAAGGATAATATCTCATGCCAGTCCTTATATGTGACAGCCATTTTTTCAATGATTCTTTTGAGGTTTTTGTTTGCTGCTTCGATGGCTCCATTCATTTAGGGTCGATAAGGAGTAAAGTTCCTATAAATGATCCAGAACTGCTGGCACAATTCTGTCATAAGCTTGTTGTTGAGATTGGTGCCATTATCAGTGATGATTGTTTCAAGAGTCTCGTACCGAGCTAAGATGTCTCTCTTGATGAACTTAACTATGACCCCTCTAGTAAGATTCGAGTATGATGAAGCCTCTACCCATTTGCTGAAGTAGTCAATGGCAACTAATATAAAGTGATGTTCGTTAGATGCTTTTGGAGTGATAAGGTCAATGATATCTATTCCCCACATTGAGAAAGGCCTTGGTAATGAGAGGGCATGTAATTCTTGAGGTGGGGCGTTTATCTTATTTGCATAAACTTGGTATAAATGACAGTGCCTAACATATTTTATGCAATGACTTTCCATTATTGACCAATAATACCCTAGCCTCATGATTTTCTTCACCAGCATGTATCTATTCATGTGAGGGCCACATACTCCTTCATGTGTATGTAATCACTTTCATATTTTATGCAATCACTTTCATGTGACCAATAAATGATAGTGCCTAACATATTTTATGCAATCACTTTCATTAACTTCTTAGCCTCTTTGTTATCCACATACCTTAAGAGTATACAGTCAAATGAGCATCGGTATAAGGTGGACTTGCTTACTAAGAATTGAGTGGCTAATCTCCTAATCATCTTTCTATCTTTTTTCTCGGCCTCTTCAGGGTATGTACCTTGTTGTAAGAACGTCTTAACATCATGGTACCACTGTTTTTTGTCGTTCATACCCTCAATTGTTAGGCAAAAGGCAAGCTTGTCTTCAATTTCAATAGTAAAGGGTTGAATCTCGACTTTACCAAATATTTGGATTATAAATGCTAACATGGCTAAGGCATCAGCAAATTGATTCTAAGTCCTTAGTATATGATTGAAGATGACTTCTCCTTAGTACATGATTAAAGGTGACTTCTTTGAAATTTTCTGTTAATTTCATCAAATGCCAGTGATAAGGTACCAGCGTAGGATCTTTAGTTTTGTACTCTCCCTGACCATGATTAATAATGAACAAGGAGTCCCCATACACTTCTAATTCTTGAATGTCTTTTTCTAAGGCCATCTTAAGTCCCATGATACATGCTTCATACTCAGCAATATTATTAATGTATGGGAAAACGAGCCTTATCGCTACAGGATATTGAGTACATTTAGGGGATATTAGTATTGCCCCAATTCTACACCTAGACACGTTGGCTGCACCATCAAAGAACATTTTCCATTTTGGTGGCTCGTCATCTTCTCCTTTATCAAAGTTTCCCTCAACTACTAAGATACCCTCATTGGGGAAATTGACTTGTACTTCTTGGGGAGTGTTATCAGAGGGATTTTCTACTAATTGATCTACCAAAGCTTGCCCTTTAACCGAACTCCATTTCACGTATGTAATGTCGAACTCTAATAACAGCATTTGCCACTTTGAGATTCTACTAATTAAGGTTGGTTTGTCTGCTAAATGCTTCAAGGGATCATGTTGAGTCGGTAATTTAACCTAGTAGTAGAGTGTGTATTGTCTAAGTCGATGCATTACCCAGACTAAAGCACAGCGGGTTCTTTCAATTTCTGAATATCTCTGCTCCCCTTCAATAAATTTCTTGCTCAAGTAGTACACAGCTTGTTCCTTCCCTTCCTCATCTTTCTAGCCAAGCATGTACCTCATGGACTCTAGTAATATTGTCAAGTATAGGAATAAAGGCTTCCCAAGTTTTGGAGCTACTAGAATTGGAGAATTCATGAGGTATTCTTTGATTGTTGTAAAGGCCTACTCACACTCTTCGTCCCAGTTGATCTTGGCATTCTTTTTTAACAACTTAAACAAAGGACAACACTTGTCCATGAGTTGGGATATGAATCGGGCTATATAGTTTAAACAACCCAACAAACCTCTGACTTCTTTAAGTGTGTGTAGCGGGAGCAAGTCAACTATCACTTTGACTTTATCAGGGTCCACTTCGATGCTCCTTTGGCCGATTATGAAATCCAATAATTTCCCTAAAGTCACTTTAAAAGTATACTTCTTTGGGTTAAGTTTCAGTTGGAATTTTCTCAATCTATCAAATAATCTCCTTAGATTTTCCACATGATTTTCTCCTTGCTTAGACTTGGCAATCATATCATCGACATATACTTTAACTTCTTTGTGCATCATGTCATGAAAGATTGCTACCATGGCCCTTTGGTAAGTTGCCTTGGCATTTTTGAGTCCGAAAGGCATCACTTTGTAACAAAACATACCCCAAGTTGTGATGAAAGTTGTCTTGGCTTTATCTTCTTCAGCCATTCGAATTTGGTTATACTCAGAAAATCCATCCATGAAAGAGAAAATATGGTTTCGAGCTGTGTTATCGACTAATACATCGATATGGGGCAAATGAAAATTATCTTTAGGGATTGCTTGATTAAGGTCTTGAAAGTCCACACACACTTTGACTTTTCCATTTTTCTTCATAACTAATGCTATATTGGCTACCCACTCGGGATAATCAGATACCTCAATGAAGCCGAGTTTTAATAGTTTTCTGACTTCTTCCTTGATTTTCAATAGGATATCTGGTCAGAACCTTCTTAACTTTTGTTTCTTAGGCCTAATATCCTCTTGTGTAGGTAAGTAATGGACTACGATCGATGGGTCTAATCCAGGCATATCTTCATAAGACCATGGGAAAACATCTTAGTATTCAGATAGTAAAGTGGTTATTTCTACCTTTTAGTCTTCTTTCAAATTTCCCCTAATTTTCAACACCTTAGGGTTGTCATTGGTACCAACATTAATTATCTCTATTGGCTCGTCAGTAGAAATTCTACTTATTTTATGTTTTTGCCAGCTTTCTTGCACATCATTATGGTCATTAACATCACTCCTGACAACTAACTCAGTAGGGTTGAAAGTGATATCAATATTTTCATCACTTATTAGCACGAGGTATCCATGGCCTTTATTTGAGTCGTTGGATCAAGAGAAAAAGAAAAGTATGTAAAAGTAAGAGTGTAAGTAAGGCAGGAGTAAAGGGAAAAAAAAAAACTGATTTTATTTAGGGGAAACTCTCTTTCGAGTACAATCATTTGAAGAATAGAGGTAATTTATACAAAATTTCATAGAATACTAGATCATGATTTATCCTTTACCTAAGGGAAGACTTATTGTTATTCACAGGGATGGAGAACCAATTATTCAAGTGCTAGGATTTGTTGAATAGGCTAGTCCCTTCATTTTTGTTAGAAGTGCCTTCTTTAGTGGGCTTTGAGTTATGGGCTTCAGCCCTAATGAAAGTTTCTAACAATGGAGGGAAGGCCATTGAGCGTAATACAACCTATCAACCTTTTTTCCCTTGGCTTGTATTCTTTGCAATTCTTCCATCGAGGTTGGAATGTATCCTAACCCATAGGTCCCAAACTGGCCTTCTTTGAATTTTAGCCTCTCTTCCTTTTGTTGATTGGTGATCATGCATACCTCATTAAACATTTGGAGTCTAAAGTCCTCTTGTTCTTCTGTATCAATATAGGGTATGGCCCTCTCTTTATAGATTTCATAATCTTGGTCACCTAGAATTGTGATGACCAAGCCATTAGAGATGAACTTAACTTTCTAATGAAGAGTTGACAGTATGGCCCCTATTGAATGTATCCAAGGCCTTCCTAATAACAAATTAAAGGTCCTTGCAATGTCCAAAACCTGGAATAGGATGTTGAACTTCTATAGGCCGATATCAACTAATAAGTCGACCTCCCCTATTATCTCTCTCCTAGATCGGTCAAAAGCTCTTACTGTTGTTGAACTTGGTTTGATAATAGTTGTATCGACGCCCAATAGATCCAAGGTGGCCAAAGGACAAACATTTAGAGATGACCCGTTGTTGATAAGGACTTTTGTTGCGATGATGTTATTTATCCTCACTATTATGAACAGAGGCTTTATATACTAGGTACCTTCTTTGCACAGTTCCCTGGTGGAGAAGGAAATTTGATCCATAGTGAGGATGGAATTGGTAACAAAGCCAATCCTTTCAACTAGGATTTCATAAGGGACCTTGACATCCCTTAATGTTCTAAATAAGGCTTCTCGGTGTAGGTTTGATGCCATCAATAGACTCATGAGGGATATTTGTGCTGGAGTCTTAGCGAGCTGGTCCATTATTTTATGCTCACTAAACTTGATCATCTTAGTGAAGGCAGTTAATCCTTCCTCATGTTAAGCTTGTTTGGTGTTTAGCATTTCTAACACGCCTTTCTTTTTTAAGTCTTCCTTTAAATCATAGATTCTACTAGAGCGAGTGATCCCCCCTTACAAGCAAGCTTGATTGCCCTTGGTTTATTGCTTGGTAGTTAAGGGGGGCAGTTTTACAATTTTCGGGGGCCACAAGCATGTAGAAGGTGTACCTTTTAGCTTGTGGGACCTCTTTTTTGTAAAATCTATAAACCTTTGGTTCTTGGTTTGGACCAATCATGTTGATGGCAGATTTTGAGTAATTAGATATCAATTTGATGATGGCTCCATGGTTTGGTAATAGGTTGTTGTTGATGTTTAAGGTAAGAGCTTTTGCAAAATCCAGTTGTACTATACCTTCATCGATCAAACCTTGGATTTTGTTTTTCAACCTCTAGCACAAATCAGTTGAATAGCCTACTTACCCTAGATGATACTAACATCTTACAATGGGATCAAAGAACCTCAACCTATACCTTTCACTAGGAGCCTCAAAATGGAGTAGATTATCTCTTCTTAATTTCTCGAGCACCTGACTGAGTAGAACAAGTATTCTTGTGAACTGTCTCGGGGCTTTGCAAGCCTGTGGTTGGCTTCTATACTGTAGTTGAGCTAGTAGGGGATTTGTCCTAAAAGAAACTTGGGAGTTAGGTTTTGCATTCGAGTTAACCATGTTGATAGTAGCTTCTCTATGCTTGTTGGTAGTGGGTTTAGCAGAGGGTGGTCTTCTATCTACTATCTCTTGCAGCTTACCAGAGGAAATGGTACTCTCAATTTGACACCCTACTACTACTACTTCTGCAGAGCTAGAAGAGGCTTGTCTGATTAGGTAAGTGAAGTAAGGCCTCTTAAGAGTGTTAATGAAAGTTGCAGTGAGCTCTTTTCCAATCATAGGGGTAGATACTCTTGTAGCTAGGGACCTCCACCTTTGAGCATATTCTTTAAAAGATTTATTGTGCCTTTTCTTTAGGGCAACCAAATCCATCATTGTTGGCGCCATTTCGACGTTAAATCTATATTGCTCATGGAATGGTCTGGCTAACTTCTCCCATATATTCACCTAATTCAAGTCCAACTGAGCGTACTAGGTTAAGGCAAGGCTAGTCAGGCTGTCCTAAAATGTCTGGACCATGAGTTGATCATACTATGCATACTTGCCCATCTTGCGTACATATAGCTAGGTGTATAGCTTGGGGCATCTAGTCCCATTGTATTTTTCAAAGTCAGGTACTTTGAACTTTTCTAGAAAGCTTCCGTAATCATAAGTAAAGAAGTCTATTATGCCAACGTACTCGAATCCATCATACCCTTCGAGCATTTTCATTTTTTCTGTAATTTGTTGAGTTAGCCACTTCTCAAGCTCTTTCAATTTGTCCTGGTCAGCTTCAGGCTTTAGGTTAATCGGGAATGAGTAAGTATTCGACTCAAAAGTTAGGTTGGCCTTTGGAAATACCTCTTCTGTTTCAAAGGATTCGAAGCCCTGATTGACTTTAGGGTAGGCTTCTTCTATTTCGAGGGGTAGGGCTTCAGTATTCTTTCCATATCGAGTTTTGGAACTTTTTTCATTTAATGGAGCCGTGGACCTAAGCAGAGAGATGCTGTCAGCAAGAAAGTTCAGTTGATCTGCAATCTTTCCTACTATTCGTTCCAAAGATTAGAACCTCAACTCTGTGGTGTCAATAACCTCAAGGTTGCCATTGTTGGTGTTGTTGTTGTTGTTTCCTTATTTGGCCATTCTGGTTTGAGAACGAGTTTTGATGGGGCTTCTCTAGAGAGTTTGACATTTGGGAGCTATCTTAGTGACCTAAGTTAAAACCACTTCTCAACAAGTTAGCTTACGGATATTTTGAAAAAGAATGCGAATGAATGAAATGTAAGTGAATCATACGGATGAAAAGGAGAAGATCGACGAATGATTAATGAAACAGCAAGTTATTTATTATCTTTGGATTCCCGAAGTCTTACTACATGAGAGAAAGGAAAAGGTACTAATTCATCTATACTAATTTTCTTTTTTTCTATGGGCAAGATGACATTTTCTTCTTCTTTTGGTCACGCTTAACCGCTTCTTTAAACTCTTGAATGTTCTTCTGAGCCATCTTCAGCTGGTGTTCTAAAGCGTGCAACCTTTGTCTAGATTCTCAGCATAAGTTTACCCATTTGTCTTTCTCATCATGGAGGATCTCCATACGAGCTTTCATTTGGTCCATATAGGTCACCATTTTAGAGTTAAGGTGCACATGGGAGGTTTGAAGGACTTCTGGTGCCCGATATCGCATTGTGACTACCTTGTGAAGTTGATTGTATAAATACTCTTTGATAACCTGATGTTTATCCACTTCTCTTATGAACTCACTCAGATCGATGTTTGGGCTTACTATCCGAGTGTCCCACCAAGCTTTGATCTTGTGAAATTTGGATGTCTTTTCTATGGAGTGAGGCTCTTCGAGATTAAGGGTGAGTGGCTCTAATGAAGGTTTGTGAACTATGTCTTGGATTCCTCCAAATTGTCTTACCATGTTATTTGGGTAGTAGCCTATACACCAACTCATTTTTATCAATAGCACAACATGGTAATTCTAGCAAATTAGTATGACCCTAGTGTAATTGCTCTACCCGGCAATCCGCAGTATGTCTTCTACTCGGAAATCTCATAGAACCTCTATTCAGAGAAGGATAGGGATATCTTATGGTAATTTGATCTTATCAATAAAAGAATTAATAAGATTGATCTTATTTACGAATGCTCTCTTTATTAAGTCCAACCCAAAGCATTTGATGTGACTGATGAACCACACCATTAATAGTGCCATGCTTGACCTGAGATCTCCACAACCTCTTTTCTTAAGGAAATTAAGGTTCCTTATCTACTCAGCAAGTAAGGCAGGAATGTAAGACTTACCTTCCTAGAATTGAGCTACTAACTCTGTTACCCTAAAGTGTATAAGAAGAGACCCACTTGGAAACAAGATAGTGGCGAATACTGCTAGCACATAAGCCTTGATTTGGTTTTCTTTCCAATTTCCAAGAAACAGAGCTTATTTGTTGGAGTTAGGCTCATTTTAGAACTAATGGACTAGATCCCGTATCTTGACGATGTGTTTGTTGTAATCATTTAAGGCCTCATTTATCTCAGTCTTACGGATCCCTACGAATTTTGAGAAAATGTAGGTTAGGCCGAACCTGAGCTTTCAGACGTATATTTCATCTAAAGGAGGAGCTTAGAGTAGTTGGGTGTACTCCTCTAGAGTTGGGCTGATTAGATGTGATCCAAATTGAAAAGCCACTTCTTTGGGGTCCTAGAAATGGACTAAGGCCCTTACTAGCATAATGTTAACCTTCACTCTAGCTAGTGAGAGCATAGGTCTAATTTTGTTAGTAATGAATTGTTGCTCTCTTGGGTTGAAGGTCTGAAACCACTGGCTGAGTATGGGCTTCAAGTTTGTAAGTTTATGGACATGAATCTCCTTGGCGAAAACCGTAGCATTATATGAGTTGGCCATTTCTGAAACATTACAAAGAAAGCATAAATTACAAAGGAAAGACTAATTATAAGAAAAGAAAATATACAAGACCTCTTATGTACATCAATTCTAGGAAGAATACAGGGAAAAAAAAAAACTCCAAATCTTGTCATTTTTTCTTTTTTATATAACGTTGCCACTTTGTTAGTTATTTATTGACCCATGAAATGTAATGCAAGAAAAGTGGGTTCTAACGGTCCTTAAACTTTGTGACTTTACACGTTTACAAAGAAACGGTTCCTTAGTCACATCGAAGTTTAAGTAGGATAGCCTAATCGGCCCCGAATAGTGGTTACCCCACTACGCTCAAGACTTCACACAATGGCTCTCCGTCCTAAGGTCTTAGGACGGCTTGGGTTCAACCGTATCTATGATGCATTCATGATGCAATAAAATAAATCCCTCCCCTAAAAAATACATAAAACCAAACCTGCAAATTACATTAGCACAATTATAATAGAAAATGAATAAATAAATTGCATTTAAGGTGATTTTAGAGATTAATCTTAATTTAGAAAATCGAATGGCTAACCCTCTTAACATCCCTAGTGGAATTACCAAGCTATCGAGCCTAATTTTTCACCCTCTTAGTTCTTTTAATAAAATTTAGTCTTCTCTCAACCAATCAGTCGTTTAATACTAATCCTTAACTAAGGTTCAAAGAAAACCATTTTTTTCAATTTGAAATATATCAAAGTCGCCACCCGACCGGAGTCGGGAAAAAGGGTTAAGTTATAACCATTTGGGTAGATTGATTATAACTTAGCTAAAACGGCTTTTTGAAAACCAAAGAATCTAGATCCAGGGGTTAGGACTTTTAAACCCTTATCGATACCATCGACTTTCCAAAATTAACTTTAATCTTTTAAAAATCACCTTTTCTTATTTTATAAGATAAAACTCAATTTGACTATTTTAATAGGATAAATGAAATAATCTAAACTAATGAAAAAGGTAAATTAGGTTTTTTCATTTTTATCGTTGCCTTATAAGTGCTTACATATCCACTATTCGAGATCAAACATACGTAGTTCTTTTTTTGAAAAATTTAAGTAGGTTGAGTTGATTTTAGTTTTCTAAAACAGTCCGGTTTACGTTTTTACCCATTTAAATTTGTTTAAGAAAATATCCTAAAGGGCCATAAATTAGTTTTTTTGAAAATTCTAAATGATCCTAATTTAAAAAATGGTTGATTTATTTTTATTTTATTTTTGAAAAATCAATTTTCTAAGTGGCAAAAAGAAATAGTAATCTTTATTCTTTCTATTTACTTATTTATTTTTATTTTTTTTATTTTACTTATTCTATCTATTTTATTAAAATAAAAATAAATAAATAAATAGACTACCTTTTTTTTTTGTTTTTCTTCTCTTTCTTTTTTCTTTCGTTCTTCTTTTTCTTTTTCTTTTTTTTTTGTATTACATTTGATTACATATTACAAGCATATAAAATAAATAAATAATAAAAATTAAAAAAAAAAGAAAAATTAAACTAGCAAAATAAAGGAAAATAAAATGAAAATGAAAAAAGGTAAGGCCAGACCAGATGCTAGATAGGATACGGATTAGGGGTGCAGGTCGGACTCCGGGTCGGATCGCGGGTCGTTGGGTCGAGTCACGCAAATCTAGGTTGGTTCGTTGAGTCGCCAATAACAGCAGCAGCAAGGCTCGATTTGGCTTGATTTAGCCATTGAATGGAAGGGGAAAAGGGGTTTTTGTGTATTTCTGATTGGGATTAAGGGGGGTAGAGAGGTTGCCTTGGCGTTTAGGCATGGTTTGGGTGGCGTTGGTGAGTGGTGGTCAGCAGTGGTGCTGTCGAGGTTTGCTGGAGTTGAAAGGAAAGTGTAATGTAGGGTTTAAGGATGCAGGGGGAGTAGCCGTAAGGTCGATTGGGATCAAAGGGAATTAGATGTGGTGGTTTTGAAAGTGGGTTTCGCGATAGCTAAGGTTTTGGGGGGGGTGGTGCTTTGACGAGGTAGTAGAGGCTACGGTTAAGGGTGAAAGTGGATAGGTTAGAGAGCCCAAGCTGCGGGAGGCTCAACCGTAATGGTGGCTTAGCTCGGGAGTGACTGGAGAGAGGGTTTCGAAGAGAGAGAGGGCAAGTTAGAGAGAGAAAGTTTGCGAGAATGAGAGAGAGGGTGTTTCCAACAATTGTCCCAGGTTATGTGTATTTGTATATACTCCCCCAAGCTCCTTTTATACTCAAATTGTTCCCAGAAAACATAGAAAGCTTGGATCAGCTTAATGAAGAATGCCCAGAAAAAGAGCTTTTCCAATTTTTGGAGCTCAAATTGAATGCTCTTTTGATTGTATTTAAACATGTTTTTTGTACAGATTCACAATAGGTTATGTCTATTCTACAATTTCGCCAATGATTTGGGGAAATTGTAACGAGAAAGGGTCCAAAAATTGCGCTGAAGTAGGCAGCCTGAAGAGGAAAGCACTAGAAATCTGGGGAAAATGAAGGAAGGAGGGGGAGAGAGAAGGGAAAGAGAGGGAAAGAGAGGAAAATGAAGGGAAAAGGAAAGAAAGGGAGGGAAAAAGTGGGCTGACGTGGTGCTAAGTCAGCCGTGCCAAGTAACCCTGACATGCCACATGTCATTCGTGACACGTGGCAAATGATGTGGCACACCATGTGACACCACATCAATAGGGTCGTTGAATTCGAGGATGCCATGTGTCAGGATGGGCCTTATGATTTTAAACATTCATTTCCTAAGAGAAAGGTAACTCACGATTATTCTAGTCAAAGAGGTCTTCCTCACGTACTCTTAGTTTAGATTTCACTCTTGATTACTATTCCAAAAATTATAGTTTAGTTTGTAAGTGATATGCTTTGATCAATCTGTTGGGTCTTTTTGGGTTCTGCATTATGAATTAGGCTTTTAATCAAATGGTTTCAAAAGGGATTAATGAGAAAGCCTATTTTGAAAGAAATACTTTTATTCAACTTAGGTGTACAAGTCAAGAACCCTTTGGACAAAACTAAATGTGTGCTTGCCCTAGTTTTAAAAATAATTTTTATTTTAGATAAATTATTCTTTAAAATCAAAAGAGCTTTGAGTAGGAAGGTATTGTGGGTAGGGAGGTCTTGGGTTTGAGATTTAGGTAGATAGAAAGGTTTTGTGTTCGTGAGTTGGAGTGTGATTTCGAAATGTATATGGGGTTTTGTATTTTTGGTTGGAAATGCAATTCAAGACCTTATGTTTTTAGAGCAACTTAGGCCTCTAGGCCTTCTTTGGTTGGGGCTTTTCTCAAGCTTGATCTTTGGGCCTTTCTTCCTCTTTCTTTTGTTTTTTTTTTTCTTTACTTTTTTCTTTCTTTTCTTTTCTTTTTTTTTTCCTCTTTCTAACTTTGTCCCATTATTTCTTGCTTTTTTTCTCCTTAACAATTATCACTTTTTGTCAAGTCTTTGTCTATATATGACTCAAGGCCCTAAATCCATAGGTTTCAAGTGTGTGGGATTAGGTAAGGTATGTGTGGTCTTAAGGTATTTAGACAAGCATTAGCTCTTCTTTAAAGGGAACAATTTATCAAAAAAAAAAAAAGTTATCCTTAAATTGTTGTTATTAAGGTAAGCACAAACCAGTCTTTAACCTTGTCTCCTAATCAATGACCCTAACCTTCTAATTACCCCATTTTAAGGTGGTTCTTGATAGGGTTTACATTTGAAAGAACTCCAAATTAGTTCAATAGGGTTAACAAAGGATAAATGTGTTTAGGATTTGAAAATGAATGCCTAACTTCATTTCATCTGCATATCAAATTTAAAATAGACCTCCTTTAAGGAATGAGTTTAAAAATCCTTCACCATTATGTCACTCAACTCTTAAAGTGTTTAAGGGTTAGTGTATAGGATATAGCTCGCCTCTTTTCATTCTAAACTTTTTTAAAAGTAAGTTACTAATTCTCTAGGTAAGTGCCTATGTTGGTTTGCCCTAAGGTGGAGATTGACCTTACTCCCTTAATTTCTTGAAACATGTTCCCAGTTGTGAAATAATAACTTTTACTTAATGAAATTTCAAAGACCAAATGCCCTACACCTTTAAATTGCCCCAGACTCATAGGTCTTAATGCCCCTTTAGCTTCCATATGTGATTATGGGCCTGGTTCCTTAAAGCTTGAATGGCTAGACATTGACGACTTTTGAAGTGGAAGGGATTAATGAATTACCCTTTTTGTTTGCACTGGGGATCAAGCTTAAGATAGTGTTTCACAACTTAGTGTTTTAACTTGGTTTGTTATTGGACTTGAAGAACTAAGGGTTTTTAGTTAGTTCAACGATCTTGATGGCTTGGGGCTTCGTGTTTGGTCAACTACCGTAACGGGCCATGTAGTTCATGTTTGGGTTGGCTGCCTAAATAGGCCATGTGTTTCGTATTTGTCTTAAGTCCCATAAGGATTTGTAACCGTTAGCCATTTCTTTTTTTTTTTCTTTTTTTCTTTTTGAAAGAGAGAGAGGAAAAGTTAAGGCTTTTATGTTATAGAGATTAAGTGATTAAATTGTAAATTGGGAATCGCTTTCTTAGGATTCTATATTCTGGCCTACAGAATTTATTTACTTATAGAACAACACTATTGAGGGTCAATTTACAAAAGAGGAATTTTAAAGAATGAAAAATAAAAAACTAAACAAAGAAAAATATCTAAATCCTATTTATTCTAAATAAGACAGGCTATTTACAAAGTGTTAATCTATCCAAAAGAATGAATGTTTCTAGCTGATAGCATACTAGGCGAAATGATAATTACTTAAAATTATCTTACAAGTCTGATTCTTTTTGTTTTGGTGTTTGGTTTTGTTTTCTTTTTTTATTTTTATTTACTTTGCGAAGGTTAGAATTAGTAGATGTGGGCCTAAACAAAAAGCAACAAATTTAAGCTCTCATAGATGTACTAAGGCCCACATTAAGGTAATATTTACAGGGTTCTTCTGTAGGGATAAGATGAGCCCAATTTTGTTCCTAATTAATTCTGGCTTATTTGGGCTAGAAAGTTGGAACCACATCTGGAGTAATTTTTTAAGCTAATGAGGTGGGTGGACATAGATCTATTCAAAAGCTCTTTAACCTAATCTAGCTACTCCTATCTAAAAAAATATTAAAATTACAATCAAAGCTCATCCTAAACTTTACATGGAATTATTATGGGAAAATATTTACAAGGAAATATTATAATAGACAACTGCCCTTATCCATTTAGGTTTACCACATTATGGGTTCTCACAAAATTTTTGTGAAAAAGGTTTTCATGTATGCAAAGAGTAAGTTCTAAAGGTCCTCAAGATGATTCTGTGGTCACATCTGAACTTGAGTGGGATAGCCTGATCAGCCCTGAAAGGTGGTTACCCCATAACATCTAAAGCTTACACAATAGTTCTCCTCCTAAGGTCCTAAGATAGTCTAATTTTGACCATATCTACCATACATATGATACCAAAAAAAAAAAAAACTAATAAAGTAAAAAAAACCAAAACCACCCCACCCCCTACCCTCCCCAAATGAGCTACAACACATATGTTAATATATAAAAAAATAGAATAAAATAAAATAATAATCGACTCAAGTATATTTTTTGAAAAATAATCCTAATTTTGGTAAATTCTAGTAGCTAGCTCTCTTAACGTTTCCAATAGAGTCACCAAACTGTCGAACCTAAATTTTTAATTTTTTTATTAATTTGATTTCATTTTCCACTTTTTGATTAATAATACATCTTAACCCGATTAATATTAATCATTGACTAGAAAAATTTGGAAATTCCGGTTCTTTAAAAAAACTTTTGGAGTCACCGCCTGATTAAAGTTAAGACAAAGCAAAAATCGTAATCAATTGGGTTGATTGACTACAATTTGGCTATGATCTTTTATTTCAATTTGATAAAAATAAGAGAGTTCTGAATTCGGGGGCTAACCTATTAAACCATAATAAGTACCAGTATCTATTTTCCGAAATTAGATTTTCCTTTTCTAATGTTTTTAAGAAAAATAAAAACCAAAAGAAAATAAATTTAAAAAAAAAAAAAACCTAAGTCTCTATAAATTTTAATGTCACCCTGAATGTGCTAAGTACCTACTAGTCAAAATCATATAACTATAGTTTTTTCTAAAAACTTTAGTATATTGATTTATTTTAATTTTGAAAAAAAAAACAATTGAATTTATGTATTTATCAATTTAGTTTATTCAAAAAAAAATCTAAAGGGTCCTAATTCTATGAGTGTTAAAAAAAAAACTCTCTAAAACGTCATAATTTTTTTTTTTTAAATTTATTAATTTTTATTTCTAAAAAAAAATTCTAAGCAAGAAATCCTATAAAAACTTAATGCTAAAAAAAAAAAAAATCTCCTAAGCTAATGTGTATATATATATATATACATATATATACATATATATATATATCTATTTATATATTATGTTGTAAACATAAATAAGCAACTAATAATAATAATAATAAAAAATTAGAACAAAACATGAATTTGGTGTCCACTGTGCAATGCTTCGGTGAAGGAGCAGTGCTGGGTCGTGGGGTGTTGCTGGATGTGTGCTGACCGTACGCAAGTTCACGCATGGACTGTGAAGTGTGTTGCTGTGGCATGCAACAGCGTGACGTGATCTATGTCACAAGCGTGTGAGTGAATGCGTTCGGTATGAAGATAACGATGGAGTTGCAGCTGCGTCTGTGGATGGACTTGGATGCTGTTCGTGAGTAGAGCGAGCTAAGCGTTCTGTTTGTGGATCGTGCTACGATTGTATGTTGTGGCGTGGCAACAGCTTGGATCGTATGCAGCGTATGTGTGAATCATATTGAGTGCAATGGTAGTGAGGGTATGTGTGTGATCGAGTGAAAGAGAGAGTGATCAGGTGTGGCAGCAGTCGGTATGGTCACTATGTTGCGCTGCACACAGTGGTTGACAATTGCCGAGTTTGCTACTACTGTTCAATAGTGACAGCAGCGTGGGATACAGCCATGAATGCTTAGCTGCTATCACGTTCGTAACTGCTGTACGAGGGAGTGGGTCAATGAGTTATTGTGCCACTGCATTGAGGGGGTGACTGTATGTGCTGTATTGAAATGGAAACAGGATTGTGCCACTAGCGTGAGTGTGTGTTCAAGTCTAACAGCGAGTGTGGTCGTCCATAGAGCGCCTAGTGTCAGATTTATTGCATGCAAGATCACAGTGGAGGAGTAGCGATTGCAGTAGTAAGTACCCGCGTGGTTGCTACTATGGGAGTTGGCTGAAGTGTTGTAGTGAGCTGATCTGTGGGTGTGTTTGGCTAGGAATGGACAGCATGTGCGGTGCTGAAGTGTAAATTGCGGGGCTTGGACGTAGTGTCTAGTGCAACAGTGTTGCGTCGCTGATCATACAGGCGTGAATGATTAGTAAAGTGGACACAATGCATTATCCTGACCGTGAAGTGCTGTTGCAGTTTAGGGTTGCACTGGTATCGTAGATGTGGATTCACGCACTACTATTTGGATGGAATTGGGACCATGGATTCAAAAAATAGAGTATGTAAAAATGTCTTCTTTATTTTTGCAACACGATTAATATCTATAAAGTTTGAAAAACAAATCTTTTAAATCATATCAATTCTAAATTGATAAAGATCTAAAATACATTCAAATCTTTTATATCGACTCAAATCCGATTTGATAAAAATCAAATTAGATTCGAATCTCTTAAATCTTTATCATATTATATTTAAAAGATTTAATAATATTTAAAATTGAATTTGAATCTTATATGCTCAACTGACTTTCGCAAAATAAAAAAATATATATGTGACTAATGAGAAATACTTATCCATTAGATCGTTGGCCTATACCTCGATATTTAGTACAATTAAATTGTACTTAAGTTATGTGACTCTCTTAAAATAAAGCTATTTGAACCGAATTAAAACTAAATCCATTTATCCTAAAACGTTTTACTTTCTAAAAAATCTATTTTCCTAAAAAATATTTATAGTTTTTTTTCTTATTTTCCATTTTTATCATTTTTCAATTTTTTATTTATTTATTTTCTTTTTAATTATTTTTTAATTTTGAATTAGGACCCTTTTAAAAAGCAAAATTAAAACTATGAGGAGTGCAAAAATTAGGTATTTACAAAGGCCAATCACAATGTACTACGTGTCACGATCAGATTACGTGTCTTAATGATACCTTGATGTGTGGCAGCATGTGAAGTATGGGAAATGTCACAATCAAATACGCGTCTTAATGATGCCTTGATGTGTGGCAACATGTGAAGTATGGAAAAAAAAAAAAAAGATAAAAGTTTTTTTTATATCTCTAGTGAGATTCAAACCTTTGATCTTAAACCAAACTCAAATGCAATGTCCATGTGCTTATTCATTAGGCCGTTAGCCTATGCCTTATCAATATGTGTAATTAAATTACACATATCAACAAGGTCAGTCTAGGTTAAATTCAAATCCAAACTTAGGCCCAAATGATCCCCTCTTTACTTTTTATTTAAATTAAAAAGTTCTATTCCATTAAACTAAAAATTTATTATCTTCTTAATTCCTTAAATCCTCTATTTTTTTTTATTTTTTGTGACATTTCAATTTTCTATATTTTTCTAAAATTTTCTATTTTTCATTTTTTTTCTAAATTTCTTAATTTTTTGTGCTTTTTCCTATTTTTCTACTTTTTATATTTTTCCTAAATTTCTTATTTTTTTTTCTTTAATTTTCTATTTTTTTCCTAATTTAAGACCATTTATCTTATTCTAAAAAAAATTAAAAAAAGAAAAAAGAAAAAGCCTGATGGGGGTAGGTTGGTTTTAAAAATGGAGTGTCTACAACTTATATTAGGGATAAAGTATAACTAAATCAACTAAAGGCCTAAGGAAAATTCTCTCACCTCTATCAACTATATATAGACCAACCCACACTAGGCATCCAACATTTATGAACCTAGGATATACTTAAGAAATTAGAAATATTTCTAGAAAATTAGGAAAAAATTAGAAAAAGAAAATAAGGGAAGGAACTGTTTAAGATAATTCAACAACCAAACAAGAGTCTATTATCAAACCTTTTCAACCCCCTATAGAGTACTCTATGCCATACTCTTCCTATCACCTTTTTATAGTCGGCAACAATAGCAATCCCATTGATCAACAGACCCTATTTTCATATGAAACTTACTTTAATTTCGAAAATAATTAAATCAATTAAATTAATTGTAATAAAAATTATTTTGTGGTTATTTTACCTCTAGTTTGATGTACCATTTTTATTTTTATGAATTTTATAAGTTTTATAATAGGTGCTTAACAACATGCTCTATTTTTGAAAATTTTATGTTTAATTTTTTAATTACAAGAATGGTCTTATTTCTTGCCCAATAATCCACTATATGATTTTTATTACTATAATTAGTTTTTTAAAATCAACACAATTAATATTTATTATATTTTTAGATGTAAAAAATGTTAAAAATGGAAATAATTGAAGTACATTGAATTTCATTAAATTAATTAACAAATTTAGAATCTAATAATTAATGGAAGCTCATAAAGATGTCAGTAGTGGATTGTCTTATATGAAGCTCTAGTAGTTAAGACTATCTTTAAATTATTAATTGCATAGCATTATGATAGGTGATAAAATAATATATTATAAATATTATACTTACATTAAGTAATTATGATGCAATATATGTTGTAAAAAGGTAGTATATGTATTTAACCTTTTTTTTTTTCATGACATAATATTTTATAAAATCTATGTGATACATGATATAACGGTATCCATATATTTACTAATACTATCATACTTTGTAATATCGATACATATAGATGTGGGGATTTGACTAACATAATCATGTGCACATGCATTTCATACTTCACACAACCTAAAAGAAGTAATGTAGAAATGACATGTAGATAAATGACTTAAAGTAAATGACAATGACAAGGAATAGGCAAAATTTGAGTATCAAATACATTAATGATTTATCTTTAGTAAGTAGGAGTTTGAATAAGGTTGTTGATTAGATAGTTGATCATTACAAAAAGAGGATGTATCCTTATGATTAGGTTTTTTGACCCCCATCCTCTCTTCTTATACTGTTGGCAGACAAATCTATTTTGGAATCTTTGTACTCTATTTTTGCTGCCCAACCTTACAGGCTTGCTTAACTTCTCTGAGTTTATGTGGCAAAAATAAATAAATAAATGAACAACAAATATACAAACCCAAGTCTTGACCTTATAGCTCTTGAGCAATTGAATTTTTTTTTTTTTTTTTCTGAATAGCTATTTGAATTTCAAAGGAGAGCTCCTATAGTAGAGTACACTTTTTTTTTATAAATGACTAAATATTTATAAGCTCTTGAATCATTAATGCTCATTAGATTTCCTTGGTGATCGATGGATAAGATAAACATTTTTTTATCATTCAAGAGCCTACATAATAAATATTTAACTCATTCAAGAGTTATCTTGATGGATTGTCATAAGGCAAGGCATGTAGCTATTTTTATTAAGTGCATGGGCCTACATAAGGGAGATTGAGAGAGGATAGAGACATAAAAGACCCATATTCTAAGCCCACTAAGCTAAATGTTGCTATATCACAAGACATAAACCCAATTCCCTTGATCCAATACCCTAAGGAGTTGAACTTAAGTTGTTTTTATGCATAGCCCAAGCTCTCATAAAACCAATTTAACTCATTACAGTATATACTATGGAAAATACCAATCTTTAGTAGGGTTGAGTATGTAATCCTATTATATAAAGTAACAAGACGTATCTTGTCAGGACCCTAAAAGGGGCCTAGTAGGATTACTTAAAATTTCCATAACATGTGTGCACCTATGATATGAAAACCGCTTTATAAGTCAAAGGTTGAAAGACTTTAAATAATAAATCACTAAGATTACTGATTTTCAAGTAATTAATTTATTGTAACATAACATAAGATATAAATATAAATAACTATAGATATCCGATATCCCACGGTTCCTCAAAACCGCAAAGAATTGGTATCCCCTACCAAATAATAAGACCGGATATACTAACATTATAAAAACAATATACAAGAAAAATTAAATTATAGTAAGTTTTAACATATAAATATTTTCTACAAAGGATATTTATGTATCATCTAAAGAGTACTCAGCTACTTTTAATACTAGTATACGTATCTTTATCTCGCACTCAACACTCGAGACATATCCTAATCCCATTATAAGTACACCTGCAAAGAAAACTAAGGGGAATGAGCATGAAACCGCTCAGTAAGTTCCTCCCTTACCATTACCATTCAAGCAAGTTATCACACATTATTATCACACATGCAAGCAAACTATGAACACAAGTACGATGAATGCAAGCAACACATCCATAGGAGTCCGAAACTATGGAAGGTATAGAATTACATCATTTACACTTCGATTATCCCATGTACTTACCCGTACAGGACACCTCAACTTACCCGCATGAGGCTACTTAGGAACACCACCCCTCTAGGCAACACTCGACTATTACCCTAATCAAGAAAAGAGTTCCAATCCAAATAAGTAGATCCCAAACTAGGATTATCCACCATCCAAGGCCCCTCAGGCAGAAACATGCAAGTCCTCTCACAACCAAAATTATCCAATGCCTTATAGGCACAATAAAGCAAGTCCTCTCGCTATCAATTGGAGATCCCATGCTAGCTTTGCCTTAACGTTAAAATATTATTTATGACTCTACGAGCCCTTATAGAGACCATACAAAAATATATTTAAGAGTAGAAAAGCTTTTTTCAAAAACACTTTTCCCAAAAACACTTTTCTCAAAATTTGCAAAGCTAGTACTCTCCATTCATACCTTTTTCGAGTTGTAGACATGAGACTAGTATAATTAGTTATTTTGGTCTAATACTTATATTTATCAATTTAAAAAGGTGATCACACAAATGATAGCAAATAAGCAAAGTAGTCATTCAGACATACAAGCAATAACAAATAGCAAAACCTCATACAAGTAACACATACAAGCAATTAGCAGCTCATTAAAACTCCCTCACTTGGATTATTGCTCATTCTCCAAACCTTTGGGATTTCCAAAACTTGATATTGAACGCTTAAATCAAAATAGTAAAACTTATAAGTATTCTGAGAAGTCAAACTCCTTAATTAACTAAAAGTCTATTGTAGTTTATCTAGTTTCCAATATAATCCAAGTATAATATATATAAGGTTTACCATACTCAATGGGGTTAATAGTAATTATTTTCTTATATTTGTAAGTTATGAGACTTCCTTTATGTATTTAGTAACTTTCCATTCTAATGATTAGTACCTAATGATTTAATTAGTTATTAGATTCTTACACTTAGGAAATTTTACATTAGTATTACTAATTTATGTACTTAATTAAGTTTAATTCAATTTAGGAAGTATATTAGGATTTAAAGGATCTTTGACTCCTAAGTACATGTATACATATATATATGTTATATTCTTATGTAATCTTATAATTTATTATTTTATCAGCTTATGCTTATGTTATCGATTAAGTCATCAATTGCTTGTATCATGGCTTATGTAATCATTCATTACATATAAATATATATATATATATATATATCCTTATTTATGTATATCCTTATGTACTCATACATACACTTTACACATATGTTATATACATACCTATACTTCTAACATACTAAGACGTATACTTATGTACTTATACGTATACTAATACACATACCCATATACACATACGGTGACATACGTATTTTCATATGCCTTATATACCCTCTTAAGAAAACTTCACCAAACCCATATTTTTGCACTTTAAGAGTTTATTTAGCAAGATACATGTATGTATAGTTAGCATATACCTCTTTTTGGTTTATGTACATAATGGGTATTTATGTACAAGAGTATTTCTACATGTATCCATTAAATATATTCTTGTATTCTCATATTTAAGCATATGTACATGTGTTCTTTTTTTATTTAACTAAAGATTTCCTACACTTCTAAGCATAAAAAAAATGGAACTTTCTCCCTTCAACAACACATATATACCTATTCACAAAGTTTCTACACTTAACCTATCTTACGCAATTAATCACTAATTAAGATAAGAAATCATATAAAGACATACCTCTTCTCCTTTATAATATGAAAAGGAAGACAAGTAGATGTGGTATATTAAGTAGTGGTGATATTTGAAGTTGTGTAGTTGAAATTGTGAAAATTTTGGAGATGAATAAATAAGGGGAAAGTCATGGTTTTATGGGGGAAAAGAAAAGGGTCTCTTGTGTTTTCATTTGAGTTTTTATAAAAGAAAAAAAAAATGGGGTCTAGGATGTTCTTTTGGGTGACGGCAAGAAGGGAGATAAAAGGACAAGATTGCATGTGAAAATGAGTGAAAAAAAATCAAGAAGATGGAAGAGTTTTCTAGATGACAATGACATTTGTTAACTTTGTCAACATGTTGACTTAGTCAACCTTTGACTTGGTTAACCTTTGATTTGATCAACATTTAACTTAGTCAACTCTCTTAGAATTGCACGTAATTTGAATGCTCATAATGAAGTAATTAAGAAAAATTAGGAAGAGAATTAAGGAAATGAAAAGAAATGTGGGGTTTGTTGAAATAATTAGTAAAAATAAGTAATGAGATCTTTCTCTAAGTATTTATATCTTAGAAACATCATTTGGTATGCCACTTTATGTAATTGTCATGAAAAGTATCATTTAAGGTACTAATACCTACTATATGTAATATAAGCATCAACTAAACTCTTAAGTCTATATAATACTAACCTAATTATATAATTAGAAGATGAATATGATCTAGGATGCAATATCTTAGTTTCTAAGAGATCACTTAAGTATTCTAAATATTTATGTATGATTGAAAGTTATCTTTAATCGTTTACTAATAAAATGACAAAATATGGAGAATATATTATCACTTAGGGTTTTAGGGCAAATTATAGTGAATTAGTACTTTTATATCCTAAAATTATCGTTTTAGGGTTTTATTACTTTCGAGCGCAATCTCTAGTGTTTATATACATTTTAGGTATAAAAATTTTCTACACAATTAAATCTTTTATTGTTATATTAGTGTTTTCATCTTAACTAGCCTTGTCAACTCTTAGAGTCTTCAAGCACACTAAGGTCTACTTTGGGTATTAGGTTGAAAATTTTAGGGGTTTACATATCTTTCTTCATTAAATAGGTTCTAAGTGGATACTAAGGGTTACAAAGTAAGTTTCAGATGTAGATTTTCCGAAACATGGTATCATAAGATCGGTGTTAGATATGAAGTCTTCTTACTTTACCTTTACCCCAGAACCTATACCCTAAGGTATAATGCATACAGGTTTTATGGTATCCTTTTGTTGATATTAGCTAATAGACAAAGTCCAATAACCTACAACCTAACATCATGATAACCTAGAACTACTCTTATCGACATATCCAACCTTAAACAACATCCCTAAGGCACCGATTACCAGTTGGCCATTCTAGGGTGGAATGGCTAAGGTCTATGTGATAGGAATCAGGTCACTAGACTCTTGACCCAAGCCCAAGCCCAAAGACTTAAGAGCATGGCAAGACAAGTTCTTTCTTTACGCCCCACAATTGAAGAGTTCGAGTTACTACAGTTTGCCGACCTAATGCCTTACTCGAACTGAACCTTTTTGTACTTATCGATAGTCTCCAACTGCCAACCAAAGGTACACTTGGACAACAGTTTGGACCATCTACCCAGCCAACCTGCATCTAAGCTATATCAAATACATCCAAGCTGAATTCACCTCAGAAGGGTTACTTACTTTGCTCGGCACTGCCAAACTATCAGCAGCTCGGCTCAACATCGTTACTCAACAATAACTAAGCTAACCATACAATTTGTCTGTTTTGCAAAATGCATGACCACTTATCATCTGTTACGTATTTGGGCACCCCCTATGACAGAATCTTCCATACAAAGCACCCATTTTACTAGATTTTCATTTATACCTTCAAATATTCCTTGTACAATACATATTTTAGACATTATCCATTTTAATCTCTTCCATTCATGGTAGTTTCCCTAATGTTTCAAGTATCAATACCTATTGTAAATGTAGCCACAAAGGTAATTAAATATCATTAACAAAGAATATACTTCATTTTCATGGTCATTTCCTTTGCTTACTTGACTTACTCTTATCCTAACCCTTAAATAAAGCTAGGTGATAAGTACCCTCATGGAGTTAGCTCATGCATTATATCAAGTTCGCTTTATGAGTCTTTAATAGTTCCTTGGTGCATCATATCCTGGGAGTTGATTGTAGTTTGCTTACTTATTCATTTCTAGTATTCGCGTACTTTCTATCCTCGTTTTTAATCTTTCTACAAGCTTGGACCTACCCCCTTATGATCAGCCTTATTAGTCCTTAGCTCGAATTGTATCATCTTAGTATCAAAGCAGAGATTCATTTGGGTGAGTTGTTCAATTGTGATTGTTACTATGTAGTATGTAATACTATTGTCATGTATACTGTGAATACGAGAGGGATTACTTTAAGTGATGGGAAAGTATTTGAAGTTTTGTTGTTGCTATAAGACCTTCATTGCGACATACTCTATTTTGCCCTATTTCAAGCATACAAAAACAAAGCAAATTTCAGTTGGGTTTATTGTTCTTTGAAGTAGTTGCTTTGTTGACGATTAGCTTGAACTTTTATGTGGAGGAGTATGTGTATGTGTGCTTTTTTTTTTTTTTTTTTGCTTAAGAGGACAATTTCTATTGTTTTGTGGATTTTGAATTTGTCATTGAGCTTTTTTGAGAGGATGACAAATCCAGGTATTAACACTAGTATTAGTGGCATTGTCCATAATGAACAACAACCATAAAACACCCTTAAAAGTATAGATGAGTGAATCGATGAGATGGCTAAACTTATAGCCGATCTAACTAGAGCTGTTCATGCATTGGCCTTTTAACCTGTCGAGACTTTGCAAAATACTCCCAAAGCTGCTCAGCCCACAAGAGGATAGATCCTAGCTCGACAAGATCAAGGTGGAGGAGGAGGAAGACATGTTTAGAGAGGAATTGACTTAGGTGATATGGATGAAGAAAGAGAAGAAGAGTACAATGAGGAAGAGGAGTGAGCTCAAACACCTTGAGCTACTAACCATGTGAAGCTTTATATTCTAAGCTTCAGTGGTTCTAGAAATTCTATTAACTATCTAGATTGGGAAGAGAAGATAGAGAATGTTTTTTATTATTACCAATATGAGGATCGTAAGAAGGTAAGGACTGTTGCTGTAGAGTTCTCAGGTTATGTTATGATGTAGTGGAAGGACTTCCAAATTATGAGCAGATTAAAAGGGTATAGGGAAGTAAATAATTGGCTCAAGATGAAGAGGATACTTAAAAATAGATTCATGTCGGATGTTTATTTGTAGGATACTTATTCATAAGATACTTTTGCTTAGTCTCAAGAGCTAAGATAAGGAAACTAAACTGTTAATGAGTATGTTTAGGAGTTTTAAATAGTCATGATTCTATGTGAAGTGGATAGACCATCAGCCTAAACAATATCCATATTTCTCGCTAGATTGAGAAGTGACATCCAAGATGTCGTGGAGCACTAACAGTTTTAATACATTAGACAAGGCTATAAGAATAGCCCAGTGAGTGGAACGACATAGGCAAAATGGGTTGAGTTGACCTCCAATGAGCTGACCTATCTAATCAAGCCGACCCGCTCAGGGAAGTTATCGAGCTCAATAATGTGCTGAACCAAGTAGAAGAACAAATGTCAAAGCTAAACAGAAGAGCCAATCAGTTGATGGTGAAGTACCGCTAAGAACTTACGAAAAGGGACGAAGATTTGGGAGGAAAACGAGCTAGATTAAGTGTTTGAAGTATCAAAGGTTTAGATACATAGCCGCCCAATATCCAAATAGAAGAACTATGATCATTGAGGGAGATGTCTTAAAGGTTGAAGTGGATAGTATTGATGAGGAGCCTAAGCAAGAGGGTTGTCCCGAAGAGAATATCACCTAGGAAAGTAAGCTTGTGGAAGGGGATATGTTTGCTAAGGATCTAGACAAACTAGCTTTAGTTTTCTAAGGTGTGATGACTATAGAACCCTCTACTAAGGAAGAGTAGAGAGAGAACTTATTCCACATCACTTACAAAGTAAATGAGTAGGTTTGTACGCTCATAGTGGATAATAGGGGCTGCACTAATGTAGTGTCTACTAACCTAGTTAAGAGGCTCAAATTGCTAACTATCTCATACCCAAAACCATATAAATTGCATTAGCGAAATAAGAAGGAAGCATTACACGTCACCCAACAAGTACTATTGCCGATCTCTATTGGGAACTATTCCAATGAAATTCTTTGTGATATGCTGCCCATGTATACATCTCATATGTTGTTAAGTAAAACTTAGCTTTTTGACTAGAGGGTTATTCATGGCGGTTTCAAGAACACATATGTGTTTAAGTAAGATGGGAGGAAAATTACCCTAAACCCCATGACTCGAGTTAAGTAAGTAAATTACAAGCCAAATTAGCTAAAAGATTAAAGAAGGCTTTAGTATTGAGTAGAGCTAAGCTCCGAGCAACCATCAAGTCTGACCTGTCGACCTTCCTATTGGTAAAGAGACTACTGGAATTGAAGAATAAGTGAAACTACCAAAGGAGATCGAGGAGTTTCTCAATGAATATTCCAACCTATTTCCTGTACAGTTGCCCAAGGGATTACCCCCATTTTGAGGTATTGAGCACTACATTGACTTGATACCTGGTGTTGCACTACTAAACAAGCCTGCTTATAAAATGAATCCTGAGAAAGCTATAAAACTCTAGAGATAAGTCAATGAGCAATTAGAGAAGGGATATGTAAAAGAAAGTCATCCCCTATGTCATGCTCACAATGCTTATGCCAAAGAATGATGGTACTTAGTGCATGTGTGTATATAGTAGAGCTATGAACAAGATTATGATCAAGTACATATACTCCATTCTAAGGCTAAATGATATATTAAATGAACTAAGTGGTGCTAAAGTGTTCAACAAGATCGACTTGAAATCAGGACACCACTAGATTTGAATAAGGTAAGAAGATGAATGAAAAATTGCTTTTAAGACCCGACATGACTTGTATGAGTAGATGGTCATGTCTTTTGGACTGTCAAATGTCCTAACCATTTTTATGAGATTGATGAACCATGTTTTGAAAGACGTGATTAGAAAGTTTGTCATTGTCTATTTTAATGACATCCCTATCTACAGTACCAACTTAGAATGTCATACGGAACATCTCTAAGCTATTTTCGATGTCCTTCGAGCAGAGAAATTGTTCGAAAACATGAAGAAATGTTGTTTATGTCAAGAAGAGTTGATCTTCATAGGTTACATGATTAGTAAAGGAGGTTTAAGAGTTGATGAAGAAAAGGTTTGACCCGTTGTTGAGTGGCCGACCCCAACTTCATGTGCCAAGGTGAGGAGTTTCTATGGATTGGCATCATTCTATTGATGCTTTAACAAGGATTCAATATTATAGTCACACCTCTAACCAAGCTAACAAAGAAGAATATAGAGTTCAAGTCGGAAGAGAAAGAGAGGAGTTTTACCTAGGTAAAAGCAAGACTGACCTCTGCCCCAATCTTGACTCTACCAGACTTTGATAAAGTGTTTGAGCTTAAATGCGACACATCAGGTGTTGGCATTAAAGCATTACTAATACAAGGAGGTTGATTTGTCACTTGTCATGGTGAAAAGCTTAGAGTAGCACAACCGAATTATCATGTGTATGACAAAGAACTCTACTTTAATTGGGGCTCTTTGTGTATGGGAACATTATCTTCTGCTAAAGGAATTTATCATATACACGAATCATGAATCCTTAAGGTATCTATGGAGCCAATAAAAGCTTTCTAAACACCAAGCTCGATGGATCAAATTTCTAGAAGGGTTTAATTTCATCATCAAATGCTAGCAAGGTAAGAATAATGTAGTTGTCGATGCTCTATCAAGAAGACATGCTCTTCTTACCAAGTTGCAAACCAAACTATTAAGGTTTGAAAGCATTAAAGTACAATATCAATATGATTCTCATTTTGGTCATGTATTTAGACAATGTGAAGAAGGAAGAATAGTAAATGAATATCATGTAAAAGATGGCTATCTATTTCAAAGGGGAAAATTATGTGTGCCGACTTACTCAATGAAGGAACTACTGGTGAGAGAAGCCCATAGTGGAGGAGACTTTGGGCACTTTAAAGAACAAAGAACTTATGAGCTACTAAATGACAAGTTCTTCTGGCTTAAAATGAAACATGATGTACATCATATGATTGAGGGATGTGCTATCTATAAGAAAGCAAAAAGCCGAGCTGAACAAGGAGAGACAATGCCACTACCTATTCTGACCAAATGATGGGTTAACCTGAGTAGGGATTTTATCTTCATATTAGCCCGAACTGCTTGAGGCATAGACTCTATGATGGTTGTTGTAGATAGATTGAACACAATGGCACACTTTGTACCTTACACTGAGACTAACGACACTTCGGCTATTGCTTCTTTATTTTTGCAAGAAATAATTAACTTGCATAAAGTGCCAAGGAGTGTAGTATCAAATAGAGACCAAAGTTCTTAAGCCATTTTTGGTGAACCATTTGGTGTCGGATGGGAACTAAATTATTCTTCAATACTTCTTATCATCCCCAAACTGACCACCAAATAGAGGTTGTCAATCATACCCTGGATCACTACTCTAAGCTACAATGGGAAAGAACTTAACTGATTAGGATAGATGTGTACCTATGATAGAATTTACTTACAACAGAATAATACATGCCACTACTAGACATGCCACATTTGATGTCGTCTATGGTTTCAATCTCGAACTACCCCTCAATCATACCTTAATGCTGCCTACTAACTAAGAAGATCTAGAAGCAAGAACCATAGCTCAGTCCATCCCACAAATCTACCAACGAGTCGCCAACACATCGATCAAGTTGCCATAAAGCTAAAAGAAAAAGGTAAAGGAAGGAAGACTAAGCAGTTTTAGCCAGGTGACCACGTATGGCTACACTTAAGCAAGGAGAAGTTTCCTAAAAAGAGGAAGAACAAGCTGTTTATTAGAGCTAATGGACCATTCTAGATACTCTAAAAGACAAACGATAATGCATACTAGCTAAAGCCACTAAAAGACTTGGAAGTGTTTGACATGTTTAATGTTATTACTCAGCCTTTACCAACTTTAAGAGAACTTGGATGAGGACCAGCCAAATTTGATCTCAAATCCTAACCAACCTGGCAAGGATAATAGGAATCAAGCCATCAAATCCCTAACCCAAGCCTGAGCTCGAGGACTAAAGAGTATACTAAAGCAAGTTCTTTCTTTACTCACCACAACTGAAGAGTTTACGCTGCTACAGTTTGCCTGCCTAATGCCTTGCCCGAACTGAACATTCTTATGCTTATCGATAGTCTCTAGTTACCGACTAGAGGTACACTCAAACAACAGTTCGGACCATTAGACCATTTGCCCATCCAACTTGAATCCAAGCTAAATTCACCTTGGAAGAGTTACTTGCTTAGCTTGGCACTGTTAAACTATCGACTTAGCTTGGCATCGTTATTTGACAGTAGCCAAGTTAGCTGTATAATTTGTTTGTTTTGCTAGGGGCACAACCACTTATCATTAGCTACATGTTCAAGCATCTCCTATAATAAAGTCTTCCATACAAAGTGCCAATTTTCCTAAACTTTCATTTATGCCCTTTAAACATTCCTTACACAATACTTATTTTGGATATTACCCTTTTTAGTCTTTTCCATTGGTAATAGTTGTCTTAATGTTTCAGGTATAAATACTCATCGTAAATGTAGCCGCAAAGACAATCATATATCACCAACAGAGAATATACTTCATTTTTATAGGCATTTCCTTTACCTACTTGACTTACTCTTATCTTAATCCTTAAGCAAAATTAGGTGGCTAGTACCCTTGCAAAGTTAGCTCTTATGTCATATCAAGTTTGCTTTGTAAGTCCTCAATAGTTCCTTAGTGCGTCATATCCTTGAAGCTGATCGTGGTTTGCTTACTTGTTTGTTTTAGTATTTACATACTTTCCATCCTCATTTTCAAGCTTTCTATAAGCTTAGACCTACCCCATTACAACCAAACTTGTCAATCCTTAGCTCGAATCGTATCACTATGTCTCTAACCTAGCTGATTGATTCTCATATTAGACAATCTTTTGTCCGACATGGCATGTGATGCGAACCGTAACCAAGAATAGATAAGGCCGATTGCTGAATGAGTCTAAGCTTGCAGAAAGCTCGAAAAGAGTCAATGGGGAAAGGTATAAAAGGGTGAAAATAAAGGACAAAAATAGTAAGCGAAACCCACGAACAGTTCTAGAGGATATAATGCACTAATGGAACTTTCGAGGACTCATGACACAATTCGATGTGATACACAAATTGGTCCAATGAGGTTACTTGCCACCTAATCTTGCTTAAGGAAAAGGATAAGAGTGATACTAAGAGTAAACAACAGTGTTTACACAAAAAAGAAGGTACTCAAAAGTGTATTGAAGATTATCTAATGTCTTATAACTACAAGTACAAGGGTATTTATACCCGCAAACTAGGGCAACTTGCCCAAAATGGAAAAGACAAAAAGGACATTTCCTAAGGGGAGGCAATGTACATGTTATAAAGGGGCAAAAATGAATCTATAAGGAAAATAATCATTGGTGCTACAGATTGTACATGTGATACTGTATACATGGCGACGTGGTATTAACGAGGTCCTTAGGAGATGCGGACAAAAAAGTACGGACAGATAGGCTTATCCGAGTAAGGATAGCTTAATCAATCCAGATTCTTTCTCTTAGCTTCTCAATAAAGATGATGCCGAGTGATTGTATAGCTCAGCACCGGAGAGTTCTCATCTACTTGGCAAACCATAAAATAATAGGCTGTCATACAACACGACATTAAAGGTGATTTGATAAGGAAGTACTCGGCTTTAGCAGGGGTTGGTTAAAACATAAGGATTTGGCGTACCAGCCCCTCTAGTCCTCGGGCTCAGCTGCAAGTCGGGGGTCCCGTAACTTGATTCCCATCATTCCCTCCAAGTTGTTTTGGATTTAGAATCAAATCCAAATGGTATTCACTCAATCCTCCGTCAGGGTGATATGAGCTGAAGTCAGCAATGTTGAAGGCATCGAAAACTCCATAATCCTCAAGTAGCTCCAACTTGTAGGCATTGTCACTGATTTTCTGGAGGACTCTAAAAGGTCTTTCCACCCTTGCAGATAGCTTATTCTTCCTTTTATTTAGGAAACGCTCCTTACTAAGGTGTAGCCATACCAAGTCTCCCAGTTGAAACTATTTGGCCGACCGACCTTTAGTCTTTTTATGCATTTTTCTGGTAGCCTAGTCGATATGCCGAGTAATCTTATCATAGATGTACTGAAGGGATTGTGCCCTGACCAAGGCATCAAGGTCCTCTTGCATGGGTATAGATATAGGGGCATGGTCAAGGGGTAACTTGATATTGAATCCATAGACCACTTCGAAGAGGGTCTGCTTAGTAGTGTCATGTACGGTTCAGTTATAAGCAAACTTGACCACTAGCAGGTACACATCCCAATCGACCAAGTTCTTGCCGATTGCAGCTTGGAGCAATGAACCCAAAGTACAATAAACTACCTCGGTTTGGCCATCAGTTTTGGGGTGATAGGAGGTACTAAATGGTAATTTGGTTCTTAGCCGATGCCACAGGGTTCTCCAGAAATGACTTAAGAACTTCGACTCTCTGTCGAAGACTATACTCCTCAGCATGCCACGTATTCGCCCAATCTCTTGTAAGAAAAAAGAAGCAATAGCCGAAGCATCGTTAGTTTTGGTGCAAGGCACGAAGTGTGCCATCTTACTGAACTGATCTACAATGACCATCATAAAATCTTTTCCTCAAGTAGTTCTCGATATTCTAAAAACAAAGTCCATGCTTAGTTTAGTCTACAGCCTCATCGGAATAAGTAGGGACATCACTTTCCCTTGTTCAGCTTGGTACTTAGCCTTTTTTCACATAGTACAGCTTTTAACCACTCAATACACATCTCTTCGCATTCTCGACCAAAAGAATCGGTCATTCACTAGCTCACAGGTCCTTTTCTCTCCAAAATGTCCAAAGAGCCCACCACTGTGGGCTTCTCTAATTAATAATTCCCGTAGGGAACAAGTCGACACATACAGTTTCTCGCCTCGGAACAGATAACCATCTTCCACATAATACTCGTCCACTATCCTTAAATCTACACATTGCAAAATTATTGGTCCAAAATATGGATCCTTAGAGTATTGTTCTTTGATATTCGCAAAACCAAATAATCTAGTCTACAATTCTAACAAGAGCGCATGCTTCCTTGAAAGAGCATCTACAACTACATTACTCTTTCCTTGCTTGTATTTGATCACAAAATTGAATCCTTTAAGGAATTCTACCCATCTCTCCTGCCGCTTAGACAGTTTGGTCTGACTTCGGAGGTACCGCAGTGACTTATGATTAGTATATATGACAAATTATCTCGGCAGTAGATAGTGCTGTTACACTTACAGTGCTCGGATTAGTGTCAAGAGTTCTTTGTCATACATGAAGTAATTTAGCTAGGGTCCTCAAAGCTTCTCACTATAGAAGGTAATTGATTGTTCTTCCTGCATCAGGATAACACCTATTCTAATACTTGACGTATCACACTCTAGCTCAAAAAATTTATCAAAGTCAAGGAGTACTAACATTGGGGCGGAGGTCAACTTCTCCTTTACCTCAGCGAAATTCCTCTCCTCCCTTTCTCCCCATCGGAAGTCGGTAATTTTCTTCATTAATTCAGTAAGTGGTGCAGCGAAGGTACTGAAGTTCCTAATGAACCTTCGGTAAAATGAAGCCAATCCATGGAAACTTCTCACATCGACACAAGTAGTAAGGGTCGGCCATTCAACAATTGCTCGGATCTTCTCATCATCAACCTACAAGCCTTCTCTACTGACTACATAGCCTAAGAATACCACTTCATGCTGGCAAAAACAACATTTCTTTAGGTTGCCAAATAATCTCTCGGCACGGTGAATATTTAAGATTGCTCTGATATGTTCACAGTGACTCAACATATCAGCACTATAGATCAAGATATCGTGGAAGTACACTACGATACACTTCCCGATGAGATATCTTAACACATGGTTCATAAGCCTCATGAAGGTACTCAGGGCATTCAACAAGCCCAAGGGCATGACCATCCACTCGTAAAGTCCATGTCAAGTTTTGAACACAGTTTTCCACTTATCTCCTAGCCTCATGCAGATTTGATAGTAATTAGATTTGAGATCAATCTTGCTGAAAATTTTGGCTCCACTCAGTTCATCCAGCATGTCTTCTAATCTCAGGATCGGATACCTATATTTAATCGTGATTTTATTCATGGCTCAGCTATCAACATACATCCGCTAAGTTCCATCCTTCTTCAACACTAGAAGTACAGGTACAACACAAGAAGTGTAGGTACAACACAAAGGCTAAGACTCTCTCTCACGTATCCTCTTTCTAGCAATTTATTGACTTGACATTGAAGCTTAGAAGCCTACTTGGGATTCATGTGATAAGCTAACTTATTCGGCAGTGTAGCGCCAGGTATTAAGTCAATGCAATGTTCTATGTCTCGGGTCAGGGGCAATCTTCCTAGCAACTATTCTAGGAATAGGTCAGCATATTCATCCAATAGTTCCTTCACCTCTTGAGGTAAATTATTCTACTCCTTCATTTCCAATAGTTGCCTGACCAATAGGAAGGTCAGCTTATTGGCGTTAATGGCCTCTTAGAGCTCGGCTCTACTCATTACCAAAGCCTTCTTCAATCCACGAGTAAGTTTCGTCTATAACTTTTGAACCTCTTTCGGGGGCATCGGATTTAGTGTAATCTTTCGATCATCCTTCTCAAACATGTAAGTATTCCTATAACCGTCGTAGATAACTCTCCTAACAAACAATCACGATCTTCTTAACAACACGCAGGAAGAACACGTAGGCAGTATGTCGTAGAGAATCTGGTTGGAGTAATTGCCAATAGTGATTGATAGTAGTACTTGCCGATAATGATCAATAGTGGTACTTGTCGAATGACGTGTAATGCTCCCTTGTCACTTAACCATTGCAACTTGTATGGCTTCAGATGCTCAAAAGTCAGCAACCTTAGTTTTGAGACGAGGTCAGTTGATGCCACGTTGGTGCAGTTCCCACTGTCCATGATGAGGGTGTACATCTATTCATTCACCTTGCAGGTGATATGAAATAAGTTCTCTCTCTTCTCCTCCTCTCATAAGGGTTCCACGCTCATAGTACGTCGGACAATCATGAGTAGTCGGTCTAAGTCCTCAACATACACGTCTTCTTCGATCAACTCTTTCTAGGCATTCTCATTCTCAACAAGAATCTCCTCCTCCTCGGATTCCTCATCCGTACTCTCTACGTCTAACTTCGAGGTGTCTCCCTTAATGACCATTGTCCTTTGGTTCGAGCACTAAGCAGCCATATGTTCGAACCCCTAGCACTTGAAGCATTTAATCTAACTAGTCGTCTTGCTCGACCCTTGCCCTTTCTCATACGTTCGGGTCGGTACTAGATCTTTGGGCCGGCTTTTCTACTAGGCTTTGACATCTATCTTATTTCTCGGCTTGATATTCGGCAGTATCTGGTTACTTACCTATCCTAGTCAGTTAGTCAGCACTCCGATCGCTACTCGGCTTCTCCTTTGCCTCTCTACCCGTTAGGTGATCCTAACAGCTTCATCCATTATATCAAATCATTAGAGTTCCACAATGTCTCAGATGTCTCTTCTCAACCTAGTGACAAACCTTGAAACTGCTCAGGCAGGTGGTTCCGCCACTTGGCATCTTATCATAAGCATTTGAAATTCTTAAACATATTCATCAATAGTTTGGCCTACTTGTCTCAGCTCCTGAAACCATGTAAAAGAGTCTTAAAGATATTTTTCTAGAACAAATCTGTTTCTGAGCACCCTCTTCATCTCGAGCCAAGTATTAATCTCTCGGTACCCCTCTCTTCTTCTCATGGCCTAAAAATTCTTCCACCACATGGCGACATATTTAAAAAATTCAACAATCACAGTCATCACTTTCTCGTAATCCTCATACTAATAATAACCAAACACATGCTCTACCTTCTCTTCCTAATCTAAGTACTCGTCAACATTCCCAGATCCATTAAAACTCGGAATTCGAAGCTTCACATAGTTAAATGCTCTGGGGACTTATACACGCTCCTTTTGAAAATACTCTTCTTCCTCCTTATCTAGCTCTCTCAGGTATATTCTTCGCCTCACTCATTCGCCAACTCCTTCACCTTGAAATGGTCAAACTAGGTTCTAACCTCTAACAAGTTGAGCAACTTGTGAAGTGTTTTGCTTGGCCTCAGTAGGTCGGCAAGACAGTACATGAACAACTCAAGTCAAATTTACCAAGAAGTTAGCTACCTTATCGAGTCTTTCGTTAGTGCTTCTAGGAGTTCCCTGAAACTGATACTTATGGTGAACAACTCCACTATCATCATCGGCACCAACATTCATATTTGGGTCTATCATTTTTCCTTACAGATCTAGAATTTAAACAAACACTTTAGAAAGTGAACAACTAATAATACCGCAATCAAATGAACTCACTAACTGACTCTATTTTAAACAAGCAAAAACAAAGTATAACAAAAATCCAAGAAAAGTTAACTATAGTTCACACAAAACCTCTACTCTAATACTAAGATAATGCGAACCGTAACTAAGAACAGACAAGGTTGGTTGCTGAATGGGTCCGAGTTTGCAAAAAGCTCAAAAAGATTCAATGGGGCAAAAACAAAGGACGAAAACAGTAAGCAAAACCTACGAACAACTCTGGAGGATATGACGCACCAATAGAACTTCCGAAGACTCACGATACAATTCGATGTGATAAGAGTGACGCCAAAAGTAAACAATAGTGTTTATGTAGGAAAGAAGGTACTCAAAAGTATATTAAAGATTATCTGATGTCTTACAACTACAAGTACAAGGATATTTATACCCGTAAATTAGGGTAACTTGCTCAAGAGGGAAAAGACCAAAAGGACATTTCCTAAGAAGGGCAATGTACATGTTATAAAAGGGCAAAAATGAATATATAAGGAAAATAATCATTAATGCTATAGATTTTACATATGATACTGTACACATGGCAATGCAACATTAATAAGGTTGTTAGGAGATGCAGACAAAAAAGTACAGACAAATAGGCTTGTTCGAGTAAGAATGACTTAATCAATCTGAATTCTATCTCTTGGCTTCTCAGCAAAGATGATGCCGAGTGATTGTATGGCTCGGTACTAGAGAGTTCTCATCTACTCGGCAAACCATAGAATAATGGGTGTTATAAGACATGACATTAAAGGTGATTCAACAAGGAATTACTCAGCTTCGGCAAAGGTTGGTTTGAACATAAGGATTCAACGTATCAGCCCCTCTAATCCTTGAATTCGGCTATAAGTCAGGGGTCCTATAGCTTGATTCCCATCAGCCTGCATAAGGAAACATCTACTATCACGGGATCAAAGGAGGTGACATGTTAAGCTTACATGTACAATTCCTTAGGGAACAACTTCCCAATTGGCTATTCTAATCAATTATACAACAATCACATCACATTGAATATGATGTGACACTCGACTACCCACTCCATGCAAGCCAGCATGGCTTAAGTGTATGAAACCACTCTATAATGCTACGAACACGATAAGTGCTAGTCCTAAGGGTAATCACTCCTCCTATTAGTTTCAGGAAGTATTGTCAAGGTACCTAAAACCTAAAACCAAACATCCAAATTTAGTAAAAGGTACAAGGAAGCATTTTATATATACGTCGCCCCTAATCATCTATAGGTAAGATTGAACACCGAAGTTCTTTCCAAGGCTTCAGAATCTAATCCTCTCATTAGGCTGCACCTCGCGTACATACTCTTAATAATTCTGCATTAAGCTTCTTTCTTTTTAAGGCTCCGACTTAGGTATTAGAATGGTGACGTTGAACAAGGTATAGCAACTTACCCCCTTATCTATTTTACAAGAAGTTCCACTAACCATTTAGGCCTCCTGAACAAAGCCCATTCTGCCCTATAAGGCCTAGAGACTCTACCGACTAAAGATCTAAAGCTTCACTCCCTATAAGAAATTATTAAATAATATTAATAAATGAGAATATGATAATTATTGACCAATAAATGTTTTTATCAAAAGAAAAAAAAATGTAGCCTAAGTCCATAAAGTTAATAACTTTAAACAGCTAAACCTCTACCTCTCTCACATTACGTTTTTCCTTCTTTCCCTTATTCTTCCTCATTTTCCTTTCCATCTTTATGTTTTCCACTCTTTTCCCTTATCCTTTCCAATTTACTAAGTAGTAAGATCACATAAATTTAAAATAATGATGATGGGAAATATTACCTTTTTTCTTTTTTTTTTAATTTCACAAATTTTGCTATAAGTTCCATAGATTTTATATATAAGGAACCTATAATATATCTTATAGATTACCTTTTTCAATATCGTATGAACTTGAAATTAATATAAAAAAGCAAATTTTACACATTATACAAGTATACCCTTATATTTTACATAGTATAAGTTTTAAAATGGTTTGAGAATATTTTAAGGTAGGTTTTAGCACCAAAATTTTAGATCCTGTAGCTTTTAAGATAGGGTATAATTGGGCTTCCTATCCTCTCCAACCCATTCCTCCATCCTTAGTCTTTAGTTTAACTGCTCTCTGATTTAATTTTCCAACTTTATCTTTTTTTTTTTTCTATTTGAGTAAACAAATTTTAAAATAGATAGTATAAGTCCCCCTTCCCCCTTTACTTGTCCTTGGCTTACTGTAAATAATTTAACACACACTTTTATTATTAAATATATTTAATTGAATTATATAATATTACACTATATATATATATATATATATATATAAACAGGGGCAAAGGCTATGTTTGCCTCATCCTTGGCCAGCTGCCCCATGCAGTTAAAAGTTAGCATATCATATGGTGCAGAAATAATGATAGGCTGCAAATTGCTCCTCTAGTTTTCAAATATGCTAAGTTGCTAACTTTGAGGAGAAAGAAGTAGCCCCTGAACTTACATATTTGAGTGGATGGTTTTACAGACAACTTGCACACACCACTGTTTTGGGGGATGGTTTAGGGGGAAGAAAAAAGCCCTTACAAAACAACATCGAGCCTAGCCATTAAAAAGAAAAATGCCTGGTAGGGATGTCATGCTACTGGACTAACAATGCACAACATGAGGGGTTTCATCGTATACATATATACGATGTTTCAGTTTTCTCAAAGTAAATAGATTACATGAGAAACTCCCAGTAGATGATGCAACAATGAAGATCTGTAGGCTTCAATTAGCTCACGAACGGGAGTCCTATCAACCTTCTTGATGGAAACATCAGCGAACTCTGATAAGATTGTCCTAAACTCATCCCCACTGAGATTCTCTTTCTCTAATAGCACATCCACTATCTTATCCATGGCTTCCCGGTTATTCCTTATATGCTTCTTTGCTATCTCATACGCGGATTCAATAATATTCCGACCAGCTGTATCTATGTCTTCTGCAGGTTTCTCCGACATGGAATTCCTTGCAAGCATTCTAAGCACTACATCACTGCTTTGTGTTGCCTGGTCCATCAATGCCCAAGGACCAATCTCAGACATTCCGAACATCGTTACCATCTGCCATGTAAAACAAACTTTGTTAGCTAAGCTCCCTTCGTACTATCAATGAATGTTGTACGATGTATGCATGAAGTGCTCATGTAAAGCTGACCTGTCTAGCAATTTGAGTTATCTGTTGCAGGTCTCCAGCTGCACCTGTAGTAATCAAGGGTTCTCCAAATATGATTTCTTCTGCAGCCCGACCGCCTAGGCCCCCTACAATTCTGGCATATAATTGCTGCCTGGAGACAAGCGTAGGGTCCTCACCTGGTAGAAACCAGGTTAGGCCACGAGCTTGTCCTCTAGGAATCAATGTAACTTTCTCTACCGGATCGTGTCCTGGGGTCAATGTCCTGTGAACAAAGACACAGTATAAGAGAGTCAATTGGAGTCCAATGTAGCAGTTTTCCGGATTGTGAGAACTATGTAAGTTTACTTACGCGCAGATAGTATGCCCAACTTCATGGTAGGCTACCAACATTTTGCTCTTTCCATCCGTCATCTTGGTCCCTTCCATTCCTGCAACGATTCGGTCAATCGAATCATCGATTTCCTTCGATGTGATTTTATCTTTGCCTCTCCTACCAGCAAGAATCGCAGCTTCATTGATAAGATTTGCCAAGTCTGCTCCACTAAATCCCGGAGTGCACATAGCAATAACGCTAAGAGACACATCCTTGCCTAGTTTCTTGTTTTTGCTATGCACTTTTAGGATTTCTTCTCTTCCTCTTATATCCGGAAGTCCAACAGTGACCCTTTCAAGCACCAAATAAAGCCATTTAAGACATAATAAAAATAGGGTTATATAATGATATATAGAAATCGATACAACTTCCATTAAGGATTTGACACAGTAAAAAAACGGATCCATGTTGCCAAACATCCTATGTATTGAAAATTTAACGGAGTACATCTACCAACTTCTCAACATTTCAAGCACCTACTAAAAACAGGTAAAAGAATTAGACAAGTCAAACAATCCTCTAAAACCTCAGTTGAATAGAGTTTTACCTGCCTATCGAATCTTCCAGGTCTAAGCAAGGCAGAGTCAAGGACATCAGGTCGGTTGGTGGCCGCGATGACAATAACTCCCGTATTTCCACCGAAACCATCCATTTCCGTAAGCAATTGGTTAAGTGTTTGTTCTCTCTCATCGTTTCCTCCACCGATTCCTGTACCTCTCAGCCTCCCAACGGCATCAATCTCATCAATAAAGACCAAGCAAGGCGAATTCGCTTTAGCCTTGTTGAAAAGATCTCTGACTCTCGAAGCTCCTACTCCAACCAACATCTCAATAAACTCTGAACCCCAGAGCGAAAAGAAAGGAACTCCAGCTTCTCCCGCAATCGCCTTGGCAAGCAATGTCTTTCCTGTCCCAGGAGGTCCTACTAATAAAACCCCTTTAGGAATTCTGGCACCTACTGCAGAGAACTTCTCTGGAGTTCTTAGAAACTCCACAATCTCTTGGAAATCTTGCTTGGCCTCATCCACTCCCGCTATGTCATCAAATGTTATGCCTGTGTTAGGCTCCATTCGGAATTTGGCTTTGCTTCTGCAGGTGTAGAATAAACATTACGCATCATACTCGATGCAAACCTGTAATAGATGCAAGAAAGATCCAATGCAAGATTTTAGGTAATGATTTAGGAGAATAAAACAATCTCAACTAAGATTTCAGCTAGTTTCAAACATGATGCGTTGTAAATGGAGCATAATCCGAGTGCAGTCATGAGAATCACAACGTTTTGAAGTGATGTTAAGTTCTCGGATTCTTGTAAGACTTTCAGTGAAGACATATCACGGAAGGAGAAAATAAAAGCTCAGTGGGAAAGAAGTTCGATGGCAAAATGACTACTATTCTGGCTTTGTAGAAATCATATTTGGAAGTTCTTTTAACATTTGCTATAGTCAAAGCTTTAGAATTATCAACTACTTTCCTAGCAATCTCAAGAGCGTATGGTTACTTGTGATTGCAAGTGATAGGGAAGTGAAGGCTGCAGCTATTGACCGACGGCGGAAGTTGATCAATTGGAAAATGTCAATAAAATACATGGGAAATGTATTCTGCCGTAAAAAAAAAAAATGATTTTCCCGTTTTCAATTAATATTTTCTTTGTTTTTCAGTGGCTATTGCTGGTGTCAAATATTTCCATTGCCTTCTACCGTCACTTATAGTGATGAATCACTAGTATCTGCAACCTCTTGAGTTTCCTAGGACAGCATTTGATAATTGTGAATCCTTAATTATGATAAATATCAAGAAAAAGTTTGAAAAACATTTTCTATGCAATAGTCTTGTGTATAGTTCGTAGTTAAGCAATTTGATTAAGCTACTTGTACTAAGATCAATTACTAAGAAGAAAAGGCATCAAAGTATGCTGAAAATGAAAACATAACCCCACACCTTCAACTTAGCTTATATTTTCTGATCACTTGATGAGTATGTCTAATTCTAATATATTATTGGAGCTTTAAGTGTTCATATGCTTATTATACAGGCATAGACTTGTTATGGAGGAAAGCAAGCAACGGTAGGTAAATTTATGAGTGGATTGAGCCTACAAAGACCTGTCTATAAACTGCCCAACTTGTGTCATCATGTGCATCAATACTTGTGACTAGTTTTTACCGATCAAATGCCATGTTTAATGCAGTTTGTGACTGGATCTATATTGGGAACATACCTGCCAAGTCCAAAAGGAAAATTGGGTCCTGCAGGATTGTTAGAAGCAGATGATCTCAACAACAAACACCCCAACAAAATCAATGGAAAAGCGAAATTCCCCAACAGGTCTAGTGTCACAGGCCAGAAGCTGCCTTCCATTGGATAAGCTGCAAAATCCACATTCTTCTCTTTCATTTTCCTTATCAGTTCTTGTGGCAGTCCAGGCAACTGCACTTTGACCCTCTGAATCTTCTCAAGTACTGGATCATATATCTCAGCAATTGCAACCGTTCCATTCTCAAACAATTCTACCTTTCTCACAGCACCTTCATCTAAGTATTGCAAGAACCTCGAATACGACAACCTGCCTGAAGCAGATTGCGCGGGGACTTCAGGCTCAGCTCTGGCCTTCTGTCCAGCAAGGGAAAGTCCTATCCCTAAAGAAACATCATAGAATAGCTTTCTTCTTCTGAGGATGTCTTCTGATATGGGGTTTCTCTAGGACTAGTCCTAGAGGCTAAAGTTTTCTTGGATATGTCTTGTGACTTGATCACAGGAATATGGGGGAGAGAGAGTGAAAGTGCAGGTGACATTTCTTGTTCGATAACGGTTAATGAATTATTCGTTATACAACACTTTAACTTGATTTAGCGAACAGAAGTTGTTCCTCATGTAAAGTTGAGCCATGCATGAACGTTTATAATCTCCATTTCCACTTCTAGGACATTCATTTTGGATTTTTTGTCCCTCTTGTACTTGTTTTCCAAGTTCATGAATGATCTGGAAGCTCGACAAATCTTTTTCCTTGAATTTTGCATGAATGTATTCTCTGAACGGAACTAGTACAGTACTCGTATATCTATATAATAGATAAAACTATATTGAAAGTCTGTCAACATATTATAATCTTCAAAAATAACTAAGTCATATGAATCCACAATATTTATATTAAAATTTAATTAAATTTTATATATTTTTAAAGCACGTTACGACGCGAATAAATCCCTTATATTCATAGCCACTGTCATGAGAAATATGAATTGAAATGTTTATTTAGTGGAATAAATAAATACAAAAGACTTCATCAAGAGTATAAAGAAGTGAATGATAAAACTTATGAGTCAATGAAAATATAAATTATTCGATTTAATTATAACTAAAGGACAATTTTTAATATATTAATTTTTATATATAATATTAAAGAAATAAAACAGTCTTGGTTTCTTCTAAAAAAAAATTATAGTAATACATCAAATAAATAAAAATGAATTTAAAAGTTACATTTAAAGAAATATATGGGGGAATAAAGGGAATGAATGATTTAAGAGAAGTAGAGTATGGAAAAGTTGTATTGGAGGATATTTTAGATTCGTGTCCATACTTTTTCTTGATAAAAGAATAATTATCACATATAAACCGAGTTGTCTTTTAAGTGATTTGTTTACTTAATTATTATTATTATTATTTTTTATTACTGTGTCGTGGATGTATCCTACATTAGTGGGTATATGGGTAATTTTCGTGAAATCGTCAGTTAAAATATGCAAGGAATAGCCGTGAATAGATATTTTCTGGCTCTGGATTCAACCATACACTTGGGTCGGATAGCAACAGGGTCGCATTGACAACTTCTGGGGAACAACTTGTGTATAGGATATTCTAGGCGATGCCACGTCACTTCTAGTTTTGTGGTTTGTTGATGACTCTAAAGAAGGATTTGGTGACAAAAGTTCACTCCGATCCACAAATATTTCATAATTGTTTGAAATTAAAATCAAGTCGTGTCTTGTCTTTGTCTTGCCAAAGATCGGATATGCTCGATTTGGTTAGCTTTGAAAAATTCGTGGATAAAAATCACAACTCGTTTATGTCATTACCTGATGTTGTCTTTTAAGACACTGTCAATATGTATCGAATAAATATTAGTTAATTATATAACCGCGATTTGATTCTGAATTACGTACGTGATGAGACATTATTTTATTAAGCACTAACTTATACTATAATATAAAGAAAAGGGAAATGATTTTTTCTTTTTTACATATTTAAGCTATTAAGCTAAGGTCAAAGGTAACATAATTTTACAAATATCTTACTTATATACTCCTTTTTATTTTTTCCTTTTTCTAAACTTCCGCGAGTCCCATAGTACATGCACATGTACTAACAGTATTAAGAATGGATAAACACACCCATGTACCTTTTAGCGACTTGATATATTTTCTTTTGCCAATCACCCTTAAAAACATATAAAGAATTTTTGTAAAAAGGAGTTTAAGTGAGGATAGAATTGAAGTTCCAATAACATGTAAAACAAGATTTTACACAGCGTTATGCTATGCTATCTATACTTTTAAACATAAAAAATGAGAAAAATTCTAAAATTATGATATATAGTTTGACACTTTTACAAATAAGTGGTTTATATTTTTCCCTTCTTAAATACACACATGACTTGTGTTTAATCGCTATTTGTTAGTATTAATTAAAGAACAAGTATCATCTTTTGATGGGTCCAAAAGTAATTAGTTTAATGTTGTAAAATTATTAAATATAATAATATAAAATTCAATACAAAGTTAAGAGAATTATAAAAAAAAAAAAAAAAAAGGCTAAACTCATGTGTTAGCTTTCCAATCACTCAAAGGCCAAATAAATGGCTCAACAAGAGGACCATCCTTATGCTTTAGAGTAGTCAGAAAATGGCCACAAAAATGGAGGGTGACTACTAAAGGTGAGCGAGTCTCGAATGAGCAGGATATAAGGTTCTATTTATATCTTACTCTATGAATACAGATTTTAAAACTTTACTACTCGTATCATACCTAGTGACACTTTGAAACCACTAAATAGCCTATGCCCTATACCCTATAAATTATGTGATATATAGGATACCTTGTAGAACTTGTAGAATTTTCTTTTTAATTTTCCTTATAAATTTCAATATAACTATTTTTTTGAAACATAAAATAAACTTGATCTTTTTTTAACAAAAGTAATTGCTCAATTTAATTAATCTTTCCAATAACGCCAATGAGTGGAATACATGGAGGTTTATTTCTAATTAATTTTTTTTTTCTTTAAATGATTTTTTACGAAAGAATTATACAAAATATTCTTTATATAAATAAAATATTTATTTTATAATAATCACATTGTATAGATACTTAAGAGAATAAACACACTATTTTAAAAAATAAAAGCAGTAAATATCATACTTAATGCTAGATCAATAAAGTTTATTAAAATGCGAAGAAAGAATTCACAAGATTATATAATTCAATAATTGTAGATGTGATGATCATACAAGATCAAACAATTAACTACGCAAAAATAAGGACATGACATGAAAAATAAAATAAAACATTAATTCAAATTGAAATATTTTTCTTCCTCAAGATATATGCATTAATAAAATAAATCTCTCCATACTCTAAAAATATTAGATTTCACTCTAATAATAATATCAAATATTTTGTCAAATATAAAATAAAGAAAGTATTCCACTATAAAAAAACAAGTTTAATTAGATCATCGATTTAGTAAAAGAGGAAAGAGTAGAAAGAAAATAACAAAAATGACAGATAGAGTAAAGATTAAAGAAGAAAAATAAAAGGAAAGGTACTAACAAACTTTAGTTAGGGTTTCTGATAAGTTGGGATTTGCTTTATTTTTATGAAATAGTATATTTTATTTATTATTTTTATTCAATTACTATTATAAGATAGAGACCTTAGAATCCGTACTCTATATGTTTCAAAGTATATATTCTATAGTAGGTATAGAATACTTTGACTTCTTACTTCTTATATTTTATCCTATGAGAAGGAGTTCTAAAAAGTTACTATTCAAAATTTACACTGTGATCTTAATTACCGATATAAAACATGCTCGGCTTGGTTGAATAACGTCCGGACGTGAATACAATAGGATTACCTATTCACCTCTGGTGACTACTCTTAATGCCAAAAATTTAAAAAAGAAAAGGAAAAATCAAAAGAAATCCTAAAAGGTCAAAGTCGGATTGCATGAAGCCACTACGACCTATCGAGTTTTAAGCACCACAGTTCATTCTTTCTTTTTTTATTTTTTCATTTAAAGTGGCAGCACATTAGAGGGGTCATACCACATGGTAGTAAATGGCCTCCTACTAACATAGGTAGATATATGAGACTAGAGAAATAATTGTTACATCAGGCTATAGGCAAAAAAAAAAAAAAAAAAAGAAAAAATTCTAGTATCGGTAAACAATCGATAGGTCAACAAGTAACCAGTAAAAAAAAAAAAAAAAAGGACAGAGAGAAAAGACTAATCAAAATAGTTTATTATTTATTTGTTTCTCCTAAATAAGGAATCGATAATTCTTTTGTCAATTAAGCACTTGCTAGCTGCTTGCCACGTGGGCATTTCATGTATCTATCTGGTGAGTAAGTGCTGCATAGCAACTATGATGAGAATCAAATTTTAGATCCGATCACAAGATCAAAGCAATGGGACTTTCAAGTCTCACCAAAAGGATCTTGACCGAACAACTGGACAAAGATGAATTAATTGCATTAATCCCTTTGATTTTTATCCAATTGTCATGTGAGAAATGTGCTTTGATGGTAGTTGATATACCAAATGTTCATATATGGATGGTGGATGTAGCACTGGAGACAGGTTGCTGTAGATAGGAAGTCTATAGATACCCATCCGACCGAGCAACTGGGCCATGCAACCAGCTAAAGGATAAAAATCCATAGAAGGCTTCTAAGCTCGTTCCATCCGACCTGCTATCTTCTTTCCCTTCAACGAGCCAAGTTTCAAGACTACTCGTCCGACTGGGATCCTATGACGGTTGACTACAATCTATATATGGTGTTATTTTTAGTTGTCCGCTCGTTTCATGCCTTTGCTCATCTGACCGGTGTCAAGTTTTATCACATATAAAGACTAAAAGATAAATCATAATTGATTATTTACTTTGTTGTTTCAATTTTGTTTCCAAAAAATGAATGAGAGCTAAAACAAATAATATTAAAGTAACAATAATTGAGTACAACATTTATATAGCAAAAACAATCACCATAAGGATAATAATAATACTGGTTGTAAAAATAAATTGAATGTCGACAATATATTTGAAAAGATAAAATACCTTTTAGAAAAGCTTTAATAGTTATCTCAGAAACGTATACTTTATATTTTAGAATTGTAAGTTATGAGAGAGTGTAATTGGTTTCTTAAATGTGTGGTTGATACTTTAGAATATTTTTATGATGTCAAATTTGTACATTTTTATTTTCTATTATAGCAATCTAATAATTTGATCTAGCTAAGTAGAAAAATTGTGTGGTCACTTACTAAAGCCAAACATTTTTTTGATAATATAAATGTTTCTTTAATGTTATCAAATATAAATTAATAAAATGAGTCAAAAAAATTACAATAGGTGAAAACTCAATTAGCAAATTTATAGTGTTAATATGTCAAAGTCATTAAATGTATTCTCTTATTTAAGCACTCATATTATCATCATATCCAAATTATATTTGAAATTTTTATATTTTTTAAGAAATTCTAAAGTTTTTGACATACTTTACCAAAAAGAAAAAAAAAAGGAAAAAACTTTGAAATTCAAGACCTTTTAGTACGATGTGATGCAAATAGATAAGAAATTTTAGGAAAAAAAAATTGTAACTATAGTTGGAAAAAATCAAAAGATAAAAAAAAAAAAAAAAAAAAAAAAAACCTCATCTTGATTTAAATCTCATTATAAGTGTATAGTAAAAACAACTAGCTTCAATTGATAAATATGATGAATTTAGTATTATAAAAAACATTCATAAAATAATTTATTAAAAGAGAATATTACATTGATCACATCTAGATATAGGAAAAAAAATAGCTTTTTTACTCTAATGCACGTCAATCTTACGAAAGTATATATAAAAAATGATCATATTACGAAATATCTAACTCTTTAGCAAACTTAAGTAAATCAAAGTAGCACTACTGATGATGTATTCATAATTAACCCTCCTTTGCATGATTGCTTCTAAGTTCTTAGATCTAAATCTAGGGAAATTAAATCCGCTCCCATTGCCATTGGCGACATCATCTTCAATATCAAACAGTTATGCCATTGATTGCAAACCTGAAATTTTATCCACATAAAGATCAATCTTAGAGAATAAGGATCAAAACCTAGAATCATCTCAATAGTGTGGTAAAATTCTTTTGTGCTTGTAGTGGATTATATAAAGAGAAAAAGGTAGATATATATAGAATATTAAAATAAAATAGATAATAGTTAGAGATAGTTATGGATATTTTGCATTAACTACCAAACATTTATTACCATTATAAAAATAAAATGAAAGATTAATTCCCAAAAATTGAATGGCGTGACATTTTTTGAAAGCAATTTTAAGAAACGTATTATTGGAAACGTATTATTATTGGTGGCTAAATATATATATAGATGGATATAGACATAGATATGAATATGGGATCGATGAGATAAAGATTTATAATATTTAAGATTATAGACTGATTTGTATCAAAAATTGATTCAATAAATTTTTTTTTTTTCTTCTTTAGATTAAGGCCTCTTTTTCTCAAGTTTCAAAATTATATATATTATAATAGATATTTGGTTGAAAATTCTAATAACTATTAGTATTATCAAATAGAATAAGATGCTTTTAAAAGTAGTTCGAGCCAAATTAAACTAAACCGTATTTGAAACTATGATCTCAAATCTTTGAAATCAATTGGACTCATTAATGATTTAGATTGAACCATTTCAAAAGTGATTCAATTCGTTATAACCTTTAAATTGAATCGAACCAAATTATAAATACTATTATTCATAATTTTGTAAGATTATTGTTTATACCATTAAATTATAAACACCTCATGAACTAAGAAACTAGAATAAAGGGAAAATAAGGCAATTCTAGATAGACAACTAAATAAATAGGCCTGTACAATTTTACCTTTTTTGGTTTTAAAACTTGGTACTCGTCTAGTCAATGACATCAGGAACTGGTCATATGGGTCTTTAAGAAGTATCATTCGCTAATGTCAGAGGCGCGCTCAATCGGGTCTTCTATTGTTACCTACTCTGTATCATCCCCCCTCACTGATTCAACCTACGACGTCTAAAATTTCCACCTACATCAAACATCGATCTGTAAAATTCAAACTCAAATCATAGCGTAACAGATTTTCATGGTTCCCGTCAATTTGTATGAAGTGAATAATCATAAATTCACAAAAAACAACATAAAGGGAAAGGAAATGACATGCAAAATACGAATAACTATGAAAAAAACATGAAAATCAATTAAAAGAAACAAGAAACCTAAAATGATGTATCTAATATCTTCACACGACAGTATTGTATTACGCTCCATATCATGATAAGTTTTCTTCACAAAGTCACGCCTGCAAATTCTTGATAGTGCCATACTACCAAAGATTTTAGTAAAGTAATGCTGATAAAATAAGGAAGAAATGAATCATGCTTATTCTCATAAAATGCTTGTTCAAAATATCTCAATGTTATATCAAGTGATAACAAGCTTGTTTATTTATTAATTAAATAGAACATAATTAACTAGGAAACGGATATTTGGGGAAACTAACAACTAGGAAATAAATTAATATGAGTATAAAAGACAACTAAAATAAGAAAATAAATAAGTTTGGATGCAATAATATACAAAAGATACTATCTAGCTGATTGTATGTGCTATCCAATCGATCACTTAAGATATCACATTGACTATATTTGAACCTTTCATGATTCTTTTATTTGCATCACTTCCTCTCTCATCAAAAGATTATTATCTAATAATAGTAAACAATAGAATATAAGTTTTAACATATTTCTAATAATAGTCATTTTAAGGTATAATTATTCATTTTTGGTCTATTTTATTTTATAAATTAAACAAACTGTAATAGAATGAATGAGTATAGCTAATCGAAAATTTCAAAAAGTAGATTTCCAATAATAAGTGACAAATTACTAATCTTCCATAAATCCATTTCAAAAATTTGTATGCTGCTTTTCCTTAATTTTTAGCTTCTTCTTTCTCATATTTTGTACTGAAAGCATAGAATGAGAATTTAAAAAGGAAACCATATGCAAATACTTGATCAAGTAACGTATAAGAATCCCGCCTCTCTAAACTAGAAATAACTGAAGATGGCATAATCTGATGTGACCATGAATAAATTATCATTCCTTTTTGGAGATAAACGTGCATTCCTGCGGTTATGAAAAATACCTTTAATTTATCTTATTATAATATTGAATATCGTGTAAATATACCCATATGGTAATGTTGCTGCCTGAATTTAACCGCTAGCGACTCAATTTGGAACTTGAGAAAAATCCTTGTGGTGTTTGAATTTTTCGGTTTTTAATTTTTTTTGTAATCTAATTTATATCAAACTCTATATCCATTTGATATAAACTCTTAACTAAAGACAAAGGAAAATCCGGTTTTCTTTTAATTTTCAAAAAGATTTGAAGTCGTCAGTTGATCGAAATATAAAAAATAAATAAATTATAACTGATTAGATAGATCAATTATAACTTAGCTACTAGGTCGCGTAAAAATCATTTTTTTCTATAAAAAAAAAAATTGAAAACTGGAATTTTTGAATCTAAAGGCTAACTTATTAAACCTAAACGGTACAACTCTTCATGTTTTGAATTTAGTTTTGTTTTTCAAATTATCCTTCTAACTCAAGAAAAATAATTTCTATTTACAAATAAAGAAATGAATGTAATTACAATTATTTACAAAGTGAAAGAAAAAAAATATTTACAAGGAGAAAAAAGTTATATTTTAAAGCATCTTGTAGTTGTGTAAGGGTATCAACATACCCATTAGTTAAAATCAAACTTTTGTATTCCATTCCAAAAAGTCTTAAATTCGTTGTTTTCTTTTAAATTATGAGAATCAATCGGGTTTACATTTTTATCAAATTATTTTACTCATGAAATGTTCTAAACCCGTCTTAATTGTTTATTGATTTGAAAAATTCTATGAAAATTTCTATTTTTGGAAAGAGTTTTATTGATTAGATTTTTATCTAAGAATATTTTTCTTAGTGATGAAATGCACATTTTTTTTTATTTTTATTATTTATTATTTTTTCTTTATTTCTTTTATTCTTAATCAAAGCATATCGAAATAAATAAATAAAACAAATCTCCCTTTTTTTTCTTTCTTCTCCTTTTTTTTTCTTTTTTGTTTCTTCTTTCTCTCTTTTTTTCTTCTCAAATTCTTTCTTTTTTTTTTCGGTTTTTTTATTACAATAAAACACTAAAAAAAAAAAAGAAAAACAAACAAGTAACAGAAAAGAAATAAGGCCGAACCAAGGATGTAAAGCAAGTCAAGAGTTGGGGCACAGATTTGAGTTTGGGCCAAGTTGCCCGACCCAGTCACTTGCACAACACGTAATTATGGCTAGCGAAGAAGGCCTATGCATAAGGAGCTCCTTACAGTGGCTTCTAGCAGCTAAAGCTAACGGGTGAGAGTGGCTTTATGGGAATTTTATTGGTAAAAGAGTATTTAGTGGTGGCGAGGTGGTGTACAGTGGTAGTTTGACAATTGATGGAGTTTGGTAGTTTGGGTTGGTGAGAGAGAGCTTGCGTGCGGCTTGTTTAGTGGTTAGCAAATGACAAAAAGGCATTAGGTATGGGCTTTCAATGAGTGCATAACCATCAAAGTTGTGGTTCTTATAAGGGATGTACAGTAGCATTAAGGTAGCACGATAGCTAAGGTGGTCCAAACTAAGGCTTGATTGTGGAAGCCACAGAAGCTATAGGAGGGGTTAGGAGTGGTTGCTTTTGAGAGCTACGAGCTTAAGCAACTTCACTACGATAGTGGTTGTACTCAGATTGTCATGAATTCAAATAGACACTTAGAGAAAGAATGAGTTTCTTAGCTTAGAGGGAGAAAGAGTAGAATATGTGTGCTCTTGATTGATTCAAATGAGAGTTAATGATGAGTATGCAATAAAGGAGGTCCATTTATAATACTCTCGGCTTAAACGAGCTTAGAAAGCTCACTAATGGAAGATCGGCCATTATTGCTCCATATGCAGTTGATTTTTGCATTAAGGGAAATTAGCTTGATTTTGGGGATATTTAAATGTAATGTTGATATGTTTGCTCAAACTATCGCAAGGAAACTTCTATTGTTGCCAAAAGAGATTGAACTTGACAGATTTGCAAGGTGCTAGTTTTTAGAGGGAAATTTTCTTTGATTTTCAAAGGTTGATTTCATTGATCAAACGAGTATATCTAGCCAAGTTTTTTATCCTTATACATAGTATCCCAAGGAGTCTTCATGATTTCATTATTAATTTGATGAAATCACAAAAAAATTTAGATAAAAATTAGCCATGAAATGGGATGACTAGGCTAGATTTGCATAGGAAATAAAGGGAAAGGGAAAGAAAGAGATGGAAAATGGACATGGTCAATTAACAAAAGGTTGGCACATATCCTTTTCAACCAAAAGAAAATAAGAGGTGCAACACGTCTCAAGATCTCTCTTTCTCTTGCAATTCCAAGTTGAAGCGTAATATTGAATGGGCTGTTGGCCCATGCCTTGTAAACAATTGTAACTAAATTTTATTTCAACTATAAACCCCTCTAACTATGCTTAAAAAACTTATCAAAATAAATACCCTTAAAAACAACTCAAGATAAATAAAAAATAAGTAAAATCAAATAAATCTTAATTCCCCCCTTTTTTTATCTTTTTGTAATTTTCTAAATTTTCTATTTTTTTCGTATTTTTCCATATGTTTTATTTGTTTGTATTTTTGATTTAGAACCTTTTTTTTTTCTATTTTAAAAATTTTCTTAAACTACAAGAAAAAAAAATATGATATCTACAGTGTTAATAGGTATTTTTGGATAATTCTTATATAGACTTATATTTGCGGACCCAATATCTAACTCTAGTCCAACAACCTAGTTTAAAGACGATCTTCTTTGACTCATTATAAATACCAAGTAAAACCTCCAGATAAGAGGATGCTCTTTTATTCTCTTAACACCATAACTACTTAATATCTCTCTCTATATATAACAAGGAAATTAACTTAGACATCGGAATAATCATGCTAGAGTACTCTCCGGCACCCTTCGAAGCCATTCTCATGTTTTGCAGGTATTCGCACACTTCGCGTATCGAGACGAAAGTCAACAATCAACAATTGACACCATCTATAAGAAACGAATAATTTATTACCACAATTCCCATGTTCTTCAAAAATCGGCTAGCAAGATATTCTCTCCCTTTTAATGGATTTTCGTACATCTGGTTTGGGTGGCTTTTATTTTTCTTGGTCCATTCTTCCTTCAAACCTAGCAAATTGGTTTGCAACCTACTGGACCATGTTGGATTTCCTCTCTCAAGAGTTTAGTAACTGCAGCTTCATCTCCTGTGGTTCGCAACCGTCATTGCCTAATTGGTAACGCCAACCTTACAAACAGTTTATTTTTCTTCGATTGAGGGATCGAAAGACAAATATATATATATATATATATATGAAAACTGCAAAGCATCATGATCGTCTTAAATGAATTTGTGAAATCATGCATGTAGATACCTCCTATTTTTATGGAATTTTCGAAGTCAGGTTCACTATAGTTTACTTCCTACATTTCTTCTTTAGATCTGAGCAGTTTACTTCGAAGTGAGGGAAAATTTCCTTTCGAAGGAGGCTAGTATTTTTTATGCAAATCTACCTTCTTCATATTCTTTTAAGTTATTTTTAGGGGCACGGAAATGATGCTTACGGCTGTGGATATCATGGTTCGAATGGGCAATTTCTTAAGCATGCGGTTTCTATTTCTCTCACGATTTGCTTGCATCATAAAAGTGAAAACCACCTGGAAACCATCACAGCATTACACATTGAAAGATTTGTGCTCTACGAAAACTAGGAACTACCTTGGTTAACTGCCACGTTAGTTTGAAAGGGGTTGATGATACTTTCATCCTTGGTGAAGCACCAAATCTAAGTATTTCCATGGACGAGTCCTTATATGACTCGCAAATCCCAAGCATTCCATAATACTATATCGAACCACATGTTTTCTAAGCTTTACGGAAAACAATCCTTACTATCAACATGTTTTACAACATGGCTAAGTTGTTAACGACATTTTCCACTGAATGGTTCTACAAGTGCTAACCTACTTTCATGTAAGGGTAAGAGATTGAGATGAAATCTAATTTAATACAAGTTGATCTCTTCATAGAAGACCACCGAACTCCTCGTGTACGAAAAAGTTAGACCTGGGCTCTACTCCTTAGTGCCGAGCTATTTTCTCAACTAAATAGAGTTTAGGCGTTGTGCCAAATTGGTGAGATGTTTTGGCTGAGTTATTCTCTTTGCCAAACAAGAAACTCCAAGCTCCTATTAGCTAAGATCCAATCTACTGTAAATCCATGCCGAGTGCCAAGTAGCAGTGAATATTTACCGAGCTAGTTGTCTTACATAAATAAAGTACCAAGATGCTCACTTTGCTGAACAAAGTCCAAGTTCCTCGCCGAGTTGCCGAGAAACTCCAATGAAGAATAGCCAAAAAATCCTATCAAAGTTGTGATTGCATGAGACGAGTTGTACTTCTTATCGAAAGTAGATCGGGAATAGACAAGGAATTTTTTCCTCTGTAGAAGAATCAATGGCAGTTGAAGTGGACAAATTTTTCGCAAAAGGTGTTTCATGCTGAGCAAAGTTTTTGCGCAATTATGCGTACGGTAATCCACACCTAAGTTATTCTATTGGTGAGATGTTTTGGCTGAGTTATTCTCTTTGCACAACTCGAGTATATCCGAGTCATACCATGCTTCTAAGCTCCACGTCGAGTGGCCGAGTAATTGCTGCCGAGCAACTAGAAATGTGCCAAGTGACTCAAGTGTGCCGAGGAAAAGCTACGTTACCTGGTTGTCAAGTATACTCACTTTGTAGAGTCTCAACTGTCTCTCGATGACAAAGCTAAGTCCGAGCTTTTTGCGTATCAACACTATGCTGAGCACTTTTGGCATATTTACTAGCAACTCTGCATCCTCCTTGTGTCGAGAACTCAATTCATACGTGTCGTATGAATGAATCTTATTAAGCTGTAATTTTGTTGGGTTACACGTGAAGGATCCTGGCTACACACGCTAAAGCTATAGCATAATGTCCAAGCTCGACAAACATTGTTATTAACTCCGAATTATACCCTCCTAAAATCCAAGCACTTGACGCTGTTGGGATTTGAACTTGGGACCTAATACTCCTCCAGTACCGGACCAAGTTGCCAACTGCTAAACCAAGTTGCTTCTTGGGATGCATCTCATGCTACATGAAACACCAGGTAAATGACATAGCCCAACTTGATAATGATATTTAAAAACTATTCATAGACAACGTGTCAACCTAGCTGCTCAATTCCAAAACAAAGAAGAAATGCACTAGTTGATTATTTACCCTTCAAGGCGTATATCTATTGTTACCCATTGCATTGCGATATTGATATCCACACTTAATTCTTGGTTCTTACACTAATTTATATTTGGGCATTCGTAACAATTTATCTAACTCTTATCGAGTTCATTCAACTCTCCATTGACACAAGTACGATAATTTAAAAATAAATTGAGGCTAAGTAAATGCCCTCTATTCTAAGCTCATGTAAACATAATCTACTAACGGGATACACCTTTATAGCTCTAAATCCAACACATTATGGACGACTAGCTAGTATAAATCTTACAGCTCTATTTAGCATAAGCCATGCTAGCTTAGACGGCCTACATGCTTCCCTTGCGTTTTCGGCCATATTGGCCTCTTTAGTTCCTTGCCTTTTCAAGCACTTGAGCCTCTTCAGGCTCTCCGGGCCTCTTTAGGCTTCCACTTCTTTAGGCCCTTGCCTTCTTAGGCATACCTTACCTCTTTAGGCGTATTTTGCCTCTTTAGGCGTATTTTGCCTCTTCAGGCGCTCTTGCCTCTGTAAGCAATTCGACCTCTTTAGGCGCTTTGGCTTCTTTAGGCGCTTTGGCTTCTTAGGCATACCTCACCTCTTCATGCACATTTTGCCTCTTCAGGCATATTTTCCTCTTTAGGCAATCCTGCCTCTTTAAGCAATCCGACTTGCCTTCGCCTCCTCAGGGGCTTTGGCTTCTTTAGGCCTTTGCCTCCTTAGGCATACCTCGCCTCTTCAGGCACACTTTGCCTCCGCAGGTAATCTCATCTCTTCAGGCACTCTCACCTCTTTAGATAATCCAGCTTTTTTATGCCTTCACCTCCTTAGGCGCTCCCGCCTCTTCAAGCAATGACTACAAACTTTTCTAGAAATCTCGCTAAATCAACCTTCTTAAATACTCTCTTTTCTGAATTAGTCACCAAAGAGAGTTAAGGGGAGGGGGGTGTAAGTGTTGATAAGTATTTTTGGATAATTATTATATAGACTTATATTAGCAAGCACAATATCTAAGTTTGGTCCAACAACCTAGTTTAAGGATGATCTCCATTAACTTATTATAAATACCAAGCAAAACCCTTAGGTAAGGGAACCCTCTTCTATTCTCTTAACTACTTGATATCTCTCTCTCTACATAACGAGAGAATTAACTTAGACATCAAAGTGGTTGTTTTCATATTTTGCAGGTGTTCGCACACCAGGATGAAAATCAACCGTCAACATATAACTATCCCTCTTTATGGTGAAGTTTAAGTAAAACTTTGTTAGAAAGATAAGAAGAGATGCCATTTTTCCATGAGAATGAAATTACCCTAAGAAGTGCTACAACTAGCTAACTATTATGCTTGATCCACTAGAGATTTAGGTGAACAATGAAAGATATGTTAAAAGAGAAAGAGGTTGCTCTAAGGACTAAACAAGACATAAGGGTAGGTTTTTTATAAGGGTATAACACCTTAGGAGCTACCTATGACCTTAGAAAGCTTAGAAGAAACAGAAGCGCTTTCAAAGTTGGAAGACCCTAAAAGTGACATTGAGTGAAAAGTAATGCTTTAAGAGTTGGTAAGAACCCTAAAATGGTACTAAATAGAGAGTAGTGCCCTATGAGTCGGCAAAAACCTTAAAAGATATTAAATAGAGGGTAGTGCCCCTATGGGCTAGTAAGAACCTTAAAAAATACTGAAAGCAAGGTAACAACCCCTGTGGGTTAACAAAAAGCCTAAAATGGCAATGCTCTATGAGCTGACTATCCTTAAGTGATAACATCTTGATACGAGGCAAGTGCACCTATCAATTTTAATATAGCGGATGTGAGTCCGAGTCGATCCCTCAGAGATTTTGAGTACTAATATTAACTTTAGCTTTATTATTTAACCGGAAAATAATTGTGATAAATTGAATGAATTAAAAATACTGAAATTAACAATTAAACTACTTATGAGACTTAATTACGCAAATTAGAAAGCAATAAACTACGAACGACTTCAAGTATGCAATGATGTATTTAAGAATTGTTTCCCCTAGTGTTTAACATGTAACCTTTTTAAAATATATCCAATTCAATTTCTATTATTCTTGACCGGAGGGATTCACAATTGAAGCTAATATCTTTCTCAAGCATATTAACCCTAATCCTAAATTATTTACTGGAATCTCTTCACTTAGTAATATAACTTAGAACTGCATTAATGTATAATGAATTCCCACACAAACAATCAACTTTCCGGAAGAAACATGTATCTTATCTCTAAGTATACATGTAATTCTCTCCAATTATGCTTAGATCTAATTACACATGCAATTTCTCAATCAACATGCATAATATCATATATTGACACTCTAGAATTATCAATCAACAATTAAACAACATAATTGAATCAAGAAAAGATAGAAACTTTATTGAAATTATAATTCAATCCAAAGGTTACACGAAACCCTAGGTTCTATAATCCTAAATACTTGAATTCTAAGCTATCATAACGAATCTAAAAACGAGTTTCATAAAAAACATAAAATAAAGCATGAAAAACCCCTCTTGTTTTGATGAACAATCTCTCTAATCTTGAAATCGATGTTATTCTTGCTTCTTGATTGATGTTCTCCTCAAGTCTCTTCTCTTCTCTCATGTCTTTTCGTTTCTGTAATGTCTCTCCTCCTTTTAAACCCTAAGATATCCTTTTATATATGTATTACACGGATTTTATTTTCGTCACCAGACACGGCCTGGGACATGGCCGTGTCCCCAGATCGTGTAACTTTTTGCATAAGGCAAAATTTCTACACAACTTCATAACTTCTTCGTTTGAACTCGGAATTGAGTGAAACTTGATTCCTTTTCTTCATTTTCAAGCTTAGAACGCGTTTAAACCCTGAAATCAACATTTTACTCAATTAAGTATCAATTTCTTTAAAGAAAACAAAAAATGTGAGGGAAATGCTATAATATCACCATATGAAATATGTTTAAAATCAGAGTTATCAAATTTCCCCACACTTGAGCATTTGCTTATCCTCAAGCAAATAAATCAAAACAAAACTTTCAGGACAAGAAACACTAAACAAAATTTATCACTGTTTAAGAAACTGGCGAAAGAATACACTTGACTTGTAGAAAAATAAGAAAATCATTCTCAACTAACTTGCAATAATAAAGTCAACCAATTTCATCCGACCATATTCGAATGCTCCAACAATACTTAATACTAGAATTCACTAGTTAATTTATGAAAATCAAAGTTTCCCCAAGCCATTTAACTAAGGATTCTTAAACTAAAAATTAGATTTAACATCTCGCCAATAGAGAAAGAGTCATAAAAATTTTTTCCATTTGACTAAAGTGTATACAATTCTCTCTTTCATCTCACTAAGCGTCATAATCTAAAATAAACACATTTTACATCCACTCTTCCTCTGATCATCCCCCTAGTTCATGCTTTTGTTGAAAGGTCTTTTGAATTTACTTTATTTTAGCACAATTGTGTTGGTAGAGGGAAAGAATCTCACTCTTCTGCCGGACCAAGACCGATCCATACCAACTTATTTCTTATATTGATAGCGAGAAAGAACCTTGCTTTTTTGACGGACCAAGGCCGATCCATATCAATTTTTTCATTTGAATTGGCATTGGGGATCAATCTCGCTCTTCTGACGGACCAAGACGAATCCTTACCAATTTTTCTATTCATACACTTATTATTACTTTTAACCTCCAATCATTATAATTTTTCAAGGGTTTCTTAAAAGAAGAATTTCATTTGTTTGTTTGCTAAAAATTATAGGACTCTTAAAAATTTCTAAGAAAAAGGTATACATAAGAGTAAATTTAAAAATAACCATGACTAACTCTCAACTAGTGATATTGCTCCATTCTCAAGTCTTAAATTCCTAAGCTAAATAACTCGTAACATTACCTTCCAAAAATTTGACTAATCAATTCTAGTAAAGTATCATAAGGTCAATAATGATCAACATAACATAGTTGATTTGGCTCAATACCAGTTAATCACCTATTGCAAGTTAACTTAAAAATTATAGGGTCAAATATGAATAATTGGTCTCCTAAACAGTAACAAATTCATATGTATCCCTTCCCCACACTTAATAATGTACATTGTCCCCAATATACCACAAAAAATCATAACAACAAGAAAAAGCAGCACAGGAAAAGGGAAACATATGTAAAGCGCAAAGTGAAGAAGCGCAAAGTGAAGAAGCGCAAAGTGAAGAAGTAGCATCATTATATATAACGGAGTTCACAAGTCTTGATCAATAAAAGAAAACACAAAAAATTTGGAACTAAGAAGAGTGATCAGAATCCATCTCCTTAGCCTCCTCATCAGATGATGCCTCAGCCATAGTAGCATCATCATCGTCATCACCCTCCACATCATCCTCATCATCTGCATCACTTTCATCAGCCTCCTCGTCGTCACCACCCCCATCCGCCTCTTCCTCACTACTCTCATCATCCTCTTCCTTTTCCTCATTCTCCTCTTTAGTGGTAGCCGACGCTTTCATTTTAAGAAATTCTTCCATTTTGTCCTGTCAGAGATGAAGTTTATCCATACTCACTCATATATAACGAACCTCAGACAGCAACAAATCAAATTTATCTTCAAAGCTGGCTGAAGACGTTTGGCCCCGAGATGTGCTGCTGCGAGAGCGTCAACCTTGACTTCTTGATGGTAGGAGGTTCATGAGGCGGAAGGAATTTAGGCGCATAGGAGTGACTTGGCTAATGAAAGTAAGTGAGGGCCAAGCAACAACCTTAGTTCTCATAGCTTGCACCAGTAAGGTAATATAAGGGCCACAGCAAATATGCCCTTTCTTCCGAATAGTGGTGGCTTGGTGGTTGAAGAGTTCGGCGATTTCAATGGCTAGATTGATGGGGTGCTTATGGATGACACTATAAAGATAGAGGCAATCCTTGTTAGACACCACCCCGGTGCTAAGGCCTCTACCAGTCAAGGTATGGGAGAAGAGCCAGTGAAGAACCCGGTATTCAGGCCTGACTAATTGAGAGGCCTTACTCCTGGCTGAATCATAAGCATCGCCAATCATGATCTCATTCCAAAAGGATCCTGTCGTAACACCACGAGGAAAACGACATGAGAGACTTTGGAATTCTTCCGTCCGTGTATATCTTTCTGCATATAAACCAAGATATCGGCCCAGTTGAGCGATGGACATATGGAATGGATGGCCACTCAAGGTGAAGTGTAATTTGCGTTTTGGACCCATGCTAGTAGCACTGTCTCTATCCAGCTTATAAGTGCACAAAAATTCCAAGGTCAGCTCTTTATAAACTAGAGCTTCAAAGGATAATAGGTGCTCCCAAACGGTACCATCCAAGAGCTCCTTCATTGCGGTGGTGAGCTCTAGTTGAGCAAGAACATTGTAATCCAACCGAAGGGTCTCGCCAAAGGGCTTAGACTGAAGCAATTGATAGCGTTGTACTTGGTAGTCCTCCTTAAATTGGAGCATCGGGTGCTCCATAGGGGGAAGAGTCTCCAGTGGTTCAACAATTGCACCGGATTGTGACGAAGAGGATGCCGCAAATTTGGTTTCCGGCGAACAGAAAGCTTAGATCGATTAGCCATTTGAATACCTGAAAAGAGGCAACAATCCAAATCAAACACGGACATCCATATCCCACCTAGGTGAAGAAAACAGAAAACAAGAATAACAATGGGGAAGATTGTGAAAGGAATGCTCATTGGGGCATTTCATCAAACATATGGAGTGCAACTAGAAAACGAGGTGGTGGAAAAGAAATGAGTAGCAAACTTATCCAACAAATTCCACTACACACTAATTAATGAGGAAAAACAGGCGTCTATACATATAAGAGACGCGAAATGACCCAGAATAATGATCGCCCATTGCTAACCCTAACTAGCATGAATGAAGAATGACAAGCAAATTAACCAATAAAATTTGGAATGGATAGAGCATAATGAAATCTAACTAGATGAGGCATCATTATAACATATGAGATCAAGAAACTCAAAGCAAGGATGCATAGCATGGATGAATAATCAAAAGAAATCAGCAGGCCAAAAACAATATGCATAAAAGGAAGAACACACATAACCCAATTACTGCAGCATAAGGAAGAGAAAGGAAAATTAAGGGGGAAAAACTTACTTGGATCAAAATGCGGAATGCAGGAATTTTGGAGAGAATGTAAGAGAGATATGTGTGATTGTGAAAGTGCGAGAGGGTGTGTTTAATTTAAATTAACCGATCATGTGCAAAATTGTGTTATTTTGGGTCGACACGGGCTGGTACACGACCGTGTCCCTTGCCGGTGTAACAATCTGTGCCATCGTGTCTAACCTGGATGCACACGGGCTAGGACACGACCGTGTCCCATGCCTGTATGACTTGTGCTTCCCGTGTATGAATACTGGACGGACACGGGCTGGGACACGACTGTGTCCCACGCCCGTGTGACTATTTATTCACGAGTGAGAATTCTGGGTGAACACAGGTATGATACACGACCGTGTCCCTCGCCCGTGTAACTTTCTATGGGTGGACAGTTTTGAATGTCTAGATGCACACGGGCTGGGATACGACCGTGTCCCATGCCCGTGTGAAATTTTTTTTTTTTAATTACATTTAAAGATAAAGGAAACTTAGAAATAATAAAACTAAAGAGAAAAGGAAAAAATAAAGCTAAAAGAGGAAAGAATTATGACGAAAAATTGAAAGCAAAAGAAAAGAAAATATACGAAGCAAAGCAAAGTTAAATAAAATGGAAAGTAAAATAAAGAAAACGTAAAGAACTAAAGTATAAGCAGAGTTAGACATGGGTTGCCTCCCAAAAAGCACTTTAGTTAACGTCGATAGCTCGACGGGATACGTCTTCTCGTGATTCTTCATCCAAGTGAAGATAGGACTCCTCCTGTATCTCATTTTCGAACCCTCCATATGAGCGTAAATTTGCCCTTAGGCCATCGACCTTGCCAATTCCATTTCATTGGTGCATAACTTCCATAGTTTCTCTCCTTATCATGCTACTTATGAAATTCATGTAGCCTAAACTTCTTTATCTTGTTCGCTATTACCTTAGATGCGGTTGTCATTGGAAGTTTTGAACTTTTCACCACAAAGGCATGTTCCAAATGATTTCTTAACAGTTTTGGTTCCAAAGATGGTGGCTTCTCTTTGAATGATTTTAACCTAAGATCCTTTGACTTATGGAGTTGATCAACCCCCTTCTTGTCCACAATAGATTCATGAACTTTTATTTAAGCTACCATTTCTACACAATTGAGGTTAGTCACCAAATTTCCATCTCCCTTTTGCAAGCAATACCTTGAGGAATCTTTAGCAAGCGTTTCCTGCACACATGTAGATATAACAACATTAGTGGCATTAACATTGCAACATATGTCCTCTGGGTCAAGAAATTTGTTTGTTGCCTCTAAAGTTTTAAAAACTATTTCATCATCCCCGACCCGTAATATCAACTTATGCTCACTAACATCAAAGACAACCCTAGCAGTGGCTAGGAAAGGTCGACCTAAAATGATTGGCACCTCAATATCTTCATCTATATCAAGTATAACGAAATCCACGGGAAAGATGAATTTGTCTACTTATACTAAAACATCCTCTATGATGCCTCTAGGGCATGTGATAGACCTATCAGCTAATTGAAGACTCATGCACGTTAATTTAGGTTCTCCTAACCCTAGCTTTTTGAACAATTTATACGGCATCAAATTTATATTGGCTCCTAAGTCTGCCCAAGCATTATCTACTAACAAATTACCAAGCATACAAGGAATAGTAAAACTCCCTGGATTGTTTAATTTTTGTGGCAGCTTTTTTTGGAGAAGTGCCGAGCATTCCTCGTTCAATGTGATGGTTGTAAGCTCCTCCAACTTCCTCTTATTCAATAGAAGATCCTTTAGAAATTTCGCATACTTTGGCATCTGCAAGATAACATCAACAAGAGGTAAGTTAATGTGCAATTGTTTGAAAATATCAAGCAATTTACCAAATTCCTTATTCGGATCAGTGTAGCTTTGCTTAAGGCGCTGTGGGTAAGGGACGAGTGGCTTGTACTCCTTCACTTTCGGTGATTCCATACTTTCTTTTAATTTTAGTGGCTTTGCATCTTCCTTACAGTTGACTTCCACTTCTTTCTCAACTACTTCTCCACCATCTTTCTTCTCTACTTGTAGTTTTCTACCACTTCTCAAGGTTACATCATTAACATGTTCCCTGGGATTGACCTCGGTATTCCCTGGGAGTCTTCCCTGTAGTCTTTCAGAGATTAGCTTCGCAAGTTGACCAATTTGGTTCTCAAGGTTGCGATTTGAAGCCTCTTGATTCCTCAACGAGGATTCAATGTTGGATAAGCGAGCTTCACTGCCTTGAATATATTTTGTGAGAAGTTCTTCCATACTGGACTTCTTTTCTTAAGGGAGAGGAGGTGGGAATGGTCGTTGAAACCCAGGTAGGCTAAAGTTGGTCTTCTGTTGGCCTTGGTTTTGGTTTCCCCATGAGAAATTGGGGTGATTCCTCCATCCTGGATTGTAAGTGTTGCTGTAGGGGATATTTTGTTGCTTAGGTGGATTTCCTAGATAATCCACCTGTTCTAGTTGTTCTTGTGCTCCATACCCCTGCATACCAAAATCACTTACATCCGATTGCACTTGTTGAGGGCCAATTGATAGTGCATCAATCTTTTTACTCAACAAGTCCACCTTGGCTGCCAGAGCAGTGGTCAAGTCTACATCATAAATTCCCATGGCCTTTTGCTTGGCTCTAGTGCTTTCCCACTGATAGTTGTTCATCGCTATTCCTTCAATTAGGTTTTGGGCATGCTTAGGTGTCTTTGTGTTCAAAGTACCTCCTGCGGATGCATCAATCATCTGTCTAGTAGATAAATTGAGACCATTGTAGAAGGTCTAAATCTGTATCCATAGTGGGAGGCCATGATATAGGCACCTCCTGAGCAAGTCCTTAAACCGCTCCTAAGTGTCATAAAGCGTCTCCGCTTCCAATTGAGCAAAACACGAAATATCATTCCGAAGTTTAACGGTCTTTGCAGGTGGGAAGTACTTCTCCAAAAATTTCTCTACCAATTCATTCCAAGTTGTGATTGAATTTCTTGGTAGGGAGTTCAACCACTGTTTTGCTCTTCCCCTCAAGGAGAAAGGGAATAGTCGCAATCTAATGGCATCATCCGTGGCTCCGTTGATTTTGAACGTATCACAAATCTCTAGAAAACTAGAGATGTGGGCATTAGGATCTTCGTCTTGGAGACCGTCAAACTAAACATATTGTTGCACCATTTGTATGATGTTAGGTGTAATTTGGAAGTTATTAGCCGCGACGGTTAGCCTTGCAATACTGGAGTCAGCTCCAATAAGTGTAGGCCTTAAATAATCGGACATGGTCCGATTTGCTTCATTCCTGTTGTTAGCCATATGTGGTGGATCTTCTTGCTCAATGAATTGAGTGTTGGCCTCTTTACCTTCTTCCTTGATCTCAACGATTGATTCGTCGTCTATGGTCGCCACAACTTGTCTAGGTCGCGATCTCAAATTTTGAAGGGCAGTTCTCTCAATTTCAGGATCAAGTTCTACCAAATCTTCTAGATTACTACGGGTCATGCACTACAAAGGTAAGAAATATAAAATCAATTGAAGCTCTAGATAATAAAAATAAACAATGAAAATAAAGAAAAAATAGTTAAAGTAATAAAGCAACTAGCGTTCTTAATATCAAAAATCCCCGGCAACAGAGCCAAAAACTTGATACGAGGCAAGTGCACCTATTAATTTTAATATAGTGGATGTGAGTCCGAGTCGATCCCTCAGAGATTTTGAGTATTAATATTAACTTTAGCTTTATTATCTAACCGGAAAATAATTGTGATAAATTGAATGAATTAAAAATACTGAAATTAACAACTAAACTACTTATGAGACTTAATTACGCAAATTAGAAAGCAATAAACTACGAACGACTTCAAGTATGCAATGATGTATTTAAGAATTGTTTCCCCTAGTGTTTAACATGTAACCTTTTTAAAATATATCCAATTCAATTTCTATTATTCTTGACCGGAGGGATTCACAATTGAAGCTAATATCTTTCTCAAGCATATTAACCCTAATCCTAAATTATTTACTGGAATCTCTTCACTTAGTAATATAACTTAGAACTGCATTAATGTATAATGAATTCCCACACAAACAATCAACTTTCCGGAAGAAACATGTATCTTATCTCTAAGTATACATGTAATTCTCTCCAATTATGCTTAGATCTAATTACACATGCAATCTCTCAATCAACATGCATAATATCATATATTGACACTCTAGAATTATCAATCAACAATTAAACAACATAATTGAATCAAGAAAAGATAGAAACTTTATTGAAATTATAATTCAATCCAAAGGTTACACGAAACCCTAGGTTCTATAATCCTAAATACTTGAATTCTAAGCTATCATAACGAATCTAAAAACGAGTTTCATAAAAAACATAAAATAAAGCATGAAAAACCCCTCTTGTTTTGATGAACAATCTCTCTAATCTTGAAATCGATGTTATTCTTGCTTCTTGATTGATGTTCTCCTCAAGTCTCTTCTCTTCTCTCATGTCTTTTCGTTTCTGTAATGTCTCTCCTCCTTTTAAACCCTAAGATATCCTTTTATATATGTATTACACGGATTTTATTTTCGTCACCAGACACGGCCTGGGACATGGCCGTGTCCCCAGATCGTGTAACTTTTTGCATAAGGCAAAATTTCTACACAACTTCAAAACTTCATAACTTCTTCGTTTGAACTCGGAATTGAGTGAAACTTGATTCCTTTTCTTCGTTTTCGAGCCTAGAACGCGTTTAAACCTTGAAATCGACATTTTACTCAATTAAGTATCAATTTCTTTAAAGAAAACCAAAAATGTGAGGGAAATGCTATAAAATCACCACATGAAATATGTTTAAAATCAGAGTTATCACATCTCTAGGGGAGTAGCAACCTTAAATAAAAATCAATTTGAAATTGGGAAGTGCTTTTTTGAGCTAACTAACTTAAGTGAGAGCGTCTCTAAAGGACTAGCAACCCTAAATAAAAATCAATTTGAAACCTGATAGTGTTCTTTTAAACTGACTAACCTATGTGTAAGTGTCTCTAAGGGATTAGTAACTCTAAATAAAAATTGATTTAAAACCTAGAAGTGCTTCTCTGAGCTGATTAACCTAGGTGGGAGCATCTCTAGGGGACTAGTAGCCCTAAATAGGAATCAATTTGAAACTTGATAGTACTCCTCTGAGCTGACTAACCTAAGTGAGAGTGTCTCTAAGTGATGTAGCTAGGAGCATGGTTAATCACTAAAGCTTACCGTAAGAGAAAGTAACTAACGGGTCCTTCGTGGTATTGAAAAAAGAGGAATGGTTAGCAAGTACAGTAGCTTCCGTAAAACTGTTCGTTAGATATGACAAACTAATGAATGCTACACGACTTAGTATTACACTTGATATGACATATAAGCTAATACTAGGATCTACTTACTACTAATTTTGAACTACTCGACAAGATTAGATAAGAGTATAAAGGTTGTTACTCAAAGAGAGTTATCTCATGAAAGCAAGGGAGTAATATATAATGCCTCAATTTACTGAATTTATTAAGTTGTCTACGATTACAAATGAGAGACTATTTATAGTAAGTCCCTTAGGGTAATAATATAATAATGGAAATTACATAAAGGATAAAGTATGAAGAAGATTCTTAGTACAAATAAAAAGGGGCAAATATAACAAATGACAAAAGGAATATAGTACAATTGTTAGAAAAGTAGAGCACAAGTAGTGGATTGTCATTAGGTTCGTACTTGGAATCTTAGAGCAATGGAATAGAGCTATACTAGTGTTGGTGTTGTTGCTACTGTATTGTACTGAAGGCTGCGAAGGTGATCAAGTGAAGCATTAGTTCAGCAAAGTGGTATAGGAGAGCTCGAGATATAGGGTCTTTGGCTTCGACATTTAACAAGTTAGCATTTGAGTGCTTGACATCTGAATGAGAGAATGAGTAGACCAGCATATGTCTAAGTAGAGTACTTAAAGTGTTCGCCATTTAGCCTTCCTGATAGGCGTGTTCATTAGGGTCGAATTGAGTAAACAGGATTCTCAAACCCTACAAGCCTCTAAGGCTAGCTCGGATGAGGGGTCTAAAAGTCGGAACTCCATCATTAAGAGACTAGCAGCCCTAAATAAGAATCAATTTGAAACATGTAAGTGCTCCTTTAAGCTGACTAACTTAGGTAAGAATGTCTCTGGGGAACTATTAACCCTAAATGGTACTCAATTTGACTCATGATCATGTTTTTTTAAGCTAACTAATCTAAGCAAGAGCGTCTTTAAGGCAACCCTAATGGAGAAATTGATTTGAAACCTAGTCATGCTCTTTCTCATTTGACTAACCTAGGGGGAACTTCCTTAAGGGACTAGCAACCCATACTAAAAAATTGATATGAAACCTAGCTATACTCCTCTAAACTGACTGACTTAGGTAAGAGCGTCTCTATATGACTAGCAACCCTAAATGATAAATCAACTTAAAACCTAGTAGTGCCCTTTTGAACTCACTAACTTAGATGGGAACGTTATGCTCTTCTGAACTGACAAAACTAGGTGGGAGCATCTCTAAAGGACTAGCAACCTTAAATGATAAACCAATAGAAACCTAGTAGTGCTCTTCTAAGTTAACTAAACTAGGTGAGAGCGTCTCTAAAGGATTAGCAACCCTAAACGATAAATCAATTTAGAGCCTGGTCACAGTCTTTTAAGCTAACTAACCTAAGTGAGAACATCTCTAAAGGACTAATAACTCTAAAACTTAGTCATGCTAAGTAATCTAAGTGGGGGTGTCTCTAAGGAACTAGCAACCCTAAATAATAAATTGATATAGAACTAGGTCACACTTCTTTGAGTTGATTAACCTAGGCAAGAGCGTCTCTAAGAGACTAGTAACCCTAAATGATAAATCAATTTGAAACTTAGTTATGCTCCTCTAAACCAACTAACCTAGGCAGGAAAAGTGCTCTTTAAGCTTACTAAATCCTGAAAGTTAGTTAGAATGGTGGAAAGTGCCTTATAGGTTGGCTAAGACTCTAAGAAAGGTTGACAAAGAGGAAGCACCCTACGAGCTGGCTAAGACCCTAAGGGAAGCTACTGGAGGAGGAAAGTGCCCTATATGCTTGTTAAAACCTTAAGAGAAGCTAGTAAATGGAAGCACCCTATAAGCTTGCTAAAACCCCAAGAGAAGCTAGCGACAAGAAACATCCTATAGGCTCACTAAAACCCTAAGAGAAGCTAGTAGAGGAAGGAAAGCACCTTCTAGGTTCCTTAAAACCCCAAGAGAATCTAGTAAAGGAAAGTGTCCTACGGGCTTGCTAAAACACTAAAGAGATATTGATAATGGAAAGCACCCTATAGGCTCACTAGGACCTTAAGAGAAATTAATGAAGGGAAGCAACCTATTGGCTTTCTAAAACACTAAAGAAAGATTGGTGACAGGAAGCACCTTATAGGCTAGCTAAGACCCTAATGCCTTAACGAATAATTAACTCGAAACATTACATTAATCCCTAGATAATTTCTAATTAATCTAATTAACACCGCTCCTGCATTAGATAATCAGTTTAATTAAGAAATTCTAACAAACCTTATATTAACTCTCTTATCAATAATGTTTCTGAAAATTATAATCAATAGATAATTATAACCGAAATCATAGAAATTACAATCATAAATCATAGAAATCATACATTTATTAACCCTATAACATGAATACAATTATCATCTTAGCTATCTAGTGTTTTATTAATTTCCTACAAATTAAACTTAGCCAACCATGGAAATTAAAACAAAAGCACATGTAATAATATAATTTGCAAAGAAGTTCATAATTAAAAATAAAAACAAATCACAAAATTGCATAAATATAAATAGAATAGAGATCACCAATTCTATAATTGATGAATAAACTACAATTGCAACTCTAAGGATGATTTCCACAACAAAAGTGAAGCCTTCTCAATGATCCACAAATTTCAAAAGAAAAACTCTTCAAAAATAATTCCTAACTGCTTCTAAGACTCTTTAACTCTAAAGAAGATGAAAAAGTCCATTTAAAATATTAATCACATGGCTATTTGTAAAGAAAACAAGGGTTGGCTTTCGAATGGATGTCGTCTTCCTGAAGGCCGACGATGTAGAAGTCAAGGCTGGTAGTGTAAAGCTCTAAAGCCACTAGTGTAGAGTATAGGCTAACTCAAGGTCGATTGCCTCTAATTCCAAAGTGTCATAGATTGATTCAAGCTTCGTTCATTTGCGTAAAACTCCTCCATATTGACCGTATTTCCACTTTAAATCCTTCAAGACTTGAAATATTCAAATGAAAATACTTAAGTACCATTTCTTAATGATTTCTATAAAATCAATAATAATTCTATATGATTCACACACTAAAATATGAGTAAAATATGCCTTTATCAACTACCCTACACTTAAACTTTTGCTTGTCCTTAAGCAAAATAAACGGAACTAAAGAAATCTATCATTGAAAATATAAATTTTCCAATTTCAAAGCCAAGCATATGATATTTCACACTTTCAAACTCACTAATTTATAATTCCCACTGCTACAACCATATCGAAATATGTGATCAAAGTACTACAATTGAAATTAATCAATCACTTAAGAGAAAACAAATTTTAATCTAAGCGTTTAGCCTAAGATTTCTATTTCAAAAGTAGATACTCAGTCCTAGAAGGAAAAATACCCATTTAAACTTTACAACTATTAGCAGGTATATTATCCTTCTAATTATCCCAACAAATAATTTAACAAAGTAGTGAAAGCATATGACATTTGCTCTATCCCTAGGATTTCTTCCTTTTTATTACAAGCCTTAATTCATTTCTTGAATTGCATTCAAAATTTCCATGTTTCATTCCCTTTTTTTTTTTCTTTTTAGTTCAGATACTAAACTTTACCTTTTCACCCTTCTCGTTATAGTAAGTGCATTGAGTCAGCACATCCCAGGCTCATCACCCAAGTGATCAGGTTTTAAAGCGACCCCAACGAGCTTTTCCCCACTCTAACATTCAAGTTAGGATACTCTTAACTCAATTTCTTAAGTTATTGGAGTAAAGGCTCTAATTTCATAACTTTTTGAATGCTCACTAAAATTTTTCAAACTTCTTTTATAGGAATCACTTAATATAAAGCTTCACTTACCTCTTTCACTAAGTGTTAAAGTGTCATTAGAACAAATAGAAAGAAAATATGCTAACTAACCAACCTTGCGTAGAAGTGAACCTGTTTACTTTTTAGTTAAGGACTCGACCGACTCTTAAACTTTAACTTCCAAGGCTAAAAATTAGGTAAATTAGGTTCCTGAAGATTTGACTAATTAATTTTAACTAAGTATAAAAATCACAACAATAGTGAGTAAGGTACCCTAGTGAGTCAATTATTTAGGCTAATCACAGTCAGATGCTATCAACAATTTTTCTTTATATAATATCTAGATTCCAAACAAGAAATTCAAATTTTAAAAAAATTTTACTTAAAAATTGTCAGATATTTAAGAATAAATAAAGTTCAAGCTGATAGGAAAGTATAACCGTTTATAAACAAGGCATCAAATGTTATGATATTCAATTGAAGCTTCATTTTCTATATTTCCTTCCCCCCACTTTAAAATAGACAGTATCCATACTGTCTCCAATTTAATATATAATAGGAAATAAAATAAAATAAAATAAAAATTTGCAACAATAGGAAACGAAAAACTAGTACTTTCCTAGATTCAAATTTTCAACAACGAGGAGAATTCCAATCATGATATCATCAAGAAGAGCATGTATTTCAAATCAAACCTATCTCTACAAACACGAAGAAACACAAAAGAGCAAATATAGGATAAAAGTGTAGTAAAAAGTATAGAGTAGAAGCAAGTATCCAGAGTTACCTAATCAGGCAGCTACCAAGCAAAAATAACCTAACCACAAAATAAAAAATAAAAGAAAAATAAAAAATAATATAGAAAAACATCGGAAATGCGCACAAGGCTCTAACTGTCTCACTTTGAGCTTCTAGTCTCCTCATTGGAAGTCTTGTAATGTAGCTACTTTACAACTACTGGCTAGAAATAGGAGATAATGGACTTCAGCATATTAAACATAGTAATCCGGAACTTCTTGTTCTTCTTCCTTTCTTTTTGATTTTCATCTCAAACTTCCTTAATTTTTGCGCTCAATTGCTCATAACTACCAGTTAGAGGAGGAGGATAAGAAGTAGAAGCTCTAGCAGCAGGAAGATTTTCAAGAACATCCTTCTCATCAATTGGATTTGGCCTATTGTTTATCTTAACCAATCCTTAACCCTTAAAGGGTATAGCTAAAATAAGCTTATAAGGAATACTCTTATCTCCTTTAGCTGCTGAAAAATCCCCATACCCTCCAGAAATGTTGTAATATAACCACCACAAAATATAACTTGAGTCTTGATATCATTTACTTGTCTATAAATAAAATTTGCTACTTCTACTCCCAGATCAATTTGCTACCTAGAAATCAAGCTGTATAGATAAAACATATCAAAATTAGTTACATTGTTGTAGCTAGTTTTCTTATAGCTGATAGTGTGGGCGAGAATGTAGTGAAGCAACCTGTGCTCCACTACTAAAAAAAGTAGTGGCAAGTGACTTTGATTTTACAAAATCATCACACCTTGGTTAAATCAACTGATACCAAAATCTTTCAGCGGTCATATCACTGGGCTAGGAGTTAAGTAAATTCACTTCTTCCTCATCATATAATCCTAAAAACTAACCAATCCAATTTAGTTCAATCACATGAATCTCTCTATAAGCTTAGAAGGTGATAGTGGACATTCTCCCATCTCTCTCCAACTGCAAAGTAGATAAGAAGTCGATGGCAATATTTTTGAAAGTTGGTTCCTTTACCTCAAACAATCTGAACCAAGTCTTATCTAGAACAATCTATTAGATCCTATCATCCATCTCATATTCTTGCAAAAGAGCCCAATCCAAGTATTACTAGTTCATGAATGTCATCCTTTGCAATTTCTTCTTTCTCTCCTTTGCATAATCTTGATGTAACAATAGGTCTCTACTCAAACTCTGTAAACATGAAGCGGTAGCCGTCTTCTATTTCTTTCTCTGAGGTTGGAGTTTCTTGGGTGGCCTAGTGGATGTGAAATGAGAAAGAGTAGATGTGGGTGTAGAAGACGAAGAGAATGAATGTGTGTGTGATGGAGTGAAGGAGTGGTAAGAGTATGTGAGAGAGAGGTGAAGAGAGAGAAAGGAGAAGAGGGAAGTTGGGGGAGAATAAATGATTGAGGAGAGAGAAAACGTTGAATGGCCGTGCTTTATATTAGCTTGTACGCTGGCCATCTTCATTTATACATCGATGGCACACATGGTTGACTAAAATGCTAGTAGCCTTGAATTTGAAATGGCTAGCCTTTAATTGATTTTTGCTAGCACTTTTTTTTTTTTTAATGTCTATTAGGCCGACGGCCTTGAGTTAGAAATGCCAACCTTCAAGATTTTTTTATTTGTTTTACATAAATAGAAATAAAAATAAAAGGAAAAAGGAAAAAATTAATTGAGTTAGACATAGATTATATCCCATAAAGCGCTTAGTTTATAGTCGCTAGCCTGACTTTTCCAATCCTTAGTATGGGTTCACACCCACTACAATAGTGGTGTCACTATCCATGTTTTCCCCTTCAAAATAGTGTTTGAGAAGGTGACTATTTTCCTTGAAAGTACAATTATCTCTTACCTTTAACTCAACTGTACCATAAGGAAAAACATTAGCTATTTCAAATAGCCCAGACCATCGAGATTTTAACTTACCTGGGAACAACTTTAGTTGAGAGTTGTATAATAAAACTTTTTGACTAAGCACAAACTCCCGCTGTTGGATGTTCTTATCATGCCATCACTTAGCTATCTCCTTATATATCCTAGCAGTTTCATATGCTTCTTCTCTAAACTCATCCTACTGGTTCAGTTGGAGCAACCACTTTTCACCTGTAGCTTGTAAATCAAAGTTAAAGTATTTTATGGCCTAGTAAGCCTTGTGCTCAAGCTATATAAGTAGCTAACATGATTTACCAAAAACAATTTTGTATGGGGACATTCCTATACTGGTTTTAAAAGCTATTCTATAAGCCTACAATACATCATCAAATTTAAAGACCAATCTTTCCTAGATGCATAGACAGTCTTCTCTAAGATATGCTTTATTTCCCTATTGGACACCTCAACTTGTCCACATATTTGTGGATGATACAGGGTGGTAATTTTATGAGTAACTCCATATTTTAATAACAGTTTTTCAAATTGCTGATTACAAAAATGCAATCCCCTATCACTTATAATAGCTCTGGGTACCCCAAACCTGGAAAATATGTTCTTTCTCAAAAATTTAATTACAACCCTGGCATCATTAGTTTGTAAAGCAACTGCTTCTACCCTTTTCAACACATAATTTATAGCTATAAGTATATATTTGTTTGAAAAGATAAGGGAAAAGGACCCATAAAGTCTATTCCTCATACATCAAAAAACTCAATTACCAGAATACTATTTTGTGGTAATTCACGTCTCCTAGAAACATTACTGGTCCTTTAGCATTGAGCACATGACATAATATAATTCTTGCAATCACTAAACAAACTAAGCCAATAAAATCCACAAAATAAAATCTTAGCTGCAATTCTTTCCACACCAAAGTGACCTCCCACTTCTTTAGAATAATAATGTTGAATTATGCTTAGCTATTCAATTTTAGGCACACAATGTCTAATTACTTGGTCAGCACAACATTTAAACAAATACAGTTTATCCCAAAAATAAAATTGCACATCATGTAAAAACTTCTTTTTCTTTTGAAATAAGAAATCATATGGTATGATTTTGCTAACCAAGTAGTTAACTATATTAACATACTAAGGTAATCCTTAAATCTCTACTGCATATAACTGTTCATTAAGGAACTTTTCAATAATGGATAGCTCTAAATCGTCAAATTCTAAGCAAGATAAATGATCAGCAACCACATTTTCAATTCCCTTTTTATCTTTAATTTCAAGGTCAAATTCTTACAGTAGTAAGATCCAACAAATTAACCTAGGTTTACTATCAGCTTTAGTAAACATATATTTTAAAGCAGCATGGTCTGTGTATACTATAATCTTAGAACCTATTAGATAAGACCTAAACTTGTCACATGCAAATATAACTACTAAAAGCTCTTGTTCTATTGTGGTATAGTTTCTCTAAGCCTCATTCAATGTTCTACTAGCATAGTATATTACATGAAATAACTTATCTCTCCTCTGCCTGAGTACTACTCCTATAGCATAGTCGCTAGCATCACACATCAACTCAAAAGGAAGCTCTCGATCAAGTACAATGATCACTGGTGTTGACGTAAGCTTCTTTTTCAATATATTGAATGCCTGCAAACAACTGTCATAAAAAACAAAGGCAAAATCTTTTTCAAGTAAATTACAAAGAGGTCTAGAAATTTTAGAAATGTCCTTAATAAATCTCCCGTAGAAGCCAGCATATCCTAAGAAGCTCTTGACTCCTTTGATTGAAGTAAGTGGTAGCAACTTCTCTATTATCTCTACTTTTGCCCTATCAACTTTAATCCCCTTTTTCCACACCTTATGACCTAAGACTATTCCCTCTCTTACCATAAAATGGCATTTTTGCTAGTTTAAAAGTAGATTAGTCTCCTTACATCTTTTAAGCATATAGTCTAAATTAGTTAAACATGAGTCAAATGACTTTACAAAGATTAAGAAGTCATCCATAAATATTTCAATGAAATCTTCTAACCTATCAAAAAATATAGACATTATGCATATTTGAAAAGTAGCGAGCACATTACAAAGACCAAAGGGCATTCGCCTAAAGGCAAAAGTTCCAAAAGGACATGTAAAGGTGATTTTTGCTATATAAATTTTATTATAACCAAAATAACCATCTGAAAAACAATAATAATCATGCCCTAAAAGTTTTTCTAACATCTAATTTATGAAAAGGAGGGGGAAGTGGTCTTTACAGATAGCATCATTTAGTTTTCTATAATCTATACAGACTCTCCACCCGATCACAGTACGAGTAGGGATTAACTCATTAGCCTCATTTTTAACCACAATCATACCACCTTTTTTTTTTGCACTACCTAAACGAAACTAACCTACTTACTATCTAAGATAGGGTAGATAATAGCTGCATCCAATAATGTAAGCACTTCTTTCTTCACTGCCTCTTTGAAAGTTAGGTTAAGTCGTCTCTATGGTTATACTGCAGGTTTGCACTCAACTTCTAGCAATATCTTGTGAATGCAAATTAAGGGACTGATCTCCTTGATATCAGCAATGGTCTACACAATGGTTTCTTTATGGTCTCTTAAAACTCTTAGAAGTTGTTCCTCCTTATCACCTATCAAAGAAGAAGAGATTATTATTGGCAAAATATCATCTGTTCCAAGATAAGCATATTTTAAATGACTAGGTAATGGTTTAAATTCAAGCACCAAGGGGTTGTGTCAATGATGGGACTGGCTTCTTATCACTGGCTCCTAGCTCTTCATAGTATCGAGCTTTGATTTTTGACACTTGTTCCCTACATTCTTCCTTAAGCTCATCATCATTGCTCCAATCATCTAGATCCCTAAGAACTGATTCCATGATATCCAAACATGCTTTCTCTTCTATGGACTCACAAGTAATCTCATCAATAATATCAACTGTGTAACAAGATTTACAATCATCAAATTGCTTTATGGCTTCATAAACATTAAAACTTACTTGATTGTCCATAACTCTTAAAGTAAGCTTACCCTGTTCCACATCTGCTAATGCCTTACCTGTTGTAAGAAATGGTCTGCCAAGGATCATGGGTACCTCTCTATCCTCCTCCATTTCCAGGACTATAAAGTCAACTAAGAAGATAAATTTGTCTACCTTTATCAGGACATTCTCTACAATACCCTTTAGGTATTTGATACTCCTGTCGGTAAGTTGCAAGGTAACATGGGTCTCCTTGCAATCTCCAAGTCCGAGTTTCCTAAAAATAGACAAAGGCATTAAATTTATACTTACACCAAAATCAATAAGAACTTTATGAAAATGAAAATTTCCTATAATGTAAGGAATAGTAAAGCTCCTCTAATCTCTTCGTTTTCTTAGCAGGTTGGATTAAGCATCACAAGTTCGTTCCCATCAATCTTTCTTTTCTCGATAAGCAAATCCTTCATGAATTTGGCATAGGAAGGCATCTGCTAAAGTGCCTTTACAAAAGGAATGTTGATTTATAGCTTCTTGAAAACATCTAAGAATTTAGCAAATTAAGCGTCTAATTGCTATTGCTTTAATCTTCTTGGGAATGGGACAAGAGGAACATACGGTTTCACTTCTGGTGACTTTTGCTTTGGTTCCTCTACTACCTGCTTCCTTTTTCCTTTCTTTAGATTCTCCTCCTTTTCTTCAACTTATCTATCAACTATTTCAACTTCCTTTCCACTCCTTAACATAATAGCATTGACACCTTCAGGATTCTCTTCAGTATTGATAGGTAAAGACCCTGATGATCTATTGCTCAACTATTAAGAGATCTGACTAATCTAATTCTCTAAATTCCGAATAGTCACCTGTTGATTCTATAACACGGTGTCAATCTTTTCTATATAGCTCAACATGAGCTCTTCCATTCTAAACTGGTTCTGCTGAGGTGGAGCATTTTGAGCAAGACCCTGCTTTTGGAATTTAGGTGGTGGTTTAAATGCATTATTCTCATTCCTCCATGAGAAATTTGGATGATTGCACCACCCTAGATTGTATGTATTTGAATATAATCCTTGATTACCTCATTGAAAATTGTTGACAAAGTTCACCTACTCTCCACTAGTTAAAGCTGAGGGATTCCCGGATAGGCATTCAAGAGTTAAATGTGTTCCTAAACATAACTAACAAAAAGCAATAGGATTAGCATGAAAAGACTGTACTAAGGTGAGTTTACTTACCTGGGTAATGAGAGCTGAGATTTGAGCTATTAATTAAGACATAGTGTCACTATCATTGATTGATGCCACTCTTGACTTGCTTCTCTCATTTTGCCAATTATGTGCACTGGAGGTCATCTCTTCTATCAATGTACTTGCTTCATCATAGGTCTTACCCATTAGAGCACCTTTAGCGGCAGCATCTACTAAGGACCTTAATGTCTCATCTAGACTAAGATAGAAGATTCGATTAGGAGATTATCTGGCAAGCCATGATGTGAGCATTTTCTGATCGCCTCCTTCAATCTCTCCCATGCCTCATAAAGTGACTCACCATTAAACTTAGTAAAGTTGGTAATGTCTTTCCTCAATTTTGTGGTCCTAGCTAGTTGAAAGAATCTCCTTAGAAACTTCAATGAAAGATTAGCCCAGGTGCTAATAGACTCTTATGGTAGTAAATGAAACCAAGCTCTGGCTTTATCCCTTAATGAAAAGGGAAAGAGTTTTAATTTGATAACCTTATTTGTAACATTATTCATCTTTACTGTATTGCAGTATTGGAGGAATCCTGCAATATGCTCGTCAAGACTTTCATTTAGATATCCTCCAAACTAATTTGTCTAAACCATCTAAATGAGAGACGATTTCAACTCAAAGTTGTTGGCCTGAATGGTAGGCCTCCTTATGGTAGAACCTATAACTATAGTACTATATAGTCCCAAAATGCTTGTAGGACTCCTTATATCTAATTATTATCATCGTTACCTATCATATCTTCTCTCCTTCTTTTGTTCTCTTGCCTAAACTGATGCAAAGTGCGCTCTATTCCAAAATCTAGTGGTAGAATTTCAACACTTCTACTCCTGCAAATAAAACACCTACAAAGAGAATAAGAAATAACACACATCATCAAGTGCACCTAAATTACCAACAGAACTAAATATTTCCAGTACCCGGCAATGGTGCCAAAAACTTGATTTGCTTAAACTATATATAAAAATAAATCGCCAATACTCCAGCAAGTATATTGGGTCGAAATCGAGTAATGAAGAGTGAGCAAGGTAGTTAATCCCTCAAGGACTAAGAAATTACTAATCCTATGATAGTTCTTATCAATATTTAGGCAATGAAAATTAAATTGTGAATTAACTAATTTCTAATTACCTTAAAACTATCAAAAAGAAAATTATGATAAAATATTTAAAACTATGCGATCAATTAAGAACGTGGGAAAAACATAATCCACCTTAGTTATGCAAATCAAATTATCATCATGTTATATAAATTAATAACTATACAATCATTTAAGTAAAATTATCATGCCTTAAAACTTAAGGATTTAAACCTCTAATTAATCAATCAACTTCCTTATCTCCAATTAATAATGGACTCTAAATTATAATCATATATCTCCCGATGATATGATCACTAATGTCCTAAATCAATTATCCCTAACGTCTTAGCAAATAATTAACTCAAAACATTGCATTAATCCCTGAATAATTTCTAATTAATTTAATTAACGCCGCTCCCACATTAGCTAATCAGTTTAATCGAGAAATTCTAATAAACCCTATATCAACTCTCGTATCAATAGTGTTTCTAACAATTATAATCAATAGATAATTATAATTGAAATCATAGAAATTGCAATCATGAATTATCTATACATCTATTAACACTATAACATGAATATAATTATGATCTCAACTATCTAGGGTTTCATTAATTTCCCACAAATTAAACTTAGCCAACCATGGAAATTAAAACAAAAGCACATATAATAATAGAATTTGCAAAGAAGTTAATAATTAAAAATAAAAACAAATCACAAAATTGCATAAATATAAATAGAATGGAGATCACCAATTCTATAATTATGATGAATAAACTACAATTGCAACTCCAAGGATGATTTTCATAGCAAAAGTGAAGTCTTCTCAATGATCTACGAATTTCAAAAGAAAAACTCTTCAAAATAACTCCTCACTACTTTTAAGACTCTCTAACTCTAAAGAAGATGTAAAAGTTTGTCCAAAATATTAATCATATGGCTATTTATAGAGAAAACAAAGGTTGGTTTTCAAATGGATGTCGTCTTCCTAAAGAACGACGGTGTAGAAGTCAAGGCCAATGGTGTAGAGCTCCAAAGCCACCGGTATACAGTGTAGGCCAGCTGTCTTTAGTGTCGTAGATTGATTCGGGCTTCGTTCGTTTGCATAAAACTCCTCCAAATTGATCGTATTTCCACTCTAAATCCTCTAAGACCCGAAATATCCAAATAAAAATATTTAAGTACCATTTCTTAATGGTTTCTATAAAATTAATAATAATTTTACATAATTCACACACTAAAATATGAGTAAAATATACCTTTATCACTTAACTCTCAAAGTGTTTAAAGGTCAATGCATATGATGTAATTTGCCTCTTTACCTTCCAAACGTTTTAAAAGTAAGTTACCATGTCCCTATGTAGGTGTCCATATTGATTTTCCCTAGGGTAGAAGTTGACTTTGCCTTACCTAGTCTCCCGAAATATGCCCCAATGTGAAACAATTCTTTTCATTTGACTTTGTATTTTGAGTTAATTCATGATTGGGTTCGTTTTTCTCAATAAACCAAAGGTTTTGGCTCGGTTCAACTACTTTGATGGGTCGAGGTTTGTGTTTGGGTCAACTGCACTAATGGGTTGAAGGTTAGCTGCTTGATGGATCGAGTGTTTGTGTTTTGGGCTAGCTGCCTTAGCGAGCCGAGGGGTTTGTGTTTAGGTTAGCTACTTAAACAGGACGAGTGTTCGTGTTTTAGGTTAATTGCCTAAGTGGGCGAAGGGTTAGTTTTTAGGTTAGATTGCATGACCAAGCTAAGTGTTCATATCTAGGTTGGCTACCTTAACAAACTAAGTGGTTTGTGTTTGTCCCAAGTCCTATAAGAATTTGTTTTCTTCTTTTCTTTTTTCCTTTTATGAGAGAGAAAGATAAGGCTCTATTTTTCATAAACCAATTAATCTAGTTATAAATAAGGATGGTGATTTTAGGGTTCTATTTACAATCCTACGGAATTTATTTACATTTCTTGGAGTGTTAACTAAATGCTATTGAAGGACTATTTACAAAAGGGGAAAACTAAGGAATGAAGAATGATTTTCTAACGATAACTTTTAGTATTGGACAAATTAGATTACAAAGAAAAACAAATACAAAGAACCTAATGTTTATTCTCAATTTTTATGTAATGAAACTTGACATTTATACTAGACCCTTTAGCTATAATATGAAAAACTCTACTTTAACTCTTACAAGCAAGTTCTAAGGTCTTTTAGCATTTCATGGATTTCTTCGAAGACTTGTTCAAGAAGAGCTTTTAAAGTTCGATTGTGAGCTTTATAACATTTGAACTTCTCTCTCAAATAGGCAATCTCGGCTTCTAATATCTGTTCGCGAATCCTAAGGAGGTCCTATATCCTATCAATTCTCTTATTGTTAACTTGTTGGTCACTTACCATTATTTATTGGCCTAAACATTTAATGGATAAGAATCATTTATTAATGAAACAAAAGAATGCATGTGGAAGCATGTAGATGTTAGAACCATTGGGTTAATACATTATTCCTTAAGTTGCAACTCTATTATTTGATTTGGCGTTTAACTTTTATAAAATAATAGGTACAAAAATTCATTACATTTCTAAAACTCTCAAACATTAGTAGGGTTACAACCCTTAGGAGTAGTGTATTAACTGATGGTTTAAGTATATGTGATTGGGGTAGGTTTTAAAGATCCTTAAGCTCTGTGATTTTACACGTTTTTTATAAAATAGTTCATTAATCACATCAAAACTTAAGTGAGATAGTCTAATCAACCCCAAGCAATGGCTATACCACTCTTCCTAGAGTCTACACAATGACTCCCCATCCTAGGGTCCTTGGCCTACGTCTAAGCATATCTACCCTATATCCTTGATGCAATTATCCCTCCAATATTCCAAATATGTTGCATGCAAAAGTAAATGTTACAACTAAAACAAAGAATATTTACAAGAAAATAATAATAAAAAAATAAATAAATAATATGGGTATTTTGAAAGATAAATTTAATTTTGGAAAGATTAGGTGGTTAGCCCTCTTGATATCCCCAATAGAGTTACCAAACTGTTGAGCTTAAATTTTTCAGTTTTCAAAATTTTTCTTAATCCTATTTATATCAAACCCTATACCCATTTAATATAAACCCTTAACTAGAGACTAAGGAAAAACCAATTCTCTTTTAGTTTTGAAAAAATTTTGAAGTTGTTACCCTAGTAGGGTCAAGAAAAAGTTAAGTTATAATCGATTTAGTAGATCAGTTATAACTTAACTACTAAGCCAAATAAAAACTGATTTAAAAAAAAAACGATTTGAAAACCAAAGTTTTTTTTATCTAAGAGCTAACTTATTAAACTTAAACAGTACCACTCTTAATCTTCTAAATTTAGTTTTGTTTTTCAAATTACTCTTCTAACTTAAGAAAAATAATTTTATTTACAAGTAAAGAAATGAATGAAATTAAAATTATTTACAAAGTGAGAGAAAAAAAAATAGTTACAAGGTGAAAAAAAGAATTTATATTTTAAGTTGCCCTGTAGTTACGTTTGCGTACCTACTAGTTAGGATCAAACTTCTATAACTCATTCCAAAAAATCTTAAATGTATTGGTTTCTTTTAGATTTTGAAAATCAACTATGGTTTACATTTTTATCAAATTATTTTATTCATGAAAAATTCTAAAACTATCTTAATTGTTTATTGATTTTAAAAATTCTAAGAAAAATTCTATTTTTGGAAAGATTTTTATTTAAGAATATTTTTCTAAGTGATGAAATGCACATTTTTTTCTTTTATTATTTATTTATTTTTCTTTATTTCTTTTATTCTTAACTAAAGTATACTAAAAATAAATAAATAAATAAAACAAAGCCCTTTTTTTCTACTCCTTTTTTTTTCTTTTGTTTTTTTCTTCTTCTCGAATCCTTTTTTTTTTTTGTTTTTTTTTTTTTTACAGTAAAACACTTTAAAAAAATAACCAAACAAACAAATACAAAAAAGAAAACAAGGCCAGACCAAGGATGCAGCACAGGTTAGGAGCTAGGGCACGAATTCAAGTCTAGGCCTGATTTGTCATGACCCTAAGGGGTTTCTAGTAAAATTGTCTAAAATTTTCATATCATGTGTACATTCATGATACAAAAATTGCTTTACAAATCAGAAATTGTAAAACTATAAATAATTAAATACTAAGGTTTTCGATTTTAATTAAATAGTTTGATATAAAATATAAGTAAATATGGATATCCAATAAGCCATAGTCCATCAAAACTACGAAGAATCAATATCCCTTATCAAATATTAAGACAAGGTAAAACAACATACTAATTTACAAGAAATATTACATAATCCTATCATATGAATATACTCTACATAGATTATTTCTGTACTACTATACACTTGTCAATCGATTCTAACATTGTCCATCATATCTCTAGTTTGTACTTTGCTCTCAAGCTTATCCCAATCCTTTCTTACAAGAAACCTGCAAAAAAAAAAAAAAAATAGGGGAATGAGCAAACCACAACTCAATGAGTTCGTTCCGTACCACTACCGTCAAGCGAGTTATCAAACATTATTAGTACACATATAAGCTATCTACATACTAAATGAATGCAAGCACGATGAATACAAGCAATACATCTATAGGAGTTTGAAACTATGAAAGGTGTAGATTTGTGTTGTCTACACATCGATTTTTCCTCCATACTTACCTGCATAGAGCACCTCACCTTAACTGCATGAGGTTGCTTGGGAGGCAACATTTCAACAAATGTTACTCGACTATTACTCGACTATTACTCTAGTTTGAGAATTAACAATCAATATAAGTGGACCCCAACTAGGACCGCTCACCAAACATATTAAAGGCCCTTCGAGCACAAATAGCAAGCCATCTCGCTATCAACAAATATCCAAGGCCTTACAGGCATAATTATGCGAATCCTCTCGCAATCAATTAGAGATACTATGTTAGCTTTGCCTTAAAATTAAAAATATCGTTCATGGCCACTACAACCCCTTACAAAATCATATAAAATATATTTAAGATTGAAAAAAAACGTTTTCCAAAAATACTTTCTTAAAAATCTACAAAGCCAGCATTCTCTATCAATATACCAAATGAGTCGCAAACATGCAATAGATATAACTAGTTATTTTAGTCAAACAATTATATTTACCAATTTAAGAAAGTAATCACATGGATGTTAGTACACAAAACAATCAATCATTCAATCAAACAATCAGTATCAACCAACAAGAAACATACAAATAACACGTAGCAAGTAGATAGCAAATCATAAAAACTCCCTCACCTGGGTTATGCTCACTTTCCTGGCTTTTTAGAATTCTTGGACTCAATAGTAGAATACCTAAAAGATAAGAAAGCTTATAAGTGTTTTGAAAAACTAAGTTTCCCTATTAACTAAATATCTATCATTATTTTCCTAGTTTTCTACTATAACCCAAGTATGATATAAATATAGTTTAACTTAAATCTCTCGCTCAGATTATCTTAAATTTTCAATCGTGTATAATTTTTTCAATTTAGTTTAGATTCTTATAAATTTATAGTTCATTTCAATCGTTTTCAAACGTACTTTCTTGTAGTAAGGTTTGTTTAGAATGTTGTAACCTGCAGTTTTGACTGTGATACAAAAATATCGTAAAGTTCATTATTTTAACTTAAATAATTATAAAATATTAATTTAGACTTTTCTTAGTATAATTATGACTAAATAATTGTTTATATTGTATAATTTGAAATTTTCTTATTTTGGGTCTATTTTACTATAATTACTTATTTATACTTATTTTTAGGGTTTAATATTTATTAATTCAATTTTTGTACTTTATTATCTTTCTAATTAATTAATTAATTATTATTATTAATTACGAAAATTACTTAATTTATACATCTATATATAAGTGATGACGTAGCAGCGTATGGGAGTGTCACGTATTACCCTTATGAATTTTTCATAATTTTCTATTATTTTCTAT
>JAMXBB010000010.1:64305093-64327073 GCA_024138015.1 Lumnitzera littorea
CTGTTATGACTCTTCCAGTTCGGGGCATGACAGTATGGCCTCCTCAAGTTGACTTAAACATGTCAGCATAATACGGGAGCTCGGGAGAATGTTTGCCTAAGTCAGTTCAAAACATTTCTCCTCTATGCGATTTTGATCGCCTCTTCTAAAGTATAAAACCCCTGTACCTCAACGATATTGTGAATCTCATACTTGAGTCCGAAAATGAATCTTGATACTATATGGGCTTCTGGTTCTTCCACATAAGCTTGGATTATCAACATCTGAAACTCTCTAACATAGTCATCAACAGATCGGTTTCCTTAGTGAATCTCTTGCAATTTTGCAAATGTATCTTGCATGTACATCTCAGCCCTACCCCTCAATAATCTCTTCATCTCATCCCAAGTTCTGACACCTCGTCTTCCATCCCTTATTCAGGCTACATTCAAATTTTTCCACCCCATTGTTACATACCCAATAAACTCCAATGCAACAAGTCGAACCTTGATAATATACATATATCTGTAATAGTCAAACACCTTCTTGACCTTCTCTTCCCATTCTATGTATTCATTGGCATCTCTACTTCCACTAAAGGGAGGGATTTGAACCTTGACATTATCTAGCCCTTAAGAAGCTCTGCATCTTTGTCCTGGTAATGGGTGATAGTCAACTTCCTCTCCTTCCTCCCTAAATTCTTCAACATCCAGTTCCTCTTCTTCTTCTTCAATCTCCTCTAACTCCAATCTTTGTTTAGCAGCTTGGCCCGCTATTCCTCCTACTCGTTGTGGTCAAACTAGGCGATTGGTTTGGTTGCCTTGGCCATGGGGTCTCTCAAGAGCATTCTCTTGTAGGTTAGGCAGTTGTACACCTTGAGGTTATTGCCTATTTACTTACATTACTGTAACTAGACTCTCAACAAGGTTTGTAAGCCTGTTAAGTCTATCATCAACGGACCCTAAGATGTTACTACCATATGAACACGACCAGGTTGAGCACCACTGCCCTTATCATCGATAACTCCCTAAACACTTGAATCCGACATAATGTAAAACTTTTTTCGAATAGATTAACAAACTACTAAGAACCTTAATATCTAATAGTCACTAAATAAGATAGAAATGAACTTGCTCTGTTTTCGTAATGAAAAACAAAGTAAAACAAAGTAACAATGAAACCACACTTGCTATCACACCAACACACTACAGTAGCTACGAAAGGAACACAATAGCCACTAATAACAAAGCGAACAAAAACTCCACTGCAACTTCACACACTTTCTCGTAGAATCATGCTCTGATACTAGCAAAACTTATACATCTCTAAGGTCATACATATGGAGAAGCACCACAACGAACGAATTGAAAAGGAAATAAAAAAGAAACCAAAAAAACCTAGGCAACAATTGAATGGATATAACTCACCACTCGATCATACTCGACCTACGATTTGCTAGATATGACACATTGGTCCGAACTAAAGGATCACTCGGCACTATTCCTTGCTAAAGAAATTAGATAAGAGTTAAGAGATGACGAAAACACTAAGGTTGCTCAAATGAGTAATTTGTATATTGAAAAAAATATGAATTATTTTCACATACAAGGAAAGTGGGGGATTATATACCCATTCACTAAAGTTTCTTTACATGTTTAAAAAGAAAAAAGGGTATTCTACACTAGGTTACATAAGACATACTAAAAAAGGTAAAAGAGACAAAGAATATACAATATGGAAAAAAGAAAGAATCATTTTAGAATATTATGTCAAAAGACACATGTCACTTAGTGGCTGGACATCTAGGATATGATACAACATAGGCGAAAGTAGGAATGAGTTACAATCAGGGGCCGACCTGATCCAAATTAGGTCGGGAACCAATCAGCCTAGCAAAAGGTTAGCTGTCTTGAAGTCAGACGCTAGTAAGTCAGGTTGGTAACTCGGCTCAGCTAGTTTTGGGTTGTCTTTTAGATTAGGACTTCGCTATTGGACAAGAGCAAGTTGGATACACATGAGGATCTGAGAAACAGGTCGGCAGGAGGTCGAATCGAGATAGGAGTCCCCATCTCGACTATAGCTTAGAGCTAGTATTTTCCATGCAAGCCCTTAAAGTCCTCTAGCTTGGCTTCTTGTGATCGGTCTAGAGGGTTGATTCCTATCAACATTGCTCTTTAACGCTTAACTTATCTCGAACAACTCGACAAACCATCTAAGAAAGCCCTCGAGCTCGGTAGCATTTGATTGATCCTTAATCCCCATCATAGAGGGAAGCTCCTAAGGTCGAAGTAGGATATCTAAGGCAATGACACTATGTTGCACCATTGGACTCTTGATTTTCAAGCCTTAATAGGGTCATACAACCTTGGCAACTAGGTCATCCTTGAAGACCTGTCAAGGGTAGGAAGAGGCAACCCCATAAGGATGGTGGGTCATTTAAGTTTGCTCATCCGGCAGGTAAGCCTTCATCTCTTTGAATTGATGTCCTTCCTTATTAGTACTAATTTAACCTCAATTTATGTTTCTTTGCAATACCATGGCCAAGTACTACTTTAGCTCAGTAACTACAATGCTTTGTAGAATGAGGTAAAGGGATTTCATGCAATGGTATCTAGTGCACATTTAAGGAGGCAAAGTCCTCCTATAGTAAATATTTGGACAAGTTTAGCAAGGCTAATTAGCACTTATACCGCTCTTATGTACAGATGACTATACTTAAGCCAAAGCTACAAAGGGTAGAGCAAGGGAGAGTCAATGTTGAGAAAAGCGCTAAGCAAGCTAACGAACTAAGGACTTAGCTAGATGACAAGTAGAGGACTAAGGCTCAACTCTCTTAGAAGTTAGACTAGGAGAAGAGGGCCAAGGAAGAGCTTAAAAGAGAAAATGTTAAGCTAAAGGCATTAGTATCAAGGTTAAAGACTGAGTTAGTAATGAAGGCATCTAAGTGTGACAGCACCAAAGTGACATCGTTGGAGCTAGCTGGTCAAAGGGTTGGGTTAGAGTGAAATATCCAAGAGCTCCAAAGGGGAGGCCTTGAAGATGAAGGAGATCATCTCCAAATTGAAGAGTGAGGAGGTTCTCAGTAAGGCCATTGCCAAAAAGGTTGTCACTCATTTCTAAAAGATGAACTAGTGTTTAGAAGAGCTAAAGGACATCTCCATTGAATGTGTTCGGTTCACATGGAACTAGGTACTCTCCCGTTATCTTGAGCTCGACCTTAGCTTCATAGGATGGTTGTATGCTCTAACTAATCAAGAGAGGAAGGTGATCCAAGCAAGAGAAAATGAAGCTAACCAGGCATCTGCTGCAATTCAAGGTACCCCTTCTATTACCGAGGTTGGTCAAGAAACTTCTACATCCAACTCAGCAAGAGGTCATTCCTAAAGGTGCTTCTCAAGATGATTAGGGTTAGGGTGATCCTCCTGCTAACCCAAATTAGCAAGTTTCAACCCCTCCCTCTATAGCCTAAGGTCAATCATCTTAAGAGCCGTTAATGGATTAACGCTCCAAACAAATTAAGGAGCTAGACTTTTTAGAACTACCAAAGTTTGCTAATCTAAAGTAGAAGTGATGTAGGCAAGTACACCTATTAGTTTATAATATAGTGGACTAAGTCTAAGTATCGATCCCTCAAGGACTCTAACTACTAGTACTCATTAGGTCTCTATGATCTAATCGGCAAATTAAATTTCAAGAAACTTAAATAAGTAAATCTAAATTACTGCTAAAACTAATTTAAAGATTAATTAAGATACGATTCAAGAATTAACAAGAAAACAATTCAATTAATTCAAGATTCAATGTTGTACCTAGATCTTGTTTCCCCTAAATTTAACATGTGATTTTCCTAAAGATAATCTAATTTATTATTTAATCTTTCTTGACTAGGAGAATTCTCTGCTAAAGTTAATCACTTTCTCAAGCCAATTAACCCTAAACCTAAATTCACCTATTAGAATCTCTTTTCAATGACATGATCTAAGATTGCATTATTGAACAACAAATTCTCTACGCTTTAATTTGAAATTCCGGAAGAATCTTGCAAATTATCTCTAATCTTGCAACAATTTTCATCAACTATGCCTAAATCTAATCTTATAAGAAATCTCTCAATCTTCTTATAAGATATCAAATTCTAGATTACTATCTATGGAAATAATAACCTAAATCGTGAAGCAAATAAAGTTGAACCAAGAAAAGACTAAAGAACTAAATTAATCAAATTCTAATTATGTCACATAAATAGATCTAGGTTTCATAAGACCCATATATAAAAAATCTACTTATTATACATCACAAAGTAGGAATCTAAAAACAAAATATAGAAAAGAATAGAAAGAAGCATCATGAAATCCCAACAAAATTAAATTTCGAAATATTCTCTTCTCTTCACTTTCTTAATTGTTCTTGGCTTTAAAAAGTCCTTAAAAGTCATGCCAAAAGTTCTTTCAAATAAACCCTAACAAGGATTTATATATGAAGGGCTAAAAAAAATAGGTTAGTTGGAAAGGACACAATTGTGTCCTTTGGTCATATATTTAACTACGCTTCACGTTTGTCTTCTTCTTCTTTTTTTTAAACAACATGGTCATGTCTTAGGCTGTAATAGTAGAAAATCAACTCCAATTTTTCTTGAAAATGACATGATCGTGTTGTTTGGCAATATTGATCTTCAAACATTTATAACTTGCTCATTTTAGCTCCGATTTGAGTGAAATTTGTTTCTATCTTCTCATTTTCTCACATAGATAATTTGAAAAACCAAAAAAAAAAAAATTTACTCAATTAAGTATTATTATCTAAAAATAAACTCAAATATTAAAGAAAATCATAAAAAATACTAAATAAAATGTGTGTAATCAAGAACTCATCAAACTTCCCCATACTTAAGAATTTGCTTATCCTCAAGCAAATAAAACAAAGAAAAATTAGGACAAGAATTCTTAAGTTAAAAATCATCATTGCTTGGGAAACCGGCTAAAAATTACAATTAACCCGAAAAGATTCAACTTGCAAAACCAATCAATTTTCTTTAAATAACTTCCTTAACTCTTATACTCAATCTTTTTTCTCAATGTCCAAAGGACACAAAGTACCAGGGTTCACAAGCTAATCTATGTAAATTAAAGTTTAACCAGATCATTTAATCAAGAATTTTGTACTCAAAATCAGATTTAACATCTCACCAATCAAAAAAGAGTCATAAAAATTTTAAACCTACTTAACTAAAATGTGTACAACTCTCTCTTCAATTTCGCTAAGCGCTATAATTCAAAGTAAACACATATTATATCCATTCATCCTCTGATCATCCCCTTAACACATGCTTTCGATAGGAAAATTTCAAATTCACTAAATTTATGTTATTAATTAAGGACAACTATGTTGGTAGCGAAAAAAGATCTCACTCTTCTAAGGAACAAAGATCGATCCATACTAACCTAGCCTTCTTATTAGTAGTAGGAAAGAACCTTATTCTTTTAAGGGACTAAGGCTAATCCACACTAACTTATTCTTCAAATTTATTTTGGCATTGGTAGTGACATTCAACCTCTCTTTTCTAAGGGACCAAGGCAAATTCTTACCAATTCTACCTTTTTTTTCGCTTATATCACTTTCTACCTCCAACTATTTCATTTTAGGGGTTTCTCAAAAGATAAGTTTCATTTGTTTGTTTACTAAAGATTATAAGGCTCTAAAGTCATCAAAGAGGAAAGTATACACCAAAGTAAGCTTTGAAAATAGTCACAACTAACTCCTAACCAGTGATGTTACTCTAATACTAAGTACTAAAATCTTAGGATAAATAATCCTTAACTTTACTCCATAAAGATTTCACTCATCAACTCTAGCATTGCATACAAATTACATTCAACTCATTGGAAGTTATCGATTTTCAAATAATTTTAAGTCAATAAAACAATAAAATTGGGTTAAATATGAAAAAATTAGTCTCTTAAGTAGCAAAAATTTCTATATCCCATTCCTCACACTTAAAACTGTACATTGTCCTTAATCTACGAATTAAGTCACATATGAAAAATATATCAATCAAAACAATTATGGGTAAAATGATATAAAAGTGGGAAAGAAAAACTAATACTCCCGTGAAAGTTTGAGTAACACAAATCATCAATGCAAGAAGTTTGAAGTTTGAAGTAGTCTAAATCAAATGCAATCTTTAAGATGAGCTTCAAAGTTCCAAGACCTTATCCTCACAACAAAACTCAATCGACTCCACAATCCTCTTAATCGGAGGCATCATCCATAACTTCATCCTTATCCTCTTCATATTCTTCATCATCTTCCTCTTTCGAACTTAAAGCTTAGTTCATAGTGACATAGCTATGTAAGTGATACAATGGTGTCACAACCCCATATCTTTCACAACCTTATTGTAGCGCCAATTCAAGAATATGGTTGTGTTCATTATGCACATCACTACCGAAATACTAAAACAAATAACATCCACCATGACCTATATCAACTAAATAGAATCATTCAAAAGCCCTAAGAAAAAGTGAAATCCATATGAGGTATACCATGAAAAATTTGAGAAAAGGAGACATATCAAGAACTTACTGGCGTAGTTGAAGTGAGTGTACTTAGGAAAACGCGAATCAGTGTGAGTGATAGGTTGTAAATCAAAGATGATTGTGTATGTTTGTTATTGTATGTTTAGGCATGAGTGAGAGAGTAGAGAGAAAGAGAAGATCGCATGTGTTTGTGTGATAAGCAGTGGGAGAAAGCCAAAGGAGACGCATACATATATATTACGAACAACACGACCCGAGACACGACCATGTCTTGTGGTCATGTATCTTTTTGTGGCGTAGCCAAAAAATTAAGCTAGTATTGATACGGTCTAAGATACAACTGTATCTCATGACCATGTACCCTTCTATGGTCTAGCCATAAATTACGCCTACAATTGATACGGTCTAAGACACAACCGTATCTTTTAACCATGTAGTACACTGTTTTGCATTTTTTTTTTTAACTTTTATTAATTTTATGTTAATTTATATATGCTTAGCCTAAATGCATGAATTCAAAATTAAAAGAAACCAAAGTATTAAACTAAAAAATGAATTAAAGAAATCTATTGCAAAAAGTAAACTAAAAGAAAACTTATTATGTTGCATGATATTAGGCAAGTGCATCTATCAGTTTTAATATAACGAATATAAGTTCGAATCAATCCCTCAGAGGCCTCGAGTACTAATATTAACCTTAGTTCTATTATCTAACCGAAAAATTGTGATGAGTTGAATGAATTAAAAATACTAAAATTAATAAACTAACCTAATTATGAGACTTGATTAAGCAATTTAGAAAGCGATAAAATTAAGAACGACTTTAAGAAAGCAAATAACGTATTTAGGAATTATTTCCCCTAGTGTTTAACATGGGACTACTTAAAATGTATCCAATTCAATCTCTATTATTCTTGACCGGAGGGATTCACAATTAAAGTTAACACCTTTCTCAAGCATATTAACCCTAATCCTAAATTATTTACTGGAATCTCTTCACTTAATAATATAATTTAGAATTGCATTAATATATAATAAATTCCCACACAAAAGAACAACTTTTCGGAAGAAACATGTATCTTATCTCTAAGTACACATGCAATTATCTCCAATTATGTCAAGATCTCATTACACATATGATTTCTCAATCATCATGCATAATATCATAGATTGATACCCTAGAAATATCAATTAACAATGAAAAAACATAATCGAATCAAGAAAGATAAAAACTTTATTGAAAATTATCAATAAATCTAATGGTCACAAGAAACCCTAGGTTCCACAATCCTAAATACAAGAATCTTAAGCTATCATAATGAAACTTAAAATGAGTTGCAACAAAATCAAGAAATAAAACATAAAAAGCCCTTTTTGTTAATGAAAAATCTCTTCAATCTTGAAGTTAAGTGTTGCTTTCGCCTTTTTCTCCTCCTTTCTTCAAGTCTCTTCTCTTTTGAATATCTAAAGTTATGTACGAAACCCTAGTAAGTCCTTTTATAATGTATTGTAAAGTTTCTTTTTTCGTCACCAGACACAGCTTGGGATACAGTTGTGTCCCCAGGTTGTGTAACTTACTGACCTTAGCACTTAAAATCTTCTTGAATGGATACAATTGTGTCCTAGACTGTATAACTTTCTAACCAAAATTTGCCACTTTCTCCTATTGTTTATGTAACTTCATAACTCATTCATTTGAACTCCAAATTGAGTGAAACTTGATTTCTTTTCTTCGTTTTCAATCCAAGAACGCGTTTAAACCTTGAAATCAAAATTTTACTCAATTAAGTATCAATTTCTTTAAAAAAAAAAACCAAAGATATAAGAGAAATACTATAAAATCACCATATGAAATGTATTTAAAATAAGAGTTATCATTGGTGGTATGGTTGTAGTCATCGTAGAAGTGGCAATACTTATTTGAGTTCTGATGACAAAGGCTCCCCTTCATCTTAAGGGGTCTTTGCAACAAACCTCTGTTTCACACCTCAGCATAGACTTGGGCAATGAGCTAGTTTAGAAGGGTGTGCTGCATATAGATGGAAGGGGGAAGAGGGTTCTACTTGGTTAGAAGCAACCTACTACTCAAGCCTTTCTCCTCAACTTTACTTGGTGCCCTACTACCAAGGCAATCTTTTACGGAAAATCTTCCTTTGTCCATCTTTTCGGTTAACTTCTCTCGATCAGTGTTGCACCTAACGTGAATGTTGTCATCTCGATCCATGTATTTCTAGGCCTTGTTCTAGAAATCAACTAAGGTCTTCGACTTACTCTTCATAAGTAATGGAAAGAAGTCTCCTGAAGGTCATACGTTGAGCTACACGACATGGACTGCTAATCCTTCATCTAGCTAAGCGATCTCAACCATAGCATTATTGGATAAGGCCACATATTCATACAATGTCTCATCCCTACTCTACCTTATTAGGTACAAAGATGATGTGTCCTTGGATAGAGGCTTACTAGCCCTGAAGTGGAGGGTAAACCTCTGTACCAACTCATCAAAGGAGTCAATGGAATTCTTGGGCAAGTGATTAAACCATGTTCGAGCCGCTTTCTTCAGTGTACTTGGAAAAGCCTTGCACATAATAGCATCCCTATGACCATGAAGGTTCATGAGGGTGTGAAAGTGGAGGAGGTGGTCATTAGGATCACCAGCGTCAAGGCTTGCTAGTAGGAGGCAACACTTCATCCTAAACACCCCTGGTGAAAGAGGTTTTGTTGCTAGCGACTAGCCCAGCATCATCAACTACTTTGCTCCCCTGCTACTCTGAGAGCCCCCTCATAATCACACGAAGCTCATTGAGGTCGACATTGTCTGCTAAATGAGCTCGACCTACTATCGAGTGTGTCGACGCTCCATAAGAGTCAACCATGTGCTCATTGTTAGCAAGCATGCAGCCGTAAGTAGCCATAGAACATACTAGCTGCTCCTACGCTAGGAGATTGGGTTGTTAATCCCTACTATTCTCCTACTGCTGTTGTTGGTTATTTTGCTCAATGTGGGCATTAGAAATTTCAAATGGATGAGTTTAAGCGCCATGCCTTTCGACCTCTTCAAGGCAAGCATGGAGCAACCTATTTTAGGTAACAAACTCCTCAAGTAGGCTCTCCAAGCACTTTAAGCGCTAGTCAAGTGTTTCCTTAAGTAGTGACTGGTTTTCAACAAGTTAGTTCATTAACTAGTAGTTCTCTAGGTTGTCAATTCGAGACATATTGTTACTCAATTATGGTGTTTGGGTGAGTATTCAGTGTGTTTAGGTAGAAAATTGGATAAGTTTCTCACAAATGACGCTAATCTTAGCAAGTATAGATTTTAGGGAGAAATTAGGTTTCGTGTAACCAAGTAAGCCTACAAAATAAAGAATAATAAGGAGGCGTCAAGGTGTTGTCTAACGTAGTTACTTCGATACTTAAGTTAGGTATATAGAAGTGTATAAGCAAGTTAAATAGGCCAACCTAGTCTTGTCCGCTTTAGTTCGCAAGTTAAATAGGTTGGGCTCATTTGACCTGCTTTTAAATGAGTTAAACAACCTTAACTGTAACTCATTTAAAAAACCGATTAAAAGGGCTGGTTCGTAGGCCACAGGTGCAAATGTATTAAACGGACTTATCTAAAACGGCTCACTTTAACCCAAGGGTTAAATAGGTCAAAAAACCTTAGCTTAAACATATTTAAAAGCGAGTTAAACAGACCGGCTCGCAAGCTATAACCCACTTACACATCTTTATAGGCATGTGTGTGAGCAGAGTAAGAATACCCAAAGGCAAAATATAAGCTTAAGTATGCAAAGTATCAAGCAATTTATCGTTGGGTGATGACCATATATTTATAAAGGAGTAGAACCAGTAGTTAAAGAAGAGTTAGTCTACAACCTTATCTAAACTCTTCTAGCCGTTGGTGATTATTGTGGATGTGTAGGCCAAGTAATAGGCATGGGCTAAGGTTGGTCATAAGGGAGAAGGTGAAGTCTTCAAAAGGCGCGTCATAGGCCAAGAGCCTTGTCAAGTCGATATAAGCTGAAGGAGTTTATGTCTAAAAAACCCTATTAATAATGGGAAAGTGAAATTTTCAATACATTTTATTTTGGAAAAATAAAAAGAAAAATAGAATGAATGAATTAGAGGGGAAAATTTTCCATAACCCAACCAAATTTTGCTTCCACTACCAATTCTACCCTTCTATATCCTATCTCTTATTATTTTTCATGGTATATTTGTAATTTTATATCATACTTTACTACTTTGTCTATAATAATATTAATATTTTTTTTCATTTTTTGTCCTCTCATCAATCAAATACAATGCAATGGAAAGAATCAAATACTTTCTAATTCTTTCCTCTTATATGCTTTTATTTCATATTTATTTCTCCATCTTTCCTCCATACCAAACAAAGTGTAAAGCTAGAGCATCTTAAATTTTACAACACCAAGAAATTTTCATAAAACTAAACAATACCAAGTTGTGAAAAATAAATAAATAAAGAAAATACCAAAGACGTATAGAGGCATAGTGAGGCTTTCTCCAAGTTGAAATTCAAAAGCTAGAATCAGTGTTAGAATGTAGGATCTTTCCCATTTCCACTCATTGCAATTAAAATTTTCCACTATGTATCACCAGCTGGGTCCGACAATGTAAATCCATCCTTAATACTGTGTTTGGGATGGAGGAAAAAATTGAAAAGGAAAGAATTAGGAGGGAATGAAAATGAAGAGAAAATACTTATGTAGATAAGAGATAAATGATTATAGAAGGAAAATTAACTAAATATCTTAAATTTTTGTTAAAATACCAAAAAAAAGACCCTCAAAGTTTTGAAATATGTTTTTCTTTAAAGGTTATTTGAGTCATTTTATAACTTTTCCACCCCAATTCCCTTCCCTTCCTCTCTCTCTCCGTGCTATTTCAAGTAGGGGGAAAGAATATTTTCCTCTTTAATTTCTCCCATCCTTTTTTTCCCGTCAACCCAAACAGCGTAAGAATGGCTCTTTTTACAGCAGCTATATAGCATTTAACGTAGCAAATTCATCTTTTTGAAGTTGTCGCTCATAGCTAATCGGAGAACGACCCGGCGTGCATCCACCGCTTCATCGTGCTGATCACCTAAATTCCTCGATCTTGTTCGTAAGTATTTAAGGAACCTAAGTAAATTCTCATCATCTTAATCATGCTCTTCACCGGAAAATTAAATCTTTAGAGAACACTACCATTGTTTTGAGCCATACAGCGAAGTACGAGCAATGACCCTGGAGCGACCAATGGCAAGATGGCATGTTTTTGCATCCATCCATCCAAAATTACCACCTGAATATAGGAGAAACCTTTGAGGTTGAAGAACCATAGATCCAATAATATTACCTTGTGGCTATTTAATTCCCATTTTGTTCCCTTTATTCTCGTTTTTTACATAGAAGTGGAATGACGTGCGAATAACAGTGTAATACATGTGCAAAAGTTACATAATAATGAAGAAATTTATGTTCCATGCATTGTTACGCTTATGACAGAAAATGGGCAAGGGAATTATGAGGGAAATTTTGTTTTGGGACCTACAAAAGACAATACGGCAGAATGAGGAAAGAACTACTTGAACAAAAAATTTACACAATTAACTTTCTCTCCATTGTCACGCTTTTTTCCAAAATCTTTCCCCTCTTATCTTACCCCTTCACTTTATTCCCCTTATCCCCTTCTAGTTTTTCCTATCTTCCTCATCATGGAGTGAGACAGCACCATTCCAAAAGTTTCAAAGGAAGAAGAAATGGCCGAGAGCAGAGCTCAGACTCCTCTGTATTTTTCAAGGGAGAGGTTGCCACAGTAGCTTGATATCGGGTCTCAGGCACCTCGCCCATTCATTGCACTACTGCATTGCATAGGCGTAGTACTTCCCACCAAAAAAATTATAATATGATAAAAGAGAATGCTCTGTGAATTGCTTGCTCGTGATAACAAGAGATGCAAACGATATCTTCAAATTTAACTTTCCTTTAAAATAAATAAAAACATTGTGAACGAGGAAAAAAAAAAAAAACAGGAAAGGTGGAAAGGCCGAAGTTGAACTGTTATAGTGCTGAGGATTTCTAGGTATATCATAAGAAAAAGAGACAGATAAGCAAAAATTTTGAAAGAGAATTTAAAATGTGTTTCTAATAAACAAACCAACAGCTTAAACAATGTACCTCAGCTATTGATTATCAATAAAGACAATATATGCACAAAATGAATGGCAAAAGGGCCCACAAGGTGCAAGCAATTGAATACTTGACATTCTCAGCATGATGCTAAAAGTGCAGCAGTTAACCACATCCATCTACATCAATTGTGGAGTTACACAACACTCTGGAACATCTTAACTGGCCAGCTGTAAAACAGAAGGTTTAAACCGACACCATATGACTAGCAACGATATAAAAACGCCGGTACACTTAAACAAAGTCGTCCATGCAAATAAATGCTTGGCCTGAGGAGATCCAAGACTCGATTTAAAAATTTTATGGAACACGCAATTTCATCTCTAACAAACTGCGAGATCACAGGGAGACAAGGGATTTCTTCTATTTAAGCTGAAGTTCTAGGCAATGAACAGAAAACTGAAGTTTTAGTAAAAACAATACAGAATAAAATTCGTTGATGGTCAAGCCCGCATTTTCACGATTTAATCAAAGTCTGTACCATAAAGGCCATTTTTCAAGTGTTACAACGCTTACACCTAAGATTATAACGTATAATATATAATCCAAATGACACTCAAAACATCAATCACAGCATGTAAACTTTCTGTCTGAAAGGAAAGTTGTTATCATCCTCCTTATGCACCAATTTGTTTCCAATAATAGTTCAAAATGTATTTTTTATCCAAGCTTACATTTTGCTGACAACCACTTTCTGTTACTCCATAACTAAAAATATCACAAAAGATTTTGCAAGAATTAAATAAGCCAAAACCAAATGAGCATTTCATGAAAATTAGATTCAATTCTGAAAATTCAGCCAAACGGAATATGATGTGAACTGGACTAGCACTTCACTTAAAGTGAACAAAAATGGGCTGTCATTTCAAATTGAAAAGAAAAGGGTTTGTTTGCTTCATTGGAATGGCACTTGGAAAGTGCTTGAGTATGTGCCCTGGTCAGGAATTTCAAAATGAATAGAGCAAGGATAGCCATTATAGAAAAATAAATAAATGGACAGTTTGTGTGATACGGAATACAATTGAATCCGATCAAAATTTGTGAAATCGCTTCTTGAGTGAAAAAAAAAACAATTGCATATGATTATAGAGCACAAGTGGGGCTCAAGTGAAAATATAGAATGATGGATTCAGTGAACTGGAAAAAGAATTAAAAGAAGGCCCCATCAGTTGTGCCAAGGGATCAATAGCCTGTCCAGCAAGTGCAGGCAATGAAAGCATCACAATCTCCCTTTTGACATCATGGGAATTTGATCAATTAATATGTGCTGTCGTGGACTTGCTGCACGAAGAATAACAGATGAATTGGCAGCATTAACTACAAACTAGACTAGTAACAGCATGCTAACCAAAATTTACAAATTACCTATCTTCCTCCTCTGGCTTAAGATAAGCATAACCTTCTTTGCTAACAGGCTCACTCTCCATACCAGAGGAACCAGCATGGTCCTCAACCTGAGACTCAACACCACAATTTGAATCCACTCAGTATCTAACAACAGCAAATTGATGCTTCCTGCAATGACTCAGCAGTGGTAAGAACTTTTTATGTTTATACGATAAATAAACACCAACTCCATAATTTCTATAGGTCAACAACTGCTGATCAACTAGAGGATTATAATTATTAGTGCCACTTATACAGCTTTGAACAGGAGATATCAATCTTTTCCATCTCATAGCCACATTCCTTTCTTCAATTCTACCTGTAAAGCCTCTAAAAATTGCAGAACTAGTGCTTGATTGTGCAGCCTCCATTGTAGTATTATGATACTACTCAAATGCTAATAACATCCTCAGGCAATTGACTGCAAATAGAGAAATCACAATCACAGTGTAAGACAATGGGTTAAAAAGGAGTAATAGCAATCAAATCAAAACTGTGTTCAGTAATACACAAGATCTATATCCACAAAACTTTAACACTGATATTTAAAAAGTGCATCTCACAATACCTACCCCCCAAGCGCCAATGATGCTAGAAGTCATAGATAATTAAATCCTAAAAGCTGTGTACTATACACGACTTGACCTTCTCAGCATTTGTAATCTTTGAGAAGCATTGCAACACCTACATCATAAACACAAATATCACAAGAGAAGATAACAGCCAATTAAAGCACCAGAACCTATCTACAACAATACAGAGAGGTTATAGCCACAGCAAACTTTAAAAGTAATATCCAACAATCCAAGGATGAAAAAAAACAAAAAAAAAAACTAAAAACATAACTTGTCACCATCCATTATTTTATACAGAATCCATGTCCTAGGTTGCATCACCAAGCACATGGAAACAATCACACCTATTTGAACTGCTCACACCACAGTAAAGGCAGTTAGTTGGAGGCAACCATAACACAAGGCTATTACTATTTCAAGCAGCACCTCAAAGTGAGTTGTTCTCCCCTGTGAGGCAAGAGAGTAACTAGCATAGTCTTATGGGGCAGTCAATATGAAATGAGGCATTACCTTGACTCAAGACCAAGAATCCTTACAACTCTCACCAACATTGGCACTGAGTGGAGAATCATTGGAAAAGCAACCCCTATTGCTGACTACCAGATATTCATGATATTTTAGTAGGTCAAGATTGTGGCCTGTTGGAAAATATAAGTCGATTGCAACAAGTGATATGTGAATTGCTCATTACTGTTGTTCAACTACCTTAACAAAAAGATTTCTTCACAGTAAACATTTCTCAAACTTTTTTAAAATTTGGTGTAACCTAACTTTCATAATACTCAAATTTTACTACAATAGTCAACAGCAACCATACTCTAAAAGACATAAACAATTAGCTATTAGTTAATGCTTCTTCTTGCCCCTCCTCATGTAATGCGCTTGACAATTCAGCTCAGCCTCACCACCATCATACCCACCATTGTGAGGCTGCACCAACCTATTTTGGTCAACCTTGGCAATTCGAGATGTATTTAGATCTCCATGTGATGCTCCCGAATGTGGTAGTTTCACAGGCATCCTCCTCGTGCCAGACTTAACCTGTTCAAGTCCCTCCCCCATGTTGACGTCATCAACATGAGGCCGCTTCTTGTGGACTGCAGATGGAATCAAAGCTGAAGCAACAACTGTATCAGATAAGGGCATCACATGAGTACTCAATTCTGTTTGTGGGCTAGATCCTGGTGGTAGACTCTGTGTTGGGGATGGCCTTGGATCCAGAGAAGGTGTCAAAGCACTCTGAAGAGAAAGGGCTCTCCCTTGTGCTTGACCACACTCCTGCTCTTGTCCTTGTCCATGTCCTTGCCTTCGCCTTCGCCTTCGCCCTCCCCCTCCCCCTCCCCCTCCCCCTCGACCTCGACCTCGACCTCGCCCTCGACCTTGTGGAGGTACTGATGGAGTGGATGGCCCTGGAATATCAGTGGTTGATATGTCGCTAGGGTGCAGAGTCACACTACTATTGCTTTCAATCACTCGCATTGCAGCCATTGCTAGTGCATGGATGTCTCCTGATCCACGTGGCGGTGCTGACATCGCATGTATGCAAGCAAATACATCAGCCTGGATACAGCAACATTTCAAGAGAATTATAACAAATAAGATACATTATGGATCTGTGAAATTGATACATAACATCACTAACCAAATATCCCAGCACTGCACCAGTACGTCCAATATAACGCCTAGTGATTTGTCGGAACCATGAACCATAGGCAGGGTCGACTCTGTCACCTGATCGCTCAACAGGCTCTAACTTTACAAGTCGATCACGACGCTCCTGCCACATTCTAATATAAACAGCATGATCAGAGACCCAATCCGACTCAGTCTTCCCTCGGAGATCAATACCATGGAGTCGCTGTTCCGTGTCTACCTCAGTAGGTATGCATTGATACCCTCCGAACTGCCGCATCACTCGATCAGGGAAATACCACTCCACGATATGGAAACAGATTAAAGGCACTCGAGCAAGCCATATCTCATGTCCAACATGACAATATGATGGGAGGTTAGCTACTATATCCTCACTATATGGCTGCCATACAATCTACATATGAAAGTGGTAATTAAAAGCATGTATAACACATCTTAAATAAAAGAAAGAAGAGGGAGAGGTGGGAAGCTTGCTGTTGACAAACCTGATCGAGAGTCTGTCGATCAAGAGCATCTCTGTAGTGTGAGACTACGTGCGTAGAGAGATGGGTCACATCAAACTCTGCCTTCCAACGACATGCTAGTGGGTGACCATCATGTATAGTAGTATGACGTCTAATCGGTGCAATGTGAGGAAATCTATCCCATGCCCAAATTTGAAGGAAGACCAGTGGCCCACCAATCTCCTGAGCATCCATTTGTGCAGCACGACACAACTGTCGGTACAACCACGCCAAACAAGCAGAACCCCAACTATAATGACCTGTAGTTTCAAAATTCTCCAATAATGGTAAGAACATAAGATGGACCAAGCTTTGGGATTTATCGGCAAAGAGTATGCCACCTATCAATTGCAAGATATATGCTCGAGCATAACGCTTGATTGTCTCATCATCTGCTGTAGCAGGTAATTGCCTAAACGACCTTGATAGCCACAAAAGACTAACACGAGCACCCTTGATATCATTGGCACCTGGTCTTAATCCAAGCAACCTTTCACATTCATCATGCCAACCAAGGCTTGTACTCCCAGTGACTACATCTCCATCAGCAGGAAGACCAAGTTGAATTGACACATCCTCAAGGGTAACCGTTGTCTCACCATGTGGCATATGAAATGTATGTGTCTCTGGTCTCCATCTCTCCACCAATGCAGTAATGAGATGCCAATCAAGTTGGATGAAAGGCAACCGAGACAGACCAATGAAACCGGCTTGCTCTATATATGGCATCATGCGTGGATCAAGCGGAATGTCATCTTCACCACGTCGTAGAGATGCTTCACGACGCCTACATGTCAACCACGTATTCTACAATCATGATAATAGGAATTAATACGAGAAATAATGACTCCATTATATAAAACTATTGTCATTAATAATGCATACTTGACCCTCCCAAACACGCACTGAGCGATGTTTGTCTTGACAATGCAATATAGATGGATCATATGGTCCCGGATCCAAACATTCAAATTCCTCACGAGAAGATAGTGCCTCAACAATATGAATTTGCGAAGAGCCGACATTCTCACTTTCTTCATAGGCATCAACTAGAGTATTATGTAGAGCATCATCCACTTTGACATGATTATCATTGTGCAATGGCTGATTCCCAGATGGTTCATGCACAGGTGAAGTATGATTTTGAGGGGCACCTGCAGCAACATTCATCAGTTGAAGCACTTGCCTGGTGGTTGAGGACGGTGTAACATCATCATGTTGTGACTCGTGTTCTGGTGGCATAGGCATAGGAGTAGTCTCAATGTACAACTCCTGACAACATGTCGTGCCCATATCTTCTGTGAATTCTATCATTGAAAGGACATCCTCGTCATCAACAATAGGCACCAAAACATAATACACTCTATCACCTTGATTTGTTGACAACCTCGGGTGTCGATGGAATATCGCAACCCGGTGAGTGGCAGGATAGATACGAAGATTGGTGCATATTAGATGCAATAGTTGCTGGTGAGTTGCATTATTATTCAATCTTATCCTCTTAACAGGACCTCGGTCATAGAATGCTCCATCATCTCCATTTTTTATGTTTCCATTCGCATAGCATAAAAATTTGATGACGCCTACCATTTGAATCTGACAAAACAAATAGATTCCACGTTTTCAAAAGATAAAGCAAACCCTCATAAAGTATTATTCACACTAACACCAATCTTAACAAATTAAGCAAAAAATGATCTACCTAAGTAAGCATACTCTTATTCTTAAATCAATTTTAAAATTTACCGAAAACCCTAAAATTTTTTATTGAGCATTCAGTACATTAACAGAGAGATCAGTGCTTACGGTGACTGGTAACTGCAGTCGCGGGGGAGAAGAGAAGCCTGCATAAGATGAAAAAGGAGTATTGAGGAAGTCGGGCGGGAGAAGTGAAGTGGAATGAAGATGGAAATGGAAGATGGAAGTTGGAGTCACGAGTTGAGGAAACATACAGCGTGGCGGCCGAAAGAAAACGGAAATTAAAGGTTTGCTTTTAGAAATAGAATAGAAAATAAAAAACTAAGGATAATTTGTAATAATTGGGTTAGATTAGTGGGGAGAAGGGGGAAAAAAGACAGAATTGAAAGAAAAATCTTTAAAATACAGCATTATGCAAACCAACTCCAAAATTATGGTGTTTAAAATCATATATTCAAGTCATTTATAAAATCATTATTTTAATACATAATTTCAAGTAATTGACATGAAATCATATCTTGAAGAAACAATTTTCATCTAGTTACCATATCTTGAGGACATGATTTTATAATTGAAGACGTGATTTCATTTAATCAACTAGAAATTATATCTTGAAGACATGATTTCGTGATATGTCTATAGCAAATAAAATAATGTATTTAAGACACAATTTTGACATGATATAAATCTATAGCAACAATTACATTTCTTTTCAACTAAATTTTACAATACCTATATATTTTAACATAAATTACATCATTTAGACTGAAAAATAAACTCTAGAGAAAAGCACAAACAACAAACTCTCAAAACTACTTAGAGGAAAGTATAAAGAACAAACACTTAGAAGCTAAACTCCTCAACCACAACATGAACAGTAACATGCTTCCCAATACGATCAAATAACAATTCATCAATAATCCCTTGGCACGTGCCATTAACTTGAAACTACTCATCAATAAAGCTTAGATACGTCAGAAGCTTCTTAACATAACAAATTTTTAATAACAATAATAAAAGAAGCTAAAAACACAACTAAAGAACAATAAGAAGATTTCTATTCATAAACCATTCCATTTGTCGAATACAAATACATACACAAATGTACAAACTGGATATAGAAATAAAAGAAAGAGAAGGTAGTGATGAATCTAAGGCTACCATTCTCACTAACACCTAAAAGTATGTATCTCCTAAGTACATGAGTGAGTATTACACTAAGGTTGCACTATTTCATCAATATCCACTCATATAATCTCCATACTGTCCCAACAAGTAGGTGGTAAGCCATGGAAATGAGTCACATGCATTAATATTGGAGCAGGCTCAAACTATACAAGCCCTTCACCTAAGTCGTTGCCCTAGGTTACCTTTGTTGTAGAGTTAAGGGAGTCTAATTGTATATGATACTCACTAACTACACATATTGTAAATCACAAGAAACTGTAACCCTTACTACAATTGTTTATTATAACATGCCCCATAGTTTCTATCTACAATATTTCCATAAATATAGCAAATCACCCTAACTTGAGTCATTCCCTAAGCATGTTGAACAATTAACCAAACAATGTTCATAATTAAACTACCTTTACAAAATAAGTAGATGATAGAGTTTGCATTATAGCAAGTTTTCTATTTAATATAATTATCCAAAATCCCCTCTTGAGTTGTGCTAAGATTACATTAATAAAAGTTATCACGATTTAAAGCTGTTTTACTCATAGCAACAAGCAAACATCAATAACAAGTATAGATGAACAATTTAAGTAGATTAGATGAACAATAAGCAAACATGATGGTAATAAGCAAGCATTATGCCTACATCTATATTATTAAAGCTTAAAGAGGTTTACGTAACCACTTCTATTGAAATTACTATTTAGGTTATTTAGGTTTCTATTTGAAACTTAAATACAAAAAAATTAACACTTAAAATAACTTCTTAAAACTACAAATGTATTATAATATGGATAAAATTGGTATTTTCCACTATTTCTCTTACCAATCTCTCCCTCCATTGATTTCTATTTCTCATAAATTTCTTTACTAACACTAAAAACACACCCGTCTCTTTCAAATTTCTTCTCTCTCTCCCTTAAACTGTTGGCACTTTCACATTAAGTTTGCTTTTTTTAATTATGACAATTTTATGTTTGCACCTTTCTTAAATAATTGATTTTAGTTGTTGAGATTTTTGTGAGAGTATATGTGGATTATCTACTCTGTAGTTACATAGAAATATAATTAATTAGATTCTATGTATGAAAATCTCTACTAAGATGTTTAATTTGGTAGCTAAAAAAATGTTTACATATTATTTATTTATTTAAATCTATCTATATATTTTCGCACTCATATCGTGGGTGCACCATTCACTAATTTCTATAAAATACCATAATATCCTAGAGTGACAAAAAAAAAAAAATAGTCAAATGAACATCACATTTTCTATTTGTAATCAATGTACTATTATCATAACACATAACTACAGATAAATAGTATTAACACTTTTCATATACACATTTCATGGAAAATGTGGTAGGCTATTCAATTATTCTTCTACAGAAGCATTTTTAATTCGAAAACAATGTACTACAAAGAAATATAGCTAACAACAAGTACATAATGTACTTTAGTAAAAAAATATGAAAACAACACACTTTATATATAGGCAAAATTCACAAGAGATCTTCACAAAATCAAAGATTAACGAGAAAAACAAACATACTAATGTCATAACAGGAAGTTTAGATTAGCTAATTAGGTGGATTTTTGGGGTAATGTGTGTCTTTTTTAATAATGTAGGGTTTCACTTGCTAGTTTTTCTTCTTTTTTTTTTTTTTTTTTTTTTTTTGTTAAGAGAGATTACATACAAAAATAAAGAGGAAGGAGGAGAGTGTTATAGCTTAACAAAACTATGTATCCAACATATGATTTCTTCAAATGAAATTTTATGTTGAACACATGATTTTAGCTTCTGTATACAAAATCGTGTGTAGAAAACATGATTTTAGTTCATCTTGAAATCATATTGCCAAGACATGATTTCAAGTCACCTTAATCTTAGGATTACTTTTCTAGATGTCATATTTTAAGATTTTTTTTTTAAATTATACCACTTTTTCCTTTTCCCTAAATATTGCTTCTTTTTTCCTTTAGTTATACATTTATATGCAAGTATTATGGATAACTATGTAAATGTTTTCACTTTAACAAATGAGCCACCATAAAATATACAAAAATTATCTCTCTTAATTGTGACTTTAAAAAAGCATGGTGTGGTTGTTTTTTATGGAAAAACACAACTATGAGCTACATTTTAGTAAAGCACATACTGGATATGTGTTTGATATTTTAGCTTTATGCAAATTAGAATACATCATTAGAAAACATTCATATTTCTTTTCTCTTATAAAAACACAATCAAATCGAGATGTCCATACAATCACAACA
>JAMXBB010000010.1:64327573-64373945 GCA_024138015.1 Lumnitzera littorea
TGGTAGCCACATCTCAGATTCATTTACAACTATTATTGACTCAAAATCAACTAAAGAGAACACATGTATCATTATCATCGTATAAGACATCATAAACTCTAGCAATAGCAACTAGGTTTCATTCTTGATTTACAACTAACACTGATCATATATCAACAATATAATATATACCTGAACTTTCTTAACTACTTATCAAGAGTACTTCATTACTCCATTCATTATAATATACAATATTTATAAATGCTTTCTTCTTTTTGTTTATAAAACATTACATAAATTTTTCTATTTCTACGTGAAAGCATTGAGAATTAGTATCTAAGACCATCTCCTTTAATATTAAAGTAGCATAACTCAAATTTAAAGCTCTTCTAAACCAACTAAAACTACTCAAGCATGAAGTGGTACCTCATCACTAGGAAATGACACTACTTGCATGATGCTTGCACTTATGTCAAAGCTAACTATATGTCTATGCTTTTGAGGAGTAGGCAAAGTTGACCAAATACCAAAGGTTAAACTAAGTATAGGTGTCTAAAAAGTTGTATATGTAGAACCATTGATCTTATATGTGGTGAATGTAAGGTTAACAATTTAAGACCTAGATATGATAGATCTTAACATGATGTGACACAATTTAAACAGGTTAATGTACTAAAGAAATTAGTATGAGACATAAACGGGTTAGATACACTTAGATACGGTTAAATTCGTATTTAGGTTTGGGTCAAGATTCTATACATGAGATGTTCAAAATACCTTCTTGAACGGGGACTTAAGGGAAGAAGTTTACATAAATCCTCTACTTGCTTGTGGAGAGAGATCTTTAGCCATCTATCAATAGAATGAAAGAACTATTCCTTCCCATTTGTTTATCCTATCAAATAGAAAGTTAGACCCAAAAGAACCCTTACTTTAAGGTGTAGCCCCACTTAGTTAGATAAATTGTTATTTGGATAATGCAGCAGGGGAAAAGGAATGGTTGCCTGCTAACACACTTCATCCATTGCTTGTTTCTTCCATATTTGAATTTTTGTTACACAAATCATTCTTTTTAAGTTGGAGATCTCGATTAAATGTTTGAGATACTTTTAATTATATATTTTTCTTATTGCATTATAGTTTAAATAAGTAAAAAATTATAAACTCGTATGAAGGTCTTTTAATTGTCTTTCTTGAAAATTCGATAGAAAATGTGATAAATTTGGAAATTAACACTAATAGTACCTATTTAAATTATGGTTCTACTTAATTTAGTAATATTATGTAACTCCAATTTAGTGATACTATATATTATTCTTGTTGCATCGTAATTTAAATGACAAAATTGTACAAACTCATGTGTAGATTATTTAACTATCTTACTTAAAAATTTGATAAACAATGTGATAAATTTAAAAATTAATATAGGTAATAATATTAATATTCATTTAATCCACGGTTCCATTGAATTTAGTAATATTATATAACTTAAATTTCAATTTTTTTTATATTTGATAAGATTTTACTTTACTAAAACTTTTGTTTAGATTGCAATTGTATATTGAGTATGAATATAGTATGTCATTTGTTTTATAAAATTTAAATATCATTATTGTTTTTTTCCATTTATATTTATAAATATTTTATAAATTTAATTATAACTTTATAATTAATAAACGGTATTAAATATAAGATAAACGAGATATGATATAATAATTCGCATTGTCAGTCATAACATAAACAGTTTCAATCCAAATAAAAGACACGTTAGGTTATATGTTTAGGTTTTCATATATAATTAATAAATGAATTGTATCACGAGTTTAGGTCTTTTGAAAACAAACCCATTTAAACATAGAAATGAAACACAATACGATAATATGAATGGCCAACACTAAGTAAATGGATGAAGCGAAATTGAGATATATTAAGAAGCAAATGGGAAGATATAATATGCTAGTGAGATATGAGCTATTAACAAGGAATTTGCTAGCAAGCGTAGAGGAAGCGAATGAGACCTATCTATTGTTGGCTCTTTAATTCATCCTTTTCCTTCAAATTATACAAGCTAAACTAACATCTTCTTAATCCTACTCATTCTCGTCTAAAGGGAAAGGTGTCGCACCATTATAGCCTTGAAATAGATGTTTTCTACAATTGTAACCACTTGCATCTCTTTTATATTGGTTGTTAACGCAATATGATCAAGAGCATTTGCTTACATGGAAAAATAACTGTATTTTTACACATTTTAGTTATATTAGAAAGGGATAAAGTGATATAGATAACATGTCTCACTAAAGCTTTAAGCAATAGTCCAGTATGTCAAATGTAACATCTGGTAGCACATTTATATCATTATAATACTTAACATTGATCTCATTTGCTAGTGTGTCGCAATACTTGAGGTCAATGATGTGTACTCGCTACTCCTACTGCTACTATATATGTATATAGGTTGCATGTCTCCTTGCATGGTCCTCATTAGTCTTGCTTTTATGATCAATACAATAGAAAGGATGTGTATCCAAGTCACATTTACACCATTTTTCATTGACTAAAAGGAATGGAATGGAGCTTTAAATTAGTAATGATAATCTATGACTAACATCAATCTATCTCATAGTAACTTTTACACCCAATTTATAGATCAAAACTCATGAAAATATTACTTTAACTTAGTAAAAATATCACCTCAGCATGTTAAAATAAATAACTTTTACCAAAATTCCATAAGAAAATAAGATTAAAAAAATTTAGTAAACCAAGAAAGTTACAAACATTCAGAAAAAAAGTGCAAATGTCGATAAGAGTAAATTAGAGTCCCTACCTCTAACATACCCATTCTTCCTTTAGTGAAATTCTTGGGAATCAAACGAAGTTCCTAAAGTTGTGACTCATGTTAGGAAGATGAGTTAGACTTTTAGTGAGAAAAAAAAAATTCAAATAAAAAAAAGAAATTATAAAAGAGAGAGAAAAGACAAAAGAATGAAGAGATAGAAGGGACTAATATCTTATTAGAGCAAAATAATGTATAGTAGTGACATGAGTAGAAAAAGTTTTAGGATTTGAGTTTTAGAGAGAAACTATGACTAAGCATTGAGAATTTGTTTTATTCAAATGGGAAACAAAAACAGAAAATCCATGATATTATAAGATGAAAATGCTGACTTGCGGTTTATTTAGTTAAAGAATAGCGTTTTAATACTCTAAAGAAAATGCGTATGACATGTAAAATACAGCTACCTGCAAATTATGAAAGTATTACTTACTTTTTGAAATAAAATAAATGGGGAATGGAAAAATTATGTTTTTAAAATAACTATTATCATGAATAGGGTAAAATTTTATAACTCATTTACTTTCTATAATGGAATAAACGGAGAATAGAAAATTATTATTAGAAATAGATTAGAAATATAAATTCCAATATTTTCTTTTTATGGTTTTTTATTGTCGAAAATAATTATTTCGGTATTTATTTAACATCATAATCATATTATCAAATTGGGACAACAACCAAAATTACCAATAGGGCCTTATTTGATCTTTCAGAAAAATAACTAAAAGTTATTTTATTTTTCTCATTAATTGAGGACATAATTATCCATCACTTAAACATTTTATTCTGGACAGATAGGGAATAAAAAATTTTAGAGGTAACGACTATTTTCTTTAAAATGAAAATAGAAAAAGCTATTGGGAATAAAAATTCCAAACTAAATAACAAGTAAATGAAGTAATAAAAAATATCCCAAGAATGATTACTCTATTACCTTTGTATTACCTTCAAGTAAATGTGCTATTAAATTCAAATATTCACTTTATATAATTTCTTATTATGGGATATAATTATTTTAGTATTTATTTCATACTTAATTAAAGTTTTAAATTGAGAATATAATTAAAGATACCAATATGCCCATATTTGGTCCACTTGAACTTTTTATTTTTTGTGGAGAGAGAATAAAAAATTTCATCTCTCCAAAGTGACAACTATTCCTTTTATCAAGGGGATTGAAAAGTCATTAAAATTAAAACTAATTTCCAAATAAATAAAGTACCCTAATTTTAATTACTTAAATACTAACATGAAATCATATCCATACGATATATGTATAATATCTTTAGCATGCAACAAACATTTACTTTAATGTTGCATATTCAATATGTAATAAACATACAAAATTAATGTAACTACTCTAATGTCACAATTTTATATCGGTATTCATGTGATTATTTTTATATATTTAGTATTTACATAATTAAATTAATGGTAGATGGGTTAACATACAGAAATCTCACATAAGCCTTATTTTCGAAAAAGGGTTTTGACTTATGACCCCATCATCGTTGTCATGTTATTATTTTGTAAGAAAAAGTAAAGATGCATTTGTAGCACCCAATTTTGTGTTGCTGCTGCTCTGCTCTAGAACCTCCACGTACGGTATTTCTTTCCTTCCCCCTTTTCCTTCCTCCGATAAACTCGAACTCCTTACTCGCACAATCACTTAGTCTCTCAGTTCTGTCCGATCATGGCTCGTCGATCCCTAACCCGACTACCAACAACCTTCGTCAAACACCTTTACCCCACTCGGTCTGTGACCAACATGCACCGTTCGGACAACGGTGCACTACGCGCCAATTCCAGGAGACTAAATCGGCCCACTCGTAACCAATGCGGTGGAGCAAGTAATGCCGGCAATGCATGCGCCGGTTTACTAGGAGAAATATGAAGTCCACGGCGAAATGAAGAAGGTTCAGAAGAGGCATTGGATTCCATAAGAAGAAATAAAGTGTGTTTGAAAGGAGGTTTGAGGACTCCAGTTGGTGGTGGCGTGAGTTCGCTAAATGTGCAGTTGAGGAAAGAGCTTCATTTGTTTGCCTCGCTTGTAAACTGTTTCAATTTGCCCGGTTTGGCCACCCGCCATGAGAACATAGATATTATCGTGATTAGAGAAAATATAGAAGGAGAGTACTCAGGACTCGAACATGAGGTCGTGCCCAGTGTCGTTGAAAGCTTTAAGGTAGTTGAATTTAGTTATATTTTCATTTCTCGCAAATTTAACCTATATCGGTGTATATCATATCATTAGGTACCATATGAGCAGCTCGGCAAAATGTTTATATCTTCGCTGATGTCTCAGAAAAAGAGAAATATGATTGACAGTTGATCGTAGCAAGAGGAAAAGAATGCAAAACTGCTCCTCGTAGTCGTAGTAGCAATGAGCGAAATGGCAGCAGCTTGAACCACGAAAACGGGTTGCGGAGGGCAATACATAATTTGGGAAGGTAGCTGCAGTGACGAACCGAAAACTGCTATGGTACAGTGATTTTAAACCGACTGTGATATTATTTGATGTTATTTTAGGATAATTAGATCTAATAAGAAAGCGTGCAATTTAGCCAATCCTAGGGACATTTGACTACAAAAACCATCTAATTATATGTGGTGTTTAATACATGTATCAATATGGTTTAGCCCGTAACACTTCCTGGTCAGATGAGGCAAAGCCATTTCTAATTTTTGAGCTCCTGCAGAGTCTCCATTGGAGCAAGCAATTTAGCTAGGTGCTGAGGCTGGCCCCTCCCAAATTTATATATTATATTATGTCAAAGATTCACACATTATCTAGATTTATAAACTTCATTATGTATTTAAGAGGTTGTCGAGTTGGAATGTGGTTTTTGGCGTTTTTCTTTGGTAAATATTTTGGATACTACTGATTGTTATTATTTTTGTTATAGGTGATCACGGAATTCTGTTCAGAAAGAATTGTGAAATATGCATTGGAATATGCTTACTTGAACAATATCAAGAAGGTTGCTGCTGTAACTTAATTAATAATTTTAACACACATATTTTCTTATCATCAAAACACCTTTCATTGAGGTTCTAGTAGTTTTCAATCATATTGCCTCGTAATGTTCGAATTGAAGAGTAATTGTTCTAAAGAGAGAGTATTAAGATCTCGCATAGCTCATACATACGAACAAGAAAAATAAAATTGTTTTTAGCTCGAATCAAAAACAAACTTTTAAAAATTTAAGAGAGAAGAAAGAGAGAGCTATAGAATAATAGTTCTTAAATTTGATTATGAATGAAATATAATGATTCTTTGGTTTTACAAATGCTATTTATAATATTTCCTGTAATAACTAATTTTCTAACAAACTTTACTAATTATAACTATTTACTATCTTCTTTAATTAACTAATTCTAATGGCTGCAACTATTCATTAAGTTACCTAATCGATATCTAAAATCATAACAATTTTCTTTAGCCTTGATAAAAACCTTATCCTCAAGGTTTAAGGTTTAAGGGAACAAGATAAGTAAATAAATAATAATTAACTAATTATATTTAATAAAAGCAAAAATTTATTAAAAGTACTTGAGAAACTTAGAGTATGCATTATCGGTTTGTTTATGACTTAACTCTTCAATGCTCTTGAATATTGTTTTCAAGATTAAATACAACTTCTTTCGAAAAACATATTGCTTATGAGAAATACAAATAACAACTTTAATCACTTCTACCATTGTATTGAAGTCGACATTGAGGAGATTATTATCAATCACTTTCATATTTTAATTCTTTGAAAATTTGAATGGTTAAATTACCTTGGAATGTTCTTGTTTACATTTTCTTAATCGTTATTTTGAACGCTTTCTTGAAATATGTCTTCATTTGTAACTTCTATGGTTGAAGTAATATCTTCATTATACCATTTTATCAATTTCTCTTCTTCAATATATTCAATAATTAATTTTTTTAAGTGCTTATTACTTGCTATAAGTTTACTTAAATTTTCTTCCACTTTATCAAATGATGCCATTATTTTCTATCTTGTTACTTTTATTTGCACTATTACTTGCTCTAACAAATTTTGTATTTGTACTGATGCAATAGGATCTTGCAAATTGATCATGATTGGAAATGATAATTGAAATTGAACAACAAACAAAATGATGATTATAGCGAAAGAAAGGAAATGAATAGGATCGAATCAATGGAAATGAATTAATGAGAACAGATCAATGGGTATAAGCAACGAAAGTAGCAATATTAAGATCTTGCGTAGCTCATACATATGAACAAGAAAAATGAAATTATCCTTAATTCGAGTCAAAGACAAACTCTTAGGAATTTGAAATAGAAGGAAAAGAGAGCAATAGAACAATAGTTCTTGAATTTGGTTATGAATTAAACATGATGATTCCTTGGTTTTATAAATTCTATTTATAATATTTCTTGTAGTAATTAATTTTCTAACAAACTTTACTATTTACAACTATTTACTATTTTCCTTAACTAACTAATCTTAATAGCTGCAACTATTTATTAAGTTACCTAACCAATATCTAAAATCATAATAGAGAGCTATTAAATTTTAGTAGCAAAAGGTATGACTTCTCACTACTAAATTATAATTAGTATTCTATATCCTTCAGCAACTTCTCTCACTTACTACCTATTAATTGTAGATTGGTAGCTAATGCTAAATCTGTTGTAACAACCTTAAATGGAGGTCAATTGATGGGAATCACAGTCTTCTAACCTGTGCTTGAGCTTCCAGATTGGCCTCATTAGTTTACTGAGCTCTCTCTCATTAGCACATAGATGAAGAAGCCAAGCTCCTTTAGAAGACTTACTTATTGGGTATGCAAGCTCCTATTAGTACCACACTATGTCTCAAGTGGAGAGATCTTTCCATGTCGATTTGACTAAGGCTAGCTTGATGAGTTGCTCTAGTAACTTAACTAAGCTATCTTTGAGCTTCTCATAAAGTTTGCTGACCTAATTGTAGTAGTCTGGCATACACTTTACTCTATAAGAAAGCTAATCTTTTGACTTAGTCCCCAACCAATGAAGCAACAACTTGCGTCTTTACCTTTTTCTAACATTATACCATGTATTATGCACATATTCCTTTTTTTTTTTGTCTCTTGTTTTTGCCTTTGTAAATATCATGTATACTAATTTTAGCCTAGTAGCTCTAGGAGCTTAGCTAAGCTATCGCTGAGCTTCTCATAAAGTTTGTTAACCTACTCATAGTAGTTTGGCCTACACTATGCTTTGCAGGAAAGCTAATCTCTTGATCTAGTCCCTAATCAATGAAGCGACGACTTGTGTCTTTACCTTTTTCTGACATTATACCATATATTATGAACATATTCCCTTTTTTGTCTCTTGTTTTTGCCTCTATAAATGTCATGTATAATAATTTTAGATTAGGATCCTTTTGGATAATTGTGCACTCATGGTAATTACCTTAACTAAGGGGATATCAATACCCCTTATGTACATTTAGCCAAAATTAATGAATGAGAACATTTACTTTACCTTCTTCATCCTTTTTCTTGTGTGCAACCTAAACGGAGATGCAAAAATTTAGGTGTTGGTAGAGATAATAGCCTTAGATTCCCCACTGTCTTATTGTTCCATTGTTTTATTCTTTGGTTCATACATTTGTATTTGGATACACCAAATGGTTTATGAATAGAAATTTTCTTACTATTTTTCACTTGTGTTCTTAACTTTTTCTTTTAAACTATTGCTACGAGCTACTACTGAAAATTTGTTACGGCTAAAGAGCTTCTAATATATTCAAGGCTTTATTGATGAGTAGTTAGGAGTTATTATGTGATTATGCTAAGGTTTATATTATTGTTTTTGTTATGGTTAAGGAGTTTGTTTTTTGAGTTGTGCATATATTGAGGAGTTTGTTATTCATGTCATAAGTATAAAGTTGATTGTTTACTTCAGATGATGTTATTTATGTTTAATTTGTAAGTGATGTAAAATTGACTGAAAAGAGATACAACAATTGCTTATGGTTTTTTATACGTCAAAACCATGTTTTCAAGTGACTTTATAAAATCATATCTTGGAGTTACGATTTCAAGTTGCTTAAATGAAATCGTATCTTGAAGTCATGATCTCATAGCACATTGAAATTGCGACTTCAAAACACAATTTTGAGTGTTGTACATTTTGGATTGCTTTCTTAACGTACGTATTTTAGGATTTTTTTCAAAGGATTATTTATTTTATTTACCTATAATGGTGTTGTTATAGATATCTTTAAATAAAATTAAGAACACCTCGAGATATCAAAAGTGTTTTATATAACATACAATTAGGTAAACGTGTTTGCCATGCCTAATTATTGGTTTCAAATTATACTTATTAATAAAAATAATAAATTTACTTAAATGATTATCACAATTAACGTATTAACAATATGTATTTATAATAATATAAAATAAGTGCTACTTTTTATTTATATAAATATAAATATATATATATATATATATTAAAATCTTATACGATCATATGATATTTTTTGTAAAATCACGCATCATATAAAATAAGTTATAATCTCTCAAATACATGTGTGAAACATTACAAACACAATCACTTATATCATTTTGCATTTGTAAAGGGTTGAAAATTACTAGATTATTCATTTGGGTTTGGGTTTGACTGTTAGATGATTTGGGAAAAATTAGCTTAGTGGACTCGGAATAGAAATCGTTGGATTGGGCAATCTACATATAGGTTCATGCATTTATAAGGAAGGTTACTAACCTTGAGTTTATCAACTGGCTCATTTGGGATAAACATGAATCAAGTAAGTTTCATCCTATTTGTTGATCACTAAGATGATTTGATGGATGCTATTATGCTCAAGAGCTTATAAATATTCATTAATTTCTTCTCATTTGACATAACTCTAGAGATTATAAAAACAGTATTCTACTATGAAATCTTCGTTCTCTAAAATTAAATATGTGTTCAAATAAAGAACGATTTTAATTACTCAAGAATTATAAGATTGACATTGATGTTTTGAGTTTCTTAGCCTCTCCTTTCCATTACTTATGTATTTGAGATTCCAAGATTACTTATTTCTCTTTTCTGCCATTCTTTCTCTAATCATCATAGTAAGTGTAACATTTACGTTACTACTCTGAAATTATGCGTAATGCGATACTTATGTGATTAGCACATGACCACTCCATTAGAAACCCAACATTTATAGCATTTATAAAAAAATTTCAATTATTCTATGAGTTATGTCACTTTTATTGTAAAAAAAGTTATAATATTTCAAAATACATGTGTGAAACATTAGAAATATGTTCACTTATATTATTTTGCATTTATGTAAAAATTTTAGTCACTTTAAGAGTGATCTCACTTATATTAAAAGTCTATACAAAAATTTTAGTCACTTTAAGAGTGATCTCACTTATATTAAAAGCCTATACAAAAATTTTAGGATGTCACTTTAAGAGTGATGTCACCCATTCAAGGGCGTGCCACCTCCCACTCCTTTGCTTATCTCCCTTAGAATCTCGTCGTCTGCTGATCTCCAATTGAGCATGGAAACGAGATCATTTCTGCGTAATAAATACTGGGTACTGAGACATGGCAAGAGCATTCCCAATGAGAAAGGCATCATTGTTGCCTCCAAGGTTCGTTCCAACTTCCTCCTTTTTGGTATGTTATCAAATAAATTAATTGGTATAAATTATATAGTCTATTGTTTCGTTTCAATCCAATTTGCATTATCGCATCCGGGTCTGGTACTTAGTTTAGAATTTCTGTTGATTCTGCTTGCTCAAAAGATGGTTACTTCATGTTTCTTGTTTGAGTGGCGGAGGTTTTCCTAATTCCTGAATGGCCATCTATTTCGTAAACATTGCCCATGGCGGTAGTTATTTTGCGTTTCAAACTATTGAAATCATATAAAATGTTTGAAAAACCAATTCTCAGAGTAGTCTCCAGTGAGTGTATGAATGCTCTAGTTTATCCTTTTATATATATAATATTGGAACCTTTGCCCTTAAAATCCTGCATTTTCATATGGATAAAAATTTATATCATACCTTCATGAAAAGTCATAAGATACACTTCTATCAACTTGCATGAGGTCTTGGGTTAGAATCTCGCTATGGACATTGCTTAGTACTACCTAGGTAGTGCAAGCTATTTTTAGGCAATGTAGTTCATGTACTCAGAGTAGTTAGTGACAATACCATCCCACTGTCATTGAAAAAAAAAAAAAGTAGTAACTTTATGCAAGATGATGTAAGAGTTGCATCTCCACATCCCATTTTTATGCTATATTAAGATGTTGTCATCTTTGGTTGGTTGAGACTATAAGTAAGTAGATGATGTCATATAAGGATGTTATGAGATTGTTCAAAATTCAAAGCAATCTTGACTATTAATTTGTAAATTAGGTACATATATATGTTTGTGTATATACACGTTGGAATCATAACATTTTTCTAAGTTTATATTATTAAAATATTCTTTAAACATGTCCTTGGGCATTCTTTCCGCAAGTTTGTCCAATTCAGCATGGTATTTAGATGTAAAAGTACAAGAGATTCATAAAGGGAAAACCTTTTTCACAAATGTAAAGTATTAGCTTGTTATATATTTGAGTTGTTAGAATTTGATTTGTCATAAATGGAAAACAATGTTAAAACTGAAAGAATGGCCATTGTTGATCAATCTTGTTAGGAATTATGATGTTATACAGTGCTAATAGTCTATCTATTGCGGGCTATGGTTTGTTTCATCTAGGAAAATGGAACACTTCCTGAATATCAATTAGCTGAAGAAGGGATTAAACAGGCACGCCTTGCTGGCGAGCAATTTCTAAAGGTACTAAATTTGATTCATTAGACATTTATTTTGTACATCATCTTAATGTTCTGTTTGATGGGGGATATGTCAAATGTTCTTTTCTCTACGTAATTAGATGAGCATGGTATGTAATATTAGAATGCAACATTTGCTCTTTCACAATGGTCCTTTTGCAAAAGGGCAAACAATCCCTATAAAAGAGCTTAAGCTTTCGCTTTCTTTACAAACCAAACTAAATCTAAACTAGGGGTGGTAAGTGAGATAAGAAACTAACTAGCCATATACCCAAAACATCTTAGATACAGCAAGACCAACAGCTTTATGTGCAAAGGAAAACCACTGAGAGCGATAATGACTTGCCAATCGCATTTTGCAAAGGTAAAAGGCTTTGTATAAAGTACTGTATTTTAGATTATCTTCCATAGTGAAAAATGTTTTTGAAATTTATGGCTTTCATTGTACAAGTAGATAAAGTAGAAAACTCTTGAACTATTATTGAGACATTCAAAAGTGTTGAGTAGAAAAATTTTATCACGAGAAGAAATGAAAGCATTTTGTGGGTATTGAAACTTTTGGAGGTAATTGATTTGCTTGAAGACAAGAAACTAGCATGGAGCAATTGGGATGTTCTTTGTGAAACATAAGGAAGAGGAAAATGTTGAGAGATTCAAAGCATGTGCAGGGGCTCAAGGATACACTCAAATATATGGAATTGGTTATGAAGAAACATTTGCACCTTTTGCTAAGCTACTCTTAATTAAAGTATTTATTTCATTAGTAGTGAATCAAGATTGGCCATTACATTTCTAAATGGAGAACTTGAAGAGCAAAACTTCATGAAAATTCCCCCTAGTTTTGAAATTTCATTTAGTAAGCAAGGTATATTGGTTAAAATAATCTCTTTATGGTACAAAGTAGTCCCTAAGAGCTTGGTTCACGAGGTTTAATTCTACTCTACTTCAGCTAAGGTATATACAAAATAGAGCTGAAAACACATCAATTGTAAAAGGAGATAGTGAAGGCAAGAAAGTGGTTTTAATCGTGTATATAGATGGCATAATAATAACAGGTGATGACGAAGTGGAGGTAGACGTTTAAAGGAAAATAACTAACTTTGAATTTCAAGTTTAAGAATTGGGAAATTTAAGATAAATTTTAAGGAATTGAGATGGTGAGAAGTTCTTAAGGAGTCTTCGTAACTCAATGAAAGTATATGCTAGATTTACTTAAGGACATTGGGATGTTGGGATATAAGCATGCTAGAACTTCTCTAGAATACGATTGGAAGAAAATGGCCTTGAGGATGATCCTAAAATTGATGAGGGACGTTATGAAAAACTTGTAGGAGACTTACCTTTTATCTTTCACATGTCTTGATGTTGCACATGTTTTCAGTATGCTTAGCCAAGTAATGCACTCCCCTACTAAAAAGCATCTTCATGCTGTCTATCATATCCTGGAGTACTTAAAAGGAACTCTAGGAAAGGGGTTATTGTTCAAATTGAAGAACGAAGCTTGGAAATACTCATTGATGTTGATTGGGAAAAAGATGTTGAAGGTAGCAATCAACAAATGGGTATTATACTATAATATGGGGAATTTGGTTACTTGGGTGAGTAAGAAGAAATTATTGGTGGCAAGAAGTAGTTTGAGGCTGAATTTTGAGCTATTTCACAAGGGATATGTGAAGTGATGTGGTTATAGAGTTTCATGCCTGATTTAAAAATTAAGTGTCAAAGTTTTACTAAGTTATGTAGTGATAGCTATCTGCTATTAGTATTGTCAATAATCCAGTGTAGCATGACATAATGAAGCATGTGAGAATTGGTTGCCATTTCATTCAAGTTGCAATTGCAAGAGGAGACATTAGTCTACAATATATTCCTATACACATTGAGGAAGCCGATCCATTTATGAAGACTATTCTATGACTTAGATTTGAGTTTTTATTAAACTAGCTTGGAATGACAAACATTTGCTAAGCTTGAGGGGAAATGCTAGGAAACCAGATATTGGTAGAAGGGGTGTGCTAGCACATATCGGTATTAATGTATAAAGTAAGTAAATGCATTTTGCTATGTAATGTGTTTACTTAGTTGTCATGGTGGGAAGATGTTATTGCTCCTTACTATATAATGTGTTTGTAAATTATACCTCTTAAGATACCTTTTTTATCTATAAGAGTAAAATTTTCTTGCTCTCTTTTTCATTTGGATTTTGTGGTTAAACTAGACAACGAGTAGATTAGCTCTTCTTAGCTTCATAGTTAGACTTAGCGGGAAGAATCTTTTACCAAAAATCAATAAAACTGCTGATATTTGTTCCTTAGATCCTATCAAGTGGTCCAAGTTGCTCATGACTTTGCTGGATTGATCCCAGCACCATGACAAGGATGGAATCATGTGTTGAAGTTTTTGAAAGTTTGATCTTACTGAAAAGTTTAGCCATCAACCTCAGTAAATTTGGAATTACAATGGAATTGTTCTTACTCATGCTCTTTATTAAATTTTAGTGTCTGTCTTGCTTTGACAAAAGTTAATGATAATCATTTTATTTTAGAGCCACTTAACTCTTGATCACACTTTTGGACTTTTGCTACTTGGTGTGGATCTTCATGAGTCTGCATGGTGTGTTACTTTACTTACTTTTGGTGACACTGATTTGATTAGTTGGATAACTTGTGTTGAGTAGCTTTTTTCTCTCCATAGAATTTCTAATGAGCCTCGCACTCAATTAGCTTTCCTTTGCATTGAAAGGTTCTATCCTTCATTGCTTTCAACTACTACAACGTTGAACCCCTCATTTAACGCTTACACATGAGATTCTTTTGTGTTATGGCAGTCTCCAAGCTATTTATTCTTATGAAAAAGTTTTGAAGCATGAAGCACTTGTGCCTACTTATGTGGAGGAATTCGAAACTGTAATGGCTTAAGTCCCTCCAGTGCTTGATTATCAAGTTCTTGGATATTTTTTGGGAGTTCTCTATGATGAACTTTGTGTTGGAGTTGGTATTCTTACTCTCTTTACACTAGCGAATGCAATTGAACTTGCTTTTCATGTGAAGAATGAAATTCGTAGAGGAGTATATGATTGGAGCATTTTACATTGTTATGCAGTACAATCTTCTGCTTCTAGTAGCTCTATTGCAAAGGATTGTTTCTTTCGACGTACTTGCTTCTTCTTCCTTTCAACCTTCTACTATCAATAATTCTGCTACTGCAACTCCTTGACTTAAGGAGGCCAATACTTCTTCTCCATGAATTTCCCCTGTTTCTTTCATTGCTAGTGGTTCTTCTGCTAGTGCTGTTATGAATGTATGCACACATAAGACCTAATTGCCAATCATCTTATGTTGAATTTTTTTGGGGAAAAGAAAAACGAAAGGTTTATGTTTTAAGTGTGGTCAACCATTTGATGCTAGTCATAAATGTTTAAATAAAACTTTGCGTGTGATGAATTTTGAATGAGAATTAAACTTTCATGATAGTGTAGCTAAGGATGATATGGAGGGCATTGTGGATAGGCCACATGAGGAGGTCCATGTTTCCGATTTTGATTTAATCTTATCCTCGCTGGCTATGCTTGGATTTAGTGGGCAGCAAGTTCCTTGGTTTTATCAGTAATCATTCTATCACTATAATGATTGATAGCGGAGTTAGTCATAATTTCATATATCATGATTTGGTGCATAATTTTGTATATCAAACGAAGAAGTGCAAAGGTTTATGTGTTGAAGTGCAAAATTTTTCTATCACAGTTGATTGTTATGTGTTTGACTTGGGTGGTGTAGGTCATATTTTTGGAGTGGCTTGGTTAACTATGTTGGGGAAAGTAAAGTTAACTGGTCAATTATGTCTATGAAGAATCCTACTGTGCATTGTGAATTAGAACTTCATGATGATCCACCTTTGTTAAAAACCCATATTGCTCTTCATTCTCTTCATAAGCTTTTTGATGTGGAGTTTTGTGGTATTGTCCGGCATCATTTTGATCTTGCTGTCCTGGAGAATTTCCCTTCTGAGTTCCATGAATTGTTGACTTCTTTTGCTGATGGTTTTGTGGAGTCAATGGGTTTGCCTCTTAGACAAAATGGCCACCAGATTCCTTTGAAAGATGGTTGTGGTCCATTAAGGTTCGTCCATATTGCAATGCTAATGCCCAGATGAAATCTAGCGTCTGGTTAAAGAAATGTTGGTGTTTGGTGTTATACAATTGAGTACTATTTTGTAATTGAGTCTAGGTTTTAGTTATTTATTTATTTTTATTATTATTACAAAGAAGGATGGCTTGTGACACTTTTTTTTCAATTATAGGGTATTCTTGACAGATACCCTATTGAACTTCAAGCGGGTTATCTCCAAATTTGGGTCACCATTGATGATGTTCTAAAGACAGCCTTTTGTAGCCAACATGGTCAAAGATACCCTATTCCTTCTAATTTGAAGAGTGTTTGTGGTTTTCTTGGCCTTATTGGCTATTATCTCTGGTTCTTAAAGATTATGGTGAAATAGCCCTTCTTTTAGCTGACTTGTTGAAAAAGATGGCTTGTGTGGTCTAATTCAGCATTACAGGCTTTTTGGTTGTTATAGCAGTCTCTCACAATACCTCCCATTCTTGCTATGCTGGACTTTTCTAAGGAGTTTCTCATTGAGTGTGATGCTTAAGGGCAGGGCATTGGTGTAGTTCTAATGCAAAGTGGTCACTCGGTTGCTTACTTTAGTAAAGCCCTTACTAATTGCACTTTTCCAAGTCGATATATGAGAAAGAATTGATGGCTTTGTCCTTTCTGTTCAACATTGGCGCCCTTACCTTCTTGGGTAAATTTGTTGTTCTGACTGATCGAAGAGCCTTGAGCATATTGTATCAGTGTATTACTACATAAGCTCAGTAAGATAGGCTTTGTAAACTCCTCAGATACAATTTTCAAGTTTGCTCGAAGCTTGGAGAGACGAATTGTGCTGCAGATGCTCTTTCTCATCAGTATGATGAAGGGGTTATTCATGCTATGATAGGTCCTGTCTGGACTGATATTGTGCAAAATTAAAACAAGGTTAAGGCCAATCCTTCTCTCTCTCCAATTCTTCGGTTGCTTTGCGTGCATCAGGTGGCTACCTCTGGCTTTCATTTACAAAATGATGTTTTATATTATCATGGTCATTTGGTGCTTCCTGCTGGCTTAGTTGGGTCCCTAAATTTCTTCACGAGTTCCATTTGGCCCCTGTTGGAGGTTGTTTGGGTGCTTTTCATACCTATTGACTCATAGTGGCTAATCTTATTGAAGAGGAATGACAAAAGCTGTGTATGCTTTCATCGCTTCTTGCAAAATTTGCAGCATCAGAAAGCTCTGACTTCATCACCCATTACCTTTCTCGAACCTTTTCCCATTCTAGCCACTGTTTGGGAGGATTTGTCCATGTATATCATCACAGGTCTTCCACAGTTGAAATTGTTTGATGTTATTTTGATTATGCTTAATTGTCCGTCAAATTATGCCCATTTTATTCTCCTTGCAAACCCTTTTGCAGCACGAGTAGTGGCTGGAGTGTTTCTTCAGGAGGTGGTGCTTCTTCATGAAGTTTAACGTTATTTGGTTGCTGATAGTGATCCTACTTTTGTCAAGTACGTTTTGGCATGAACTTTCTTGATTGCAAGATACTCAGTTGCATTTGACTATTGCATACCGTCTAGAGATGGATGGTCAAATTGAGGTCATTAACTGTTGCTTGAAGGCTTACCTACATTGTTTGCTTGTCAACCGAAGTTGTGAGCTTCTTTGATTAAATGGATAGAGTTTTGGTATAATACTTATCATGTTTCTGCTGATACTACACCTTTCATGGTTGTCTATGGTCGTGCTCCGCCAAGATTTTGTACTTGTATTTTAGAGGAGACTATGGTTTTTTCCCTTCATGATGATCTGGTGGCTAGAGATTAAGCACATCATCAATTAAAATGGCATTTCTCATGTGCGCAGGCATGTATGTGTAAATATGCAAATAAGCAGCATCATGATGTTGAATTTCAGGTGGGAGATTGGATGTATCTTAAACTGCATCCTCATCAGCAGTCTACTGTTGCTTCTCAGATTTGTCAGGAGCTAGCTCCACAATTTTTTTGACTCTTTTCAAGTGGTGGAATGTCTTGGCCAGGTGGCTTGTCAGCTTTGCTTTCTTGATTCTGGTTGTACTTATCCAGTTCACCTTTCCTTGTTGAAACGTTCTGTGGGTGATCATTTTGTTTCTTCCACTCTGCCTTCAGAGTTGGCCTCTGATTATTTGGAGGACTGTCAGCCTCTTCACATTTTGGGTAGATTTTTCTGTTGTAGGGATGGTGTTGAGGTTCCTCAGTTGCTTGTGCAGTGGTCTGATTCTTTAGTGGATAATTCTTCTTAGGTAGACACGTACTTCATTTCAGCTACAGCTTCCACACTTTGACCTTGGGGACAAGGTCACTTTTTATGAGTGAGGTATTGATAGAGTTCCATTTGTTACTCCACAAGTTTCTTGAACGTATTCCCGAAGAAATAAAAATTAGCAGTTAGTCATTGGAAGCTTTGAGAACTTTCCTGATGTCTTTATATATTTAGAAATGAGTTGGTTAGTTTCTGTTGTTAGTTAGTTAGCTGAATACTACAAATAGGGGGATATGTTACTGATTTCCTTTCTTTTTCATTCGGATTTTGTTGTTAAAACTAGAAGAAGAGCAGATTAGCTCTTGGTGGCTGCATAGCTAGAGTCAGTGTAAAAATTTCTTTACCAAAATCAATAAAACTACTGATATTTGCCCATTAAATTTTAATAGTTTATATCTGATAAGAGATAATGACTCTTCGTTTTCAATGGGTTGATTTTCTGATAACAAGAACATCATATATTCTCTATGTTGGGTTCAATTTTCTGAATGGAATTTATTTTCCAAGTTAAAATCATTCAATGGCGTCCTTTGTCCTGTTCCACTATCTGCATAAAGCTATCTATACTTGATTAAATTGGGAATCAATCTTCAGTGTTTCTGATTCATGGGATCGATAATTATAAGGGGCTTGATTGCAAAAGATGTGTCTGTTTCAACGAGAACACTGTTCTATTGTTTTGATATTTAACATAGCATAGCATAGTAATGATTGAATATTACAGCAATTCAAAGTGCAACTGGTTAAGTTGCTCTCCTGCAGACCAAAAGATTACATGTTTGAGGCATGGATGTCTACATGATATGTGAGTTTAATGTTACTTAAACAAATGTCGTGACTCATGACCCAAGTGGCATGTATAGTTTTTAACAGTAATACACCATGGCCATAGAACAAATAGTAGTGGTTAAGTACTTGATGCAATGATAGCAGCCTGTGGTTAGTAGTGGCTGCTGTTCATATGAAAAATGATGCATGGTTGAGGAAAAGAATTTTATTTATTTATTTTTTTCATAGAAAGCCCTTCCCAATTCATAACAAAATACTGAAAATGTTTCTGCCAGATCTCATTCGTTTTCTATTACAGGGTTCTGATGTTTGAGGATTAGGCAAGAAGTGGCTACCTTTTCTTTATTGGTTGCTTTTTATGTTAATTGTGGCAACAGCTTAATGCTTGTAACTTTGATCCTACTCCGCATACTGTTTATGATTTTTCTGCAGGTATTAAAGGAAAATAACATACCCCAAGAAAATGTCCGCATATGCTATTCACCATTTTCAAGGACAAGCCATACTGCAAGGGTTGCAGCTTCAGTTATGAATTTATCACTTGAAAGCCCACAGTGTAAAGTAAGAGATACCTCCATTTTGCATCATTTTCTATGTATTATTATAAAACGATGGTAAGGGAGCTCATTTCTATGATCATTATTAGGTTAAATCATTCTCCCTTTGAAACTTCTATGAATAGACTCACAAATGAGTGGTTATATTGGATCAGATAAGCAATGGATTGTTTTCCTACAGGTTATAAATAATTGCTTAACTTTGGAAGCATGCACTTCAAATCTTCTATCCTCATCTTTTACTTATTTTCCCTCTTGTCTTTCTATCTATTCACTGTCCATGCTTCCCTTTCCTCACTAAGTCTGTCCATGATGATTAATGCTACAGTTTCGAGGTGTTCTCTTTCAAAAATTTTCTGTTGCACCTTGGTACTGATCCATAATAATGCTGGTCAGGTGATGCTGGATCTTCGTGAACGTTTCTTTGGCCCATCCTTAGAGCTGAAATCACATGATAAAGTAAGAGAAATTTAGAGATAATAATAATAATAATCATTATTAATTGGGTTGTCACTTGGAAGACACATTTAGTTAGTTCCCAAGACCATGTTCCGGATCCAGTTGATATCTGGGTGGGTGCTACTTATGTATGCAAACACTGAGATTTAAGCATGCTAACTACTTTTATATAATCTCAATCTTCTATGTTCTTATAAACAGTATGCGGAAATTTGGGCAGTTGATGAGGAAGATCCATTTAAACCACCAGAGGGTGGAGAATGTGTTAATGATGTAGCTTTGAGACTCTCGAAAGCCATGGTGGATATAGAGTCGGAATTTCAAGGGTATGAATGCTGAACTTCTTATAGACATGATTGGCTATATACAATTGGCTTTGACATGACTGCTATACCAAGACTCAAGAAGATCTTTTGGAATCAGGCAGAGCATGTATAAATAGATAGGAAAATTAAGGAAGAAAATATTAGAATCTCTGTCTCATGTAATTCCAGATTTTATTTTTTTCAATTAACAAGACTTTATTCTAACAAAAATAGGATGTTGAGGGTGGTGGTGGAGTTGATTTAGGGTATAGAACTGGTATGAAGAATCTCAAGTGTCTGGTTTCACTCAAATTCTGACTACAAAGAAATCTTTGATCGATTTGCAGTTGCATGATTTTGATTGTCAGCCACGGGGATCCACTGCAGATTCTGCAGACTATAGTCAAAGCAGCGGCTAAGGTACAAGCATGTCCAAATTACAGAGACTTAGCATCAAGACTGCAATCGGTCCGGAGACATAGTATCTTGTCCCAACACCGCCAGAATGCTTTGCTCACCGGAGAACTAAGGGCTCTTGCATAGGTTATTACCGATTGCATATTGGCAGACTTGGTATTTCATTTTGAAGCCTCAAGGTAACCCATTATCATCGTCAATTGTAGCCGACATGACATTGTGATACCAATATCTGTTTGTCAAGGTTGTGTCAAATAAGCGTGTGTATATCTAGAGCACTTGATAAAAGACCGTAGAACCAAACTTTCAATGTTTTCTAGGCCAATTACACGATCATAAATAAATAGCGTTTGAAGTATGGTAAAATTTTATAGGAAAATGCAATTTTAGTGATTATAGTATTTTATTCGGTTTGTGCATCCTCTTTTATTTTCACAATATAGTTACTACAAGTAAATTAAATTATGTTCTTGTGACGTTAGAGGTTCGATTTTTCTCTTTCCATAAGATACATGTAATTTGGCAAAAAATAGATCATCGGAGGATAATGGAGAGTGGATACTCTTCTAGTTAATGCCTGACACAAATTCATAATAGTCAATGCATGATTGCTAAACCCCATTTATTTTCAAGTAATAAGGTCTCTTAAGTCCATTATTTTTTTGGGTAATACTCTTAAGTCCATTAAGCTGCACGGTCCTGTGAAACAAAGGATAATTCAGCGTAATTTTTCCTTGAAGGAATACCGACTTTGCGATATATGTGTTCCAAAATAATGTTCTTGATTAAACAAGGGTTAATTACAAATATATAACTTGTGTTTTCTTACTTTTATAAATATGTAACCGTGTTCTCTTTTCTAATAAATACACGACTCTTGTTTTTTAAATTTGTGTAAATTGCACGTTATATGATTAAATAACTAAAACTAACAGTATAATTAAAAGTTTTTTTAAAAAACATATTTCTATCGTGGGCAATTCAATCAAGTGGGCATTATTGCCTAAGTAAGCTTCGGCTCGCGTTCTCAGCTCTGGTCGTCCACTTCGGTGATATATTCTTTGAGCCGGTCTTTTTCTTTTCCTCTGGCGTTTTATTTGTCGAGCTGATTTCTTGTTCAAGCAACGTGTTCGATGTTCTTCTTCGTTCTATTCTCCATTTTGTTGCACGGAGAGCGAGCAAAGCTTTCCGGCGAGGAGTTGACAACTAGGTGATGAGCTGCTATGGGCGTCGGTCATCAAATACACTTGGGGAAGCTTGTATAATGTGGTGTTTGGTTGCTTTTCAATTGACAGAGTAAATTCATTTTGATGAGTCTCCTCTTAGTTGCTCCGATGCGTAGCTCCATCCTCGGTTCCGGTCGTTTACGTTTCATTTCTACTTTGGTTTTCTCCTTTTTCTTCTTTTTATTTTTTTGTTAAATTTATACATTCTTTTTATAGGATTCCAGTTATATTATTTGTTTAAATTATTTAATAATCCAATGGACCACTAAAAGTTCGCCATGTTTCCATTATATGTAATTTATATAAAATAATAAAAAAAGGGGTTATGGATTTGTCAAAAAAGAGAATGTAGGTCACCAGTTACCTCTTTGTAAAAGGACGAAAACACGGATCATATTTTTATAACTACTTCCAATACAATTGTTTCATGCAAAATGCAATCATAAGAAAACTATGGCTGTTCTTTATTAATCAACTTCACATTCTTTATGATTCTTCTCTTTTAACATATATAGTAGAGTTGAGTAGCCAACTTTGATTTAGTAATAATAACATATATTTTATCATATTGTTTCGATTTCAATATTTGATATTTAGATGAAGAGATTTTATTGATGGGATTTGCTTTGCTAATNGATAATCAATCAAAAGAAATATGGGGCAACTTTTTTTATTATATTACTTGTTGATGGGTAATTTTGGATCATAGGCTCCTAAGACTCATTCCGACCTTTGTAGACAATGAGCTAACCTATCTCGATAAAAGACTAATCCGTGGTCATCCAGATCATTAGCCTTACAAGGTTGTTTGCTACCCAATTGACTTCTATCGTCTTTGGACCTATAATAGGTTGAGGCAATGTCTAGGTCCCTGTACCTAGGTGAGGCCTTGGAGACTTTGAAATTCGACAGCTTGATCGGGATCTCAAACGTTGGATAATGAGGAATATCGTGGAATTATCACTTTGAGGGAACAACTAATATGCCACATCATCTTTAGGAACCTTGTATCGCATTTATTTAAAAAGTATACTTGTTTAATTGGGTAAGATACATATCTATCTAAGATTCCTCCCATAAAGCCTATAAATAGCAATCAAACCTTATAGGTAAGACACTTTATAGACACTTACACTAGCCACTTTGCTCTCTTACTTTCTCTAATCCTATAAACCTTGATTTAAGTATCAGAGTAGCTATATCAAATAACCCTATGATGTTCATTATTGCAGATCTAGGCTTTTTCTTAAGGCTCGAATTGTATAATTTCTACCAGTGAAATTTAAGTGACAAAACTTGTCACCGTTTATGGGAAATTGCTCCATTTAAGATTGACAGTTTTTTGCATCTTCATCAAAGATTTTGAGATTGAAGTCCAATGACAAGAATACGTTAATCTAGCGGTTGCTAAGGTGGTTGAGCCCGTCAAAAGCCAAGTAGCTGATACCGACAAGAAGGCAGATGTTGGAGATAAAGAAATTTAAGGTAGTGACAAGGATACTATCATGGTGACCAAGGCAACGCTACACAAAACCCCCTAACTTGTTTACCTAACTGAGTTGGTAAATAAATTGATAGCCTAGAACAATGAACTCCAAGCCTGGAATACTCATGTAATCGAGTAGAAGGAGTTGATTAATGAGCAAAACAAGGCTTTTAGGATGCAATTGTACAGAAGATAGAGATTTCAACGCCAAAGGTCTTGTACTTCCTAAGAAGATAGTAAAGGGTCTAGTAGTTCTTACTCTAAGGCTTTATATTTGATCACTAGGCTCCTCACTAGCAAAAGAACTATTCCAATTGAGAGAAGAGCCCTACGTAAGCCATGAGTAGTCAAGACCGATTTGTAGATAATTGTAATAGAGCTTAGAAGTCAAAGAGCCCTATTTGTAAACAATTAAAGGAGAGGGGAAAAACTCCTTGGGTTGATGAGGAGTCAATTTAAATCAGTTGGCAAATCTTGTTGCTAGGAGAATGTCTGGCACTTATGGGAGTGGAAAGCCAAAGGTTGTAGCTTCAAGTGTTGACAGTAGAACTCTGTTCTCCTAGCAAATTTACAAGTGCTCCTGAGTTGTAAGAAGCTCTTAGCGTTTAAGCCATATGGTAGGCCTATCGATCCGAAGGACAAATTAATGCACTTTCAAATTTTAATGGACTTGCATGGACTTAGTAAGGGGGTGAGATGTACTTCAGTTGAGTGAAGTGGTCGCTGTCCATGTAGCCACCTCAAGAGTTGATCTCAATGAATATTTTTTTAAATCCATAACAAAAAGCAAGCCAACTTCCCTAGTTGAGTTTTAAAGGAAGGCTTATAGGTTCTTGATCAACATTTATGCTTGGCGTAAAGACAACATTTGTCTTCTTGATCAAGAAGACAACATTTGTGCCCAACATGAAACTAACCTAGGAAAATTGGACAAAGGAAAAGAAAGGGAGAAGATCTTGATAAAGGATTGTCTAGTTCCAAGAATTGATGACCAGGGATTGAAAGACCAAAAATGATTTCATCCAATACCAAGATATGATCAACATATTCCCTTAACCAAATTGATGGGCAATACCTTCATGGAGGTCCATAACCTCGTGTTGTTGTTGAAACCTGAAAGGATGAAAACTAGGTCCATATGCTATGATGACGACAAATATTGCCAATTTCACAAAGCTACCATGTGTCAACATAGATGAGTGCTATTAATTGAAGAGTGTGCTGGAACATGCTATCTAACATGGATACTTGCATGAGTATATTACTAATTTTACTAATAGAGTTGAACAACCTCTTTAGAGGAGAAGAACCATAGAAGATTACCTAGGCAATGAAGATCAAGACGATCGACTTTAAAATGGGCCCCCCTAATGGTGTCATTAATAATATAATGGGAGGCCCACATCCCAGAGCATATCAAATCACTTAACTTTGGGATTTACCTCATGTGGCAAGAAGGTTTATGAGGTAAGGGGAAAGAGGTAGAAGATTAATAACTTAATCTCTTTCACAGACTATGACCTATAGGGGATTGAAACCTTGCGCCAGGATGTCCTAGTAATTGACACCTACATTACTAGGTTTGAAGTTTAGAAGACATCATTTTCAAGCATACCTATGATCAAATGAGGGGAAAACTCCCGACCCAAATGAAGGCCCATCACTACAATTTGATCCATTTCAATATTCACATAAAGACATAATTACCGCCAATATAGAGCTCTAGGATGACATTAATGTGGTAGCTCGCCTGGTAGAATTTGTAGTGGTGGATTATAAGTCCCCCTTCAACTGGATCCTTAACCAACTGAATATGAATGTCTTCGAGAATTGGGATGATAATCTCTTCTTTGCATTTAAAGGCGAAGTTCCTAAGCCTCATGGAAGTCGGCATATGTTAAGGTAATCAAGCCTTAGCTTAGTAACTCTACACTAAAGCGTCAAAAGGGGATAATGTGTTGTCCCTAAAAACTGAGCCATAATAGAAGTTGACTAAGAACAGGCTACCCTTAGTTGAAGGTATTGTGGAGGTCTAGCTCGGCGTAGATGCCGGGTAAACTACTCGCATTGGCAAGGACTTGCTAGAAGACTTAATAGAGAGCTTCATTAATCTCCTCTAAGCTAATTTGTATCGGTTTGCATGGTCATCATTAGACATGCTAAGTATAGATCTGACAATTGCAAAACATAAATTAAAGATTGATCCAAAAGCTAAGCCAATTAAGTAGAAGAAAATGTATTTTGTGCCAAAGAGGTGGGTTGTGATTGAGGAAGAGGTATAAAAGTTGCTGAAAGTTAGGTTCATTCAAGAAGAGAAGTATTGTCCTTAGCTAGCCAATACGGTCTTAGTTAAGAAGGCTAACAGGAAGTGGTGGATGTGTGTTGACTATACCGACCTTAATAAAGTATGCTTGAAAAGCTATTTTCCGCTCTCAAAGATTAATCAATTAGTCAACTCAACTTTAGGACATGCTCTTTAAATTTTATGAATGTGTTTAGTAAGATCATGATGGTGTTGGAGGATAAAGTGCATGCATCATTCATCATAGAATTGGGCACTTATTAGTACAAGGTGATGCCCTTCAGCCTCAAGAATGCTGGGGCTATGTATCAGATGATTGTTATGGAGCTCTTTATGTCTCAGCCTAAGCAAAACAAGGAGGTTTATATGGACAATATGATTGTCAAGAACAAGATGCTTGAGGACCACCTTCGAGACTTATAGGACTCCTTTGACCAAATGAGGAAGCACTAAATGAAGTTGAACCCTCAAAAATGCGTTTTTGAGACGACATCTAGAAAATTCCTTAGTTATTTGGTAACTCAATGGGGCGTTGAGGCTAACCCAGAGAAGCTTAAGGCTATAGTTGATATGAAAACCCCAACCAGTGTTAAAGAAGCTTGAAGACTAGTTTGAGACTTGCAAGTCTCCTTTGACCAAATAAGGAAGCATGAAATGAAGCTAAACCTTCAGAAATGTATCTTTGGGATAGTATCTAGAAAATTCCTTAATTATCTAGTAACCTGGTAGGGCATCGAGGTTGACTCAAAGAAGCTTAAGGCCATAGATGATATGAAAACCTCAACTAGTGTTAAAGAAGTACAGAAGTTAATGAGCCTTGTAGTCGCACTCATTTGCTTCATGTCTCAAAGTGCTAACAAGTGTCCTAAATTTTTCAAGATCTTAAAGAAACCCTACGGGTTTGAATGGAACCTAGTGTATTTGGAAGCACTTAAGCAGTTGAAGAAATTTCCCTGCCTCCTTACCGGTTCTCTTAAAGCCAATGCTTGGTAAAGATTTGTTCTTATATTTGCTTATGAGTGATTAAGCTCTTTCCTTGGTTTTAGTCTGAGTTGAGGGGAAGGAATATAAATTAGTTTATTATGTTAGCCCTACTCTTGAGGGTATGGAACTTCAGTACTTTTGGATAGAGAAATTTTCTTTGGCGATAGTTATCTTCGCTAAGAAGCTCTGATCCTATTTTCTTGCACATCAAGTAATCATCTAAGTTGATCGGCTTTTACACGCTATACTTCAAATGCCAGACACTTCAGGTGATGGGAATAAACCTCTGACCATATCTAAGCCGAGGCCTTTCAATGCTTGCTAAGGGTGAGCTACAGCCAGAAGGATGAGGGGAAGGAAAATAAACACTCAACATCAACTTTCTTGTCAGCCGAGGTGTTGAGAAACTGCAAGGTCGAGGACGTGAGAGCGAAGAACCACTCAGTACAGCACTAAGAGACTCATATCAATTAAATCTAGAACTCGGCAATTGTAAGTTGACCTCTTTGGTGTCTCAACTAAGCTACGCAAGAGTTCAGGGACTCTTTTTAGAACCTGTACATCAAATTGTCGACCCCATCCGGTTCAGATACTACTATTCCTAGGACATGCCGAGTAGCTGCATGCCGACTTCTATAAAATGTACAGTTTTGTGTTCTTGTATATGTTTTCCCTTATTTTATTTGTGGGATCGATTATTTATGGTTTAAGGCCTTGTACGTTATTTACAGTTTTGCTACTAGGGTTTAGGACTTGCTATAAATAGCAACATTTGTACTAACATAGAGATAGAGCTAGATAGATAGATATACAGAGATATATATAGAGAGTGAAACTTTCCTCTTTCAAGCAAGGCTATACTTGAGTTAGCATTTACCGGATTATCGAGTATTGATTAGACTCTTTAATTGTCCTAGTGTTCTTATCAATCTTATTCTCAGATTGTGGTGAACCCCTTCATTTAAACCGGTTATGAGTTGCATCTAACTTTCATTTAAAACCCCGAGTGATATTTAGTGTTCGTAAGTCGTATCGAACTCTATTTCGAGCTCAAACCCTTGATTGTGTTTGTGTTTTGGTAAGTTATATATATTCACATTTACCATAAAAAACCTTCCTATTCCTTGTACTTATTTTCTTTTGAATACCCATTCCTGTTCGTTCGAGATCTGCTGCCATTTCTTTCTAGATCGATCCTTTGATTCCTTATCATCTTGGTATCAGAGATTTGATTCCTTATCACGATGTGTCAGTCCTTTGGATCATGCCACATAGCCCATGTTTAGACATAACAAACGTGATCCCTTAGATGTGAAATGATAGGTACAGAGCCCTACAAACCAAGACTTACCATTTGTCTTATGCATTAAATACATGAAAATAATTGTGCTATGCATTCGAAACTTGAAAGAATCATCCTTAGGAAGCTACAATGTCTCAGATTGAGTGTAGTGTAGGATCTTAAGGTCTCCACTGTGTGGAACAATGGATCACTTGGGTAGAATCCTCAGCTTAGGTATTGACTTTGGCCTTAGATTAAACATTGGCTCGATCAAAAGTTGAGATTTGCTAAGATTTACAACATAATGTGGATGCCATAAATCCACTTATTGGGAAACCCAAGCTAGTCTACCAACCCTTGAAAAGCACTATGATAGCTTTGAGGAAGCTACTTTATAGTGTACATAATTTGGATGCAATGACAAAATAAGCTTAGAAAGCAATGGTAGTGATAACTCTTATTTTAAATACATTTCACATGGTGATTTTATAGTATTTCCCTTACATTTTTGGTTTTCTTTAAAGAAATTGATACTTAATTTCAAGGTTTGAATGTGTTCTTGGATTGAAAACGAAGAAAATGAATCAAGTTTCACTCAATTTGGAGTTCATATGAATGAGTTATGAAGTTTTGAAATTGCATAAACAATCGGAATTTTGGTCAGAAAGTTACACAATCTGGAACACAACTGTGTCCCCAGGCTGTGTCCATTCGGGAAGATTTGCCAAGGTCAGAAAGTTACACGACCTGGGGACACCATTGTGTCTTAGGCTGTATCTGGTGATGAAAAAAGGAACTTTACAATACATTATAAAAGGACATATTAGGGTTTCGCACATAAGATTGGACATTCAAAAGTGAAGAGACTTGAAGAGAAGGAGAAGAAAAAGGCGAAAGCAACACTTAACTTCAAGATTGAAGAGATTTATCATCAACAAAAAGGGTTATTTCTTGATTTTGTTGGAATTCGTTTTTAGTTTCATTATGATAACTTAAGACTCTTGTATTTAGGATTGTGGAACCTAAGGTTTCATGTGACTATTAGATTGATTGATAATTTTCAATAAAGTTTCTATCTTTTCTTGATTCAATTATGTTATTTAATTGTTAGTTGATATTTCTAGGGTATCAATCTATGATATTATGCATGATGATTGAGAAATCACATATATAATGAGATCTTGACATAATTGGAGAGAATTGCATGTGTATTTAGAGATAATATATATGTTTCTTCTGGAAAGTTGTTCGTTTGTGTGGGAATTCATTATACATTAATGCGATTCTAAATTATATTACTAAGTAAAGAGATTCCGGTAAATAATTTAGGATTAAGGTTAATATGCTTGAGAAAGGTGTTAACTTTAATTATGAATCCCTTTAGTAAAAAATAATAGAGATTGAATTGGATGCATTTTAAGCGGTCACATGTAAAACACTAGGGGAAATAATTCCTAAATACGTTATTACCTTCTTGAAGTCGTTCTCAATTTTATCGCTTTCTAAATTGCTTAATCAAGTCTTATAATTAGGTTAGTTTGTTAATTTTAGTATTTTTAATTCATTCAACTCATCACAATTTTCCGATTAGATAATAGAGCTAAGGTTAATATTAGTACTCGAAGTCTCTAAGGGATCGACTCGGACTCACATCCGCTATATTAAAATTGATAGGTACACTTGCCTAGTATCAAGTTTTTGGCGCTGTTCCCGGAGACTTTCGATATTAAGAACATTAGTTGCTTTATTACTTTGACCATTTTTTTTCTTTTTTCTTTTTTTCTTTTGTTTTCATTGTTTGTTTTTATTTTTATTACCTAGAGCTGCAATTGATTCTATATTTCTTGCCCTTATAGTGCATGACTCGAAGCAACCTGGAAGATTTGATAGAACTCGATCTTGAAATTAAGAGAACTATCCTTCAAAATTTAAGATTGCGACTTAGACAAATTGTGGCTACCATAGAAGACGAGTCAATCGTTGAGATTAAGGAAGAGGGTGAAGAGGCCAAAACTCAATTCATCGATCAAGAAGATCCACCGCATATGGCTAACAATGGTAATAAAGCAAATAGGACTATGTTCGACTATTTAAGGCCTACACTTATCGGAGTTGACTCTAGTATCATAAGGCCAACCGTCACGGCTAATAACTTCCAAATTGCACCTAACATCATACAAATGGTGCAACAATATGTTCAATTTGATGGTCTCCAAGATGAAGATCCTAATGCTCACATCTCTAGCTTTCTAGAGATTTGTGATACATTTAAAATCAACTGAGCCACGGATGATGGCATCCGACTGTGGCTATTTCCTTTTTCCTTGAAAGGTAGAGCAAAGTAGTGGTTGAACTCCCTACCACGAAATTCAATCATAACTTGGAATGAATTGGTAGAGAAATTTTTTGAGAAGTATTTCCCACCTGTGAAGACCGCTAAACTTCGAAACGACATTTCTTGTTTTGCCCAATTAGAAGCGGAGACTCTATATGATACTTAGGAGCGGTTTAAGGACTTGCTCAGGAGGTGCCTACATTATGGCCTCCCATTATGGATGTAGTTTCAGACCTTCTATAATGGTCTTAATTTATTTACGAGACAGATGATTGATGCATCCGCAGGAGGTACTTTGAACACAAAGACACCCGAGCAAGCACAAAACTTAATTGAAGGAATAGCGATGAACAATTATCAGTGGGAAAGCATTAGAGCCAAGCAAAAGGTTATGGGAATTTATGATGTGGACTTGACCACTGCTCTGGCAGCCAAGGTGGACCTATTGAGTAAGAAGATTGATGCACTCTCTGTTGGCCCTCAACAAGTACAATCGGATGTAAGCGACTTTGGTATGCAGGGTTATAGAGCACAAGAACAACTGGAAGAGGTAGATTATCTAGGAAATCTACCCAAGCAACAAAATAACCCCTATAGCAACACTTATAATCCCGGATGGAGGAATTACCCCAATTTCTCATGGGGAAATCAAAACCAAGGCCAGCAGAAGACCAACTTTGGCCCACTTGGATTTCAAAGACCATTACCACCTCCTCTTCCTCAAGAAAAGAAGTCTAGTATAGAAGAATTTCTCACAAAATATATTCAAGGCAATGAGGCTCGCTTATCCAACATTGAATCATCATTGAGGAATCAAGAGGCTTCCAATCGCAACCTTGAGAACCAAATTGGTCAACTTGCAAAAATGATCTTTGAGAGGCAACAAGGGGTACTCCCAGGGAATACTGAGGTCAATCCTAGGGAACATGTTAATGCAGTGACCTTGAGAAGTGGTAGAAAACTGCTAGTGGAGAAGAAGGATGGTGAGGAAGTAAGATGGTGAGGAAGTAGTTGAGAAAGAAGTGGAAGTTAATTGTAAGGAAGATGCAGAGCCACTAAAATCAAAATAAAGTATGGAATCACCAAAAGTGAAAGAGTACAAGCCTCCCATCCCTCACTCGCAGCGCCTTAAGCAAAGTTACACTGATCCGAATAAGGAATTTGGTAAATTGCTTGATATTTTCAAACAATTACACATTAACTTACCTCTTGTTGATGTCATCTTGTAGATGCTAAAGTATGCGAAATTTCTAAAGGATCTTCTATTGAATAAGAGGAAGTTGGAGGAGCTTACAATTGTCATATTGAACAAAGAATGCTCGGCACTTCTCCAGAAAAAGCTGCCACAAAAATTAAACGATCCAGGGAGTTTCACTATTCCTTGTATGCTTAGTAATTTGTTAGTAGATAATGCTTTGGTAGACTTAGGAGCCAGTATAAATTTGATGCTGTATAAATTGTTCAAAAAGCTAGGGTTAGGAGAACCTAAACTAATGCGCATGAGTCTTTAATTAGTTGATAGGTCTATCACATACTCTAGAGGCATCATAGAGGATGTTTTAGTACAGGTAGACAAATTCATCTTTCCCGTAGATTTTGTTATACTTGACATAGATGAAAATATTGAGGTGCCAATCATTTTAGGTCGACCCTTCCTAGCCATCGCTAGGGCTGTTTTTGATGTTAGTGAGCATAAGTTGATATTACGGGTTGGGGATGATGAAATAGTTTTTAAAACTCCAGAGGCAACGAAAAAATTTCTTAACTCAGAGAACACATGTCACAATGTTAATGCTACTAATGTTGTTATATCTACATGTATACAGGAAATGCTTACCAAAGATTCCTCAAGCTATTGCTTACAAAAAGGAGATGAAAATCTGGTGACCAACCCTAAACGTGCAGAAGTGATAGCTCAAATAGAAGTTCATGAATCTATTATGGACAAGAAGGAGGTTAATCCACTCCACAAGCCAAAAGATCTTAAGTTAAGATCCTTCAAAGAAAAGTCACCAATGTTGGAACCAAAACTGTCAAGAAATCATTTGGAACATGTCTTTGTAGTGAAAAGTTCAAAACTTCCAATGACAACCGCATCTAAGCTAAAAGCAGACAAAATGAAGAAGTTTAGGCTACATGAATTTGATAAGTGGCATGATAAGGAGAGAAACTATGGAAGTTATACACCAATGAAATGGAATTGTCAAGATCGATGGCCTAAGGGTAAATTTACACTTGTATGGAGGGTTTGAAAGCAAGATACAGGAGGAGTCCTATCTCCACCTGGTTGTGTCCTAGCCCGTGTGCAGCCAGTATTAACGCACGAACACAGAGAGTTACACGGGCGTGGGACATGGTTGTGTCCCAGCCCGTGTACGCCTATCTTTAATACATCCTCCGAACATAAAGAGTTACATGAGCGTGGGATACGGTTGTGTCCCAGCTTGTGTTCGCCCAGGTAAGGCATCGAAAACAGAGAGTTACACGGGTGTGGAACACGGTCGTATCCTAGCTCGTGTCTGCCCAGCACCCACACGATTCAGTACACGCCCTGCACAATTTATTAAAACACACATACACCCTCTCAAACACTTACAAACATCCACACAAATTCATTTCAAATTTCATCTTCTCTCCATCTACTCCTCAAGTTCCCGATCCAAGTAAGTTCTCCTAATTTTTATTTTTTTGTCCTCTCTTGTTTATGCTTTGTTTTCATCATTATTTAGGCATGTTTAGGTAACCGAAATTTAGGTCTTGTGAATTTGTCCATAAATTTTGTCTGCAAATGTACTTGTTTTTTTTTTTATTCTTTCATGATAGATTTACACATTTACCTTGTGTTGACAGATTTTAATGCCTTTATGATGCCTCTTCTGGTTAGATATTACTGTATGATCTCTCCAACCCGAATTCTGTTTGCCAATTCGATGATCATTATTCAATTACGCCAGTTAGGGTTATCATTGTGATAGTGATTTTGGGACATTTAGAGTCTTTGATGTATTGGGACGCTTTCTTTTCAAGCCGATTGTAATGTAATGCGTCTAATGTATATTTAGTTGGATGAATTTGCTAGCCATTTCTTTTACACCAACTAGTTTTGTGGATGCACTCTACATGTTTGTTTAAATGTCCTAATGAGAATTCTTTCAATATTCTTCACTATTACTCCTTTATAAATCTGTCTTAGTTTGAACTACGTGTGGCAAGGATGCGCATTTTTGATTTGGTTTGGTGTTTCTTCTCAGGTAGTTAATGGCAAATCGCACAAAGCTTACCATTCGAAGAAAATCTAAGTATGTAGCATCATCTTCAACGCAAGAAGGTGCCATTGTTGAACCATTAGCCACTCTCCCTCCGATAGAGGACCCAATGCTTCAATTCAAAGAGGAATACCAGTCGCAACGCTATAATTTACTTAAGAACAAGCCCTTCAGTGACACCCTTCGTTTGGATTGGGATATTCTCGCCCAATTGGAGCTAACAATGGAAATGAAGGAACTATTGGAAGGAACCATTTGGGAGCGATTTTTATCTCTTGAAGCTCCAGTTTATAAGAAGCTGACATTAGAGTTTTTATGCACATAGAAACTTGATAAAGAGAGTGCTAGTGGCATGGGCCCCAAACGCAAACTCTATTTCACTTTGAGTGGCCAGCCTTTCCACATGACAATAGCTCAATTAGGCAAATATCTTGGTCTTTATGAGGATAAATATACACGGATAGAAGAGTTCCAACGTTTAACATGTTGTTTTCCACGTGGAGTAACACTAGGGATGTTTTGGAACGAAATTACTGTTGGTGATGCTTATGACCCAACAAAGAGTAAGGCTTCTCAATTGGTCAAACCTGAATATCGTGTTCTTCATTGGCTCTTTACACATACATTGACTGGCCGAGGCCTCAGCACCAGTGTGGTTTCCAATAAGGATTGCCTCTATTTGTATAGTGTTATTCATAAACACCCAATCAATCTAGCCATTGAGTTAACTGAACTTTTCAGCCACCAAGCAACCACTACATGGAAGAAAGGGCATATTTGTTGTGGCCCCTACATCACCTTACTAGTATAGGCCATGCGAACTAAGGTTGTCGTTTGGCCCTCGCTTACTTTTGTTACTCAAGTTACTCCTATGCGACTTAATTCATTTCGACTCATGAACCTTTTACTAACGAGACGCCAAGGTCGACACTCACGCAGCACATCTCGAGGCCAGACGTCTTCAGTAAGCTTTGAGGATAAATTTGATATTTTGATGACTGAGGTTCGTTATATCCGAGAAAGTGTGGATAAACTTCATATTCGCCAAGACAAATTGGAAAAATTTCTTAAGATGAAAGAGTCGGATGCAAATGATGAGGATAGTAAGAGTGAGGAAGAGGATGATGAGGGTAGTGCAGAGGCAGCTGGGAGTAGTGAAGAAGACGATGATGAAACCATGGCGGAGGCACCATTTGATGAGGATGATGGAGAGACAGATTCCGATCCCTCTTCTTAGTTCCTATTTTTTTTGTTGTTTTTAGTTGGCCAAGGCATGTACAATCAAACATGTAATGACGATGGCTTCCTAGTTATGGACTTCTTCACATTATTTTCGACTGGCAAGGAAGTATTAGTTTCTTTTTCAATACATGTATTTCCTTTTTCCATATGATATTCTTTTTCTTGTTTACTATCTTGCTATTGTGCTTTCTTAGTCGTACATTGAGAACAATATACATAATTAAGTGTGGGGAAAAGATATATATGAATTTGTTATTGTTTAGGAGACCAATTATTTACATTTGACCCAATTAATTTTTAAGTTAACTTGCAATAGGTGATTAACAAGTGTTCGGCCAAATCAACTGTGTCATCTTGATCATTATTGATCTTATTATACGTTACTAGAATTGATTAGTCAAATCTGTGGAGGGCAAAGTTACGAGTTAGTTAGCTTAAGACTTTAAGACTTGAGATTGGAACAACATCACTAGTTAAAAGTTAGTCATGGTTATTTTTAAATTTACTTTTATGTATACCTTTCTCTTAGAAATTTTTAGAGCCCTATAATTTTTAGCAAACAAACAAATGAAATTCTTCTTTTGAGAAACCCCTGAAAAATCACAATGATTGGAGGTAAAAAGTAATAGCAAGTGTATGAATAGAAAAAAATTGGTAAAGATTCGACTTGTTTCGTCAGAAGAGTGAGATTGAGTCATAATGCCAATACTAATGAAAAAATTGGTATGAATCAGCTTTGGTCCGTCAGAAGAGTAAGGTTCTTTCCTGCTATCAATATAAGGAATAAGTTTGTATGGATTGGCCTTGGTCTGTCAGAAGAGCGAGGTTCTTTCCCTCTACCAACACAATTATGCTTAAATAAAGTAAATTTAAAAAAACCTCCCAACAAAAGCATGAACTAGGGGGATGATCAGAGGATGAGTGGATATAAAATGTGTTTGTTTTGGATTATGGTGCTTGATGAGATTGAAGAGAGAATTGTATACACTTTAGTCAAATGGACAAAATTTTTATGACTCTTTCTCAGTTGGCGAGATGTTAAATCCAATTTTTAGTTTAAGAGTCCTTAGTTAAATGACTCGGGTAAATTTTGAGTTCCATAAATTAACTAATGAACTCTAGTATTAAGTATTATTGGAGCATTCGAATATGGTCAGGTGAATCTATGACATTATTAAGGGTGAAATTGGTTGACTTTATTATTGCAAGTTAATTGAAAATGATCTTCTTACATTTCTTCGGGTTAAGTATATTTGTTCACCGGTTTCCTAAAAAGTGAGAAATTTTGTTTAGCGTTTCTTGTCCCGAAATTTTGTTTTGATCTATTTGCTTGAGGACAAGCAAATGCTCAAGTGTAGGGAAATTTGATAACTCTTATTTAAAATACATTTCAAATGGTGATTTTATAGTATTTCCCTTACATCTTTAGTTTTCTTTAAAGAAATTGATACTTAATTGAGTAAAATTTTGATTTCAAGGTTTGAATGTGTTCTTGGATTGAAAACGAAGAAAGGGAATCAAGTTTCACTCAATTTGGAGTTCAAATGAATAAGTTATGAAGTTTTGAAGTTGCATAAATAGTAAGAATTTTGGTTAGAAAGTTACACAGTCTGGGACACAACTGTGTCCCCAGGTTGTGTCCATCCAGGAAGATTTGCCAAAGTTAGAAAGTTATACGACCTGGGGACACGACTGTGTCTCAGGCTGTGTCTGGTGACAAAAAAAGGAACTTTACAATACATTATAAAAGGGCATACTAAGGTTTTGTACATAAGATTGGACATTCAAAAGTAAAGAGACTTGAAGAGAAGGAGAAGAAAAAGGCGAAAGCAACACCTAACTTCAAGATTGAAGAGATTTATCATCAACAAAAAGGGGTTTTTCATGTTTTATTTCTTGATTTTGTTGGAATTCGTTTTTAGTTTTATTATGATAACTTACGACTCTTGTATTTAAGATTGTGGAACCTAGGGTTTCATGTGACTATTAGATTGATTGATAATTTTCAATAAAGTTTTTATCTTTTCTCGATTCAATTATGTTATTTAATTGTTAATTAATATTTCTAGAGTATCAATCTATGATATTATGTATGATGATTGAGAAATCACATATATAATGAGATATTGACATAATTGGAGAGAATTGCATGTGTACTTAGAGATAAGATACATGTTTCTTTCGGAAAATTGTTTGTTTGTGTGGGAATTCATTACATATTAATGCGATTCTAAATTATATTACTAAGTGAAGAGATTTCGATAAATAATTTAGAATTAAGGTTAATATGCTTGAGAAAGGTGTTAACTTTAATTGTGAATCCCTCTGGTCAAGAATAATAGAGATTGAATTGGATGTATTTTAAGCGGTCATATGTTAAACACTAGGGGAAATAATTCCTAAATACGTTATTACCTTTTTGAAGTCGTTCTCAATTTTATCGCTTTCTAAATTGCTTAATCAAGTCTTATGATTAGGTTAGTTTGTTAATTTTAGTATTTTTAATTCATTCAACTCATCACAATTTTCCTATTAGATAATAGAGCTAAGGTCAATATTAGTACTCAAAGTCTCTGAGGGATCGACTTGGACTCATATCCGCTATATTAAAATTGATAGGTCCACTTGTTTGGTATTAGGTAGCTCATCCTTCTTTCTAACCTTCTTGTTGAAACCTCGATAATGAGACTAGAGGGCAAGTGTTGATGGAAAATTTTAGACCGTAGGCCATCTTATCTCCCTTATGACCGGTCCGTAGTCATCTAAATCCCTAACCCTCGAAGGTTGTCAACTTTTTGATCGACTTTTATCATCCTCGAATCTCTAGTAGGTTAGGACTGTGTCTTGGTCCCTATTCCTAGGTTAGGGCATAGCATTTATGCTATAGGCACCTTGGACCTTGGTAGCATGACCAGGAACTTGACCTCGGATGATGAAGAATAACATGGAATTATCACTCTGTAGGAACAACCAAAGTGCTATGTCCCTCTAGGAATCTCTGATTGTATCCATTTAAAAGATATACTTACATAATTGGGCAACATACATATCTATCCAAGATATTCTCCATGAAACCTATAAATAGCGGTTAAGACCTACAGGTGAGACACTTTGGAGACACTCGTACTATCCTTGTTGCTATCTTGCTTACTCTAATACTACAAACCTTGACTTAAGTATCGAAATAGCTACATTGAATAAACTTTCACATGTCTACTAATTATATCCTTTTTTTTTTTTTGCACAGATTTAGGCTTATAAACACCACATTTTTTACCCCTATAGTTTTACAAATTTTATAGAATAAGCAAAAGGGGTTTAAATTCAAAAATACAAAAAAAAAAAAATATATAAAAAAGTACAAAGAATTGAAAAATTACAAAAAGAACAAAAAATGGAAAAATATGAAAAAATAAAAAAAAGGTAGAGTTGGGATTTATTTCATTTTATTTATTTATTATTTAATTTTTTTATTCATCTTGATTCATTTTTAGGGGTATTTATTTTGATAAGTTTTTTAAACATAGTTAGAGGGGTTCATAGTTTAAATAAAATTTAGTTGCAATAGTTTATAGGGTTTGGACCAATAGCCCTTCCGATATTACACTTGGAATTGGAATTGTAAGAGAAAGAGAGATCTTAAGTTTGATCCCTGTACCAGACATGTCAACCCATGATTAGCTGATCGTGTCCATTTTACATCTCCTTCTTTCCCTTTCCCTTTGTTTCTAGCATAAATCCAGCCCAATCTGTAAACCCCGTGAATTTAGCTTTCTAAATATAAAAACAAACGTCCAAACTATAGATGATTTTCTAAACTCAAAAGAGCCAATGAGATTTAAAACCAATAAAATCTCAACCCAAAACCTAAAGTGGATACGAAAAACCTTAAATCATCAATTGAATCCCTAACCGCATACGAAGACCCTAAAACCTTGAATCTCATCAAAACCCTAAGATGACAATCGAAGATTGAATCGCATAAGAATATATGAAACCCTAAATGTGTAAAAACATTAGAGATGGTGCCTTAAAGTAATAAGAACCCTAAAACTATAACTTTAAGGATATAAAAGCACTAATTCACCATAATTTACCCTAAAACTCTAAATGATAATATATCCTTTATATTTTGCCATTTCATCGGTAAATGACTAAAGATAACCCTTAATCATGCATAAATATTTAGAATACTTAAATAATCCCTTAGAAACTAAGATATTGCATTCTAGATCACATTTATCTTCTAAGTATATAAATAGGTTAGTATTACATAGAGTTAAAGGTTTAGTTGAAGCTTAGGTTAAATGTAGTAAACCTTAATACTTTAAATGATATTTTTCACCTCAATTATACTAAGTAGCTTACCAAATGATGTATATAGGATATAAATACCTAATAGAAGATCTCATTATTTATTTTTATTAATCACTTCATATTTCCCTTCATTTCCTTAATCTTTCTCCAAATTTTTCCTAATTAGTTCATTATGTACACAAAAGGGTCTTTATTTTTTTGAAAGTTGACCAAGTCAACACATGTTGACCAAGTCAATACTTTGAAAAGTCAACAAAAGTTTCTTTTTCATTAGGAAAAAAAATATCTTCTTCTCATGATTTCCTTTCTTTTCTTTTCCTTTTGCATTTCTTTTTCCTTCTTCTCTTAAATTGCCATCCATACATCTCCCCTTCTAGACCCCACCATTCTCCTTCTTCCATAAGCAAAACAAAGAAAAAAGAAACAAAACAAAAAGGCCCCTCCATTGCCGTGAGCTTCCATCTTCCATTTCACCTTCAACATCTTCCTTTTTGTTTCCTTAATTCCAACATAAGCAAAGGTATGTATCTAAGTTACTTTATCTTGTTTTATATTATTCATTAGTTAGTTAATTAGGTAGATTAGATAAGTAGTTATGTGTTTAGTGTTGTCTTGAAGAAGAGGAAACAAAGTTTCCATCTTTAAGTGTAGAAATCTAGGAATCATGAATAAGAAGAAATGAAAACATGAATATGTGCTTAAAGAATGTGTACATGAGGTAAACCGAAAAGAAGGGAAGCATGAGAAGCATGGTACATGAGTATTGTCCATGTACATAACCTAAATTAAAACAAAACCTAACCATACATACTTATACTACACTAATTACACACTTAAGAACACAAAAGAATAGAATTAGGAAGCTTTTCTTAAGGAAAAGATTAAGCATACGAATTTGTGTATAAAAATACGTATCTAACCGTATAGGTATATGAGTATGTATACATGGATAAATACGGTATAAACCTAAGTAGATGTATAAGTATATGTATGTATAAAGTATAAGTACATAAGTATACATATTAGTATGTTATGAGTGTAGGTAGGTATAAAACATATGTATATGTATAAGTACTTAATGACATATATATTTACATGTAATAAATGGATTACATAAGCCATGACATCATCAATTGATTACATAAGTGATTATGTAAGCATAGGTATATAATAGAAGAAATAATAAGATTACATAAGCACATAACATAGGTATATACATGTATTTAGAAGTCGAAAATCCCTTAAACTCTAATACACCTCTTAGATTGAATTAAACTTAATCAAGTATGTGAATTTATAGCACTAATGTAAAATTTCCCAAGTATAAGAATCAAATAGCTAATTCAATCATTAAATCCTAAACTAGGGCATAAACATAAGTAATAAGAGTAATTAAACTTCAATAAGATAAAGTTTTAATAAATTTAGCCCATATTGTAAAACACTGGTCTTAACGTCCAAAACGGACATCACCGTGTGAGCATGCGTCCGAAAACGATGAAAAACGACTATAAGTTCGCAAATATCGGAATCAGAACAAAAAAAAAAAAATCACAAAATACATAAAGGAAGCCTCATACCTTACTAATATAAGAAAATAGTTACTATTAATCTCATGGAGTATGGTAACCCTATACTCGAGTTATATTGGAGGAAACTAGATAAACTACAATAGACTTTTAGTTGACTAAGGAGTTTGAATTCTTAGAACACTTATAAGGTTTACCATTTTGATTTAGGTGTTCGATATCGAGTCTTGAAAACCCTAAAGGCTTGGAGAATGAGCAATAATCCAGGTGAGGGAGTTCTGATGACCTGCTACTTGCTTGTGCGTATTATTTGTATGATGTTTTGTTGTTTGCTATTGCTTGTATGTTTGAATGACTGTTCTGTTCGTATACCATCATCTGTGTGATCGCCTTTTTAAATTGATAAATATAAATGTCTGACCCAAATAACCGGTTCTACTCATCGCATGTCTATGACTTGTTAAAGGTATGAATGGAGAGTGCTAGCCTTGCAAAAATCTTAAGAAAAGTATTTTTGGCAAAAGCTTTTCTAACTTTAATCAAATTTTTGCATGATCGTTGTAAGGGCTTGTAGAGCCATAAATAGTATTTTTAACGTTGAGGCAAAGCTAGCATGGGTTCTCCACTTGATAGCGAGAGGACTCGCTTTATTGTGCCTGAAAGGCCTTGGTTACTTTTGGTTGCGAGAGGACTCGCATGTTTGTGCCCGAGGGGCCTTGGAGGGTGGATAGTCCTAGTTCGGACTCCCCCTATTTGGATTGAAACTCTTTTCTCGGTTAGGGTAATAGTCGAGTTTTGCCTAGTGGGGTGGTACTCCTAGGTAGCCTCATGCGGGTAAGCTGAGGTGCCCTGTGCGGGTAAGTACAGGGGATAATCGAAGTATAGACGACGTAATTCTACACCTTCCATAGTTCCAGACTCCTATGGTTGTGTTGCTTGCAGTCATCACGCCTGCATTCATTATGTATGTAGATAGCTTGCTTGCATGTGTGATAGTAATGTGTGAAAACTTGCTTGACCGGTAGTGGTGAGGAACGAACTCACTGAGCTGTTTTATGCTCATTCCCCCTTAGTTTTCTTTGCAGGTTTACATACGATGGGATTGAGATATGTCTCGAGTGCTGAGTGCGAGATTAAGATATGTACATTAGTATTAGAAGTAGCTGAGCACTTTTTAGATGATATATAGACATCCTTTGTAGAAAATATTTATTTATTAAACCTTACTATAATGCTAGTATATCCTGTCTTATTATTTGGTAGGGGATACCGATTTTCTGCGGTTCTGAGGAACTGTGGGATATCGGATACCTAGAGTTATTTATATTTGTATTCTACAGTAAATTGATTACTTAAAAATCAGTAACCTTAGTGATTAATCATTTAGAATCTTGCAATCTCTGACTTGCAATCTCTGACTTGCAAGACGGTTTTTATATCATGGGTGCACACATGTTATGGAAATTTTAGGTAATCCTATTAGGCCCCCTTTAGGGTCTTGACACAATTGTCCCATTTCATGGCTATTTTTTATTCAACTTTCTTCGTGATTTTACCAAATTAATGGTGAAATCACGAAGATTACTTGGGATACTATGTATAGGGACCAAAAACTTGGTTAGATACACTTGTTTAATCATTGAAATTAGCCCTTGAAAATCAAAGAAAATTTCCCTCCAAGAATTTAGCACCTTGCAAATCGTTTCAATTTAATCTCTTTTGGCAAAAATGGAAGTTTCCTTATGATAGTTTGGGAAAACATATCAACATTACATTCAAATATCCCTAAAATTAAGCCAATTTCCCTCAATACAAAAATCAATTGTGCTTGAAGTAGTAATGGCCAATCCTCCATTGATGAGCTTCCTTTGTTGCATACTCATCATCAACTCTCATTTGAATCAGTCAAGAACATACACACACACACACACACACACACATTAGTCTTTCTCTCTCTAGGCCGAGAAACTCATTCTCTTTCCAAATTTTTATTAGAATTCGTGATGATTTGAACACAACTACTATTGTAGTGAAGTTGTCTAAGCTCGTAACTCTTAGAAACAGCTACTCCCAACTGCTGCCATAACTTTTGTGGCTTCCACAACCAAGCCTTAGTTCGAACTACCTTAGCTATTACACTACCTTAATGCTACCGTACATCTGACACAAGAACCACCACTCCGACGGTCATGCACTCATTGAAAACCCATACCTAATGCCTCTTTGTCCTTCACTGACCACGCAGCAAGCAGTATACAACCTCTCCTTCACTAACCTAAACTACCAAACTCCATCAATCGCCACACCACCACCGTATACCATCGTACCACCGCTAAACACTCTTTTACCAATAAAATTCCCACAAATCTACTCTCATTCGCTAGCTTTAACCATCGAAAGCCACCTCGAAGAGCTCTTCGTGTTGTAGGCCTTCTTCCCTAACCACTATCATGTGTTGTGCACATGACTGGGTTGGGCAACCGTGTAAACCCTGCAAATTTAGCGTTTTAAATAACGAATTGATTTAAATATTATAGGTAATTATCTTAACTCAATGGAGCCGATAAATTTAAAACTAATTAAAAGTTTAAACTTGAACATAATATGAAGTATAAAAACTCTTAAATTTTGCTCGAAACCTAAATCGTGTATAAAAACCCTAAATTCGATGTATATGTAAAAACTCAAAATCAAATCTAAACTTGATCAAAACCCTAAAACTATAACTTTAAACTTATAAAATGAATAAATATCACTTAATAGTGATATAATCGTATTCGATTATAATTATCAATTAAATCGCGCAATCATGTAAAACTTTTAACGAAAACGTCAAAATAACTCGTAAATATTATAAATGTAACAGGTAACAATTAAATGACTAAATTTTTATAAAATTTCAATATTATTTTATAAATACTAAATTTATAATTTTTGTAATTGGAATAATCTAATATTTTTCTTTTTATTTTTCCTTTTCTTCCTTTTCCTTTCTTTTCTTTTTCCTTTTTCTTCTCCTTAATTTTTTTCTAGTTGCCACGTTGAATTCTAGATTTGGAACAGTAGCCCATGTGATGTTTTTGTTTTACTTCCTTAATTATCTCATTAAGAGAAAAGGAACAAAAAGGATAAGAACATGTCTTATCTTATTAAATGCAATATCTTGGCTTGATTTCTTTTCTTTCTTTTTTCTTTGTTTTATCTCAATAAATCTAGCTATTCCTCCATGTACATCACGCCTAGAAAATTTATGCACAAGTGAACACATAAATTAAACACGTACGTTCTTATTTTCCTTTCCTTTCAAAATCATAAAGCACCTTATCTTTTCTTAATATTTTTTTTTTCACTCAAAGGATAAACAAATCATAAAGAAGAAGAAGCTTAGGGATTTTGATTCAAAAAGACTCCAAAAGTATTGTATTTATTATGTATACTATATGTATTTTGTATTCTGTATATATCGTTTTAGTATTTCTTGTTAGATGTATGTTTATATATATATGTATAGATATTTAAGGTATATTCATATGTATTGTTAGGACCCTAAAGAGGGTCTAGTAGAATTACCTAGAATTTCCATATCATGTGTGCACTCATGATATGAAAACTACCTAGCAAGACTTTAAATAATTAATTACTAAGGATGTTGAATTGTTAATTAATTAACATATTATAGGATATAAATAACTATGGATATCCAATATTCCACAGTTTTTCAGAACTACAGAGTCTCGGTATCCCCTACCAAATAATAAGACAAGATATACCAATATTATAAAACTGTAGAAAAAATTAAATTATATTAAATTTTAACATATAAATATTTTCTACAAAAGATGTTTATGTATCACCTATAAAGATCTTAGCTAATTCTAATACTAATATATATATCTTCATCTCACACTTAGCACTCGAGACTTATCCTAATCCTATCGTAAGTAAACTTGCAAAAAAAAAAAAAAAAGACTATTAAGGAGTAAGTTATAAGAGCTTAGTGAGTTATCTCTCATATAATGTTGGTAAACAAGTTATTAAACAAATTGTTACAACCATATGAATGCATGCATACGAGTATGCCAAACAATATATGCAATTGACTAGTGCTGCATATAATATTAGATTTTAATGCCCTTCGAGATAAGGGTTTAAGATACATCGGCACCAATCATGATCGGGCTTTAGCACCTGAGTTTTTAACCATAATTTTGAATTTCATATTTCATAAAATACATTTCCATTTCCGAAAATTCAGTAGTATACAAGATCCTAAGCCTAGCGTTGAGGTGGCCCCTGCAGTCCACACTCATACCCTATAGCAGAAATCGCTAGACTCGACCCTAAGCCATATGGTTGGTGTTTCCATCACCTAGTAAGCTCGTAGGTTTGGGTAAGGTCATGTTGTACGAGTGCACCATACATAAACACTTTAATATATATAAACAATCTTTGTAAGACCTCTCTTTACCTCTGCGTGAAGTGACGGTTAGAATAAGTAATGTAATGCATGGATAATACATGTTCCTTTTAATTTAAGATAAGCCAAATATAATTAAGTCAAATTATGAAGCAATCAATCAATATCAGCAAACCATCCAAATCACATAACAATTAATCACACAATTCAATCATCAATTATCGTATTTAACAATAGTTCTCATAGTAACCAATCAATATTAAGCACATGCATATCCCAAAACCCTATGCATCAAGTTATTAATATTTAATTTAAGTGTACTAACTACAAGCACAAACAAGTATAGAGTTATTGGGAGTACTCACTTAACTATGATGACTCGCTCTAGTCGTAATAATCGATCAGAAGATCTTCATCCTCGTTAGGATTACTTGACTATTACGAGATAATAGGGATAATAAGTAATTGAATCAACCAACGGTTCTAAATATTTATCTACCTAATTCCACTTAGATTACTATAAGTTTTTATTCGCTTAAACCTAATTGCTAATCGTATGTAACTTTTTCATTCTATTTTCGATATTTACAAATTTATAGTCGTTTTTCATCGTTTTTGGATGCATGTACATAGAGATGTCCGTTTTGGACATTAAGACTCGTGTTTTGCGATATGGACTAAATTCATTGAAACATTAGCTATTGAAACTTAAATATTCTTATTAGCTAGTTTTATGTTAATGATTTCATTAGCCATTAATTCCTACACTTAGATAATCTTATGATTTATTATTTTAGAGGCTTATGTTATGGCTTATGTCATCATTCGCTTATGTCATGGCTTATGTCATCATTTGATTAGGTCATTGCTTACATCATTCATTACATATATATATTTATCCTTATGTATTCATACACTTTACACATATGTTATACATATATACTTATACTCCTAATATACTAGTATGTATACTTATATACTTATACATATACTAGTACATATACCCGTATATACATACAGTGAGATACATATTTTTATACGTATTTTCGTATGTCTAATGTTCCATCTTAAGAAAGTTTCACAAATTTCACATTTTTGCATTTTAAGAGTGTATTTAGCAAGGTATATGTATGTATAGTTAGTATATACCTCTTTTTTGGTTATGTACATAATGGGCACTTATGTATAAGAGTCTTCATACATGTATTTATCAAGTATATTCTTTTATATACATACTTAAGCATATGTACATGTGTTCTTCTTCTAATTATCTAAGGATTCCTACACTTCTAAGCATAAAAATTAGAACTTTATTCCTTCAACAACATATATGTACATATCACATAAACTTTCTACACTAACCTAACCTATACATCTAACTACTAAATAAGATAAGAAA
>JAMXBB010000010.1:64974445-65177078 GCA_024138015.1 Lumnitzera littorea
CCAATTAGCAACTTTGCGAGACAATGGATAAACATTTTTGTGGGAGAAATTTAATAAAAAGTTTGTTGTTCAAGTCTAGGAATGCTATACTGGCTAACTTGAACAACTTATCGGCAGCAATATTTTTATTTCTCGAAACCTTGTGGATTGAGAAAAATTGAAATTCTTCTGCAAGCGTTCGTACCACCAACAGGTACTTGCTCATTTCTTATTCCCTTACCACATAACTTCTTATCACTTAATTCACCACCAATTGTGAATCAGAGAACACTTTGAGTTTCTCGGCATTGATCTCTTTTGCCAGTATAAGTCCAACAATCAAAGCTTTATATTCTAATTTGTTGTTGCTGGCTAGAAATCTAAATTTTAAAGAATAATTAATCTTGACATTATGGGGGCTTAAAGAATAAGGCCCATACCACTTCCTTCTCTAGTAGAAGAACCATCTACATAAAGATACCATACAGGTTTCTCGGCAATCTCTATAATATCTTCATCACTAGTGAACTCAACCAAAAAATTTGCCAATACTTGAGCTTTCAATGCTGTTTTGGGTTTATACTATATACTATAGGTACTTAGCTCTAGAGCATATTTCATTATCCTCCTAGAGGAGTCTAACCATTTCAATGCGTGCCATAATGGCTAATCAATGAGAACTATGATCCGATGAGCCTCAAAATAAAATTTGAATTTCCTTGTCAAGAGAACTACTACTAATACAAACTTCTCAATTTTTGTGTACCAATGCTCTAGCCCTTGCAAGACATGACTCATGTAATAAACAGGTCAATGCTCCTTACCATCAATTTGAACTAATACAGAAGAAAGATCTCAACAACTAACTAATAAGTACAAATATAAATTCTCTCTAGAGATAAGTATCAAGAGTATTAAGGTAATGCAAGGAATTCTTTGAGATCATTGAACGCTCTTTCACAATTGTTAAACCATTTGAATTCTTTCGAATTCATTAAAATTTTAAAGAATTTTGCACACCTATTTGTACTTCTTAACACTAACCAATTAAGGGCAGCTATTTACTTAGTAAGTTCCTGTACTTCCATGACCATACAGGGAGATTTCATGTTTATTATCACCTCAATCTTTCTCGGGTTAACTTCAATGTTGCACTGAGTAACCATGTATCATAAAAACTTTCCCAAAGCTACGCCAAAGACATACTTCTGCGATTTAAGCTACATGTTTTATGTCTTGAGAGTAGCAAACATCTCTTCAAGATCAACAAGATACCAATCCCCTATCACGCTCTTCACAATCATGTCATCGACATATACTTCAACATTTCAATAGATCTAAGGTTTAAACATCTTAGTAACAAGCCTCTAGTAAGTTACACCAACGTTTTTCAACCCAAAGGGCATCACCGTATAACAATATATTCCAAAATTCATAACAAATGCCATGTGAACTTCATTCTCCGTGTCCATCTTAATTTAATTATAACTTGAGAAAGCATCCATAAAAGAAAGAAATGCATGTCTAGCGGTTAAATCTATCAACTGATCGATTTTCAGCAATGGAAAACAATCCTTAAGACAAGCCTTATTGAGATCCGTGAAGTCTATGTACATATGCCACTTGCTGTTAGACTTCTTGACTAGCACATAGTTGGCTAGCTAAGCCAGATAAGACTCTTCCCAAATAAATCTTGCCTTTAATAGCTTCTGGACTTCTTCTTTTATGGTTGCTTGTCTTTCAGGAGCAAAATGTCTTTTCTTTTGTTGGATCACCTTTACACTTAGATCAATCTATAGCTTGTGTACCATAACTTCTCTAAGAATACATGGCATGTCCAAAGGGGACCATACAAATACATCAATATTGACTTGCAAGAAGTTAATCAAACTTTGATGAATGTCTGCCGACAAGGGTTTCCGTATCTTTGTTGTTTTCTTAGAGGAATCTCCTAAAGAGATTTCCTCTATCTCATTCTCAATACTTTCTATGCCGATTGACTTTTGTTTCAAACAAGTTTCTACTTAAAAAAACTCTTCTCGTCTTAAGGCCCTCATGTACAAAGACCTTACTAACTGTCGATCCCTTTTGCACACACCAACTCCCATAGGATTAGGGAATTTGGCTTTGAGATGTGTAATAGAAGAGACAATGCCAAATAAATGTTGGCATAGCTATCCCATGATTATGTTATATGGGGACCAACATTTAACGATGAGAAAGTCCACTTTATCTTCCGTAACATTCTCGTCATCTCTAATCTGGATTAGCAAAGAGATCGCTCTGGCTACCTAAACGGGTTAATTGTTAAAGGCATACAAATCATAATTGTAAGATCTTAGCTAGCTTAGATCTTTGGTCTCATTTGATCTAAAGCATATTGGAAAATAATGTCTACTGAACTTCTAGTGTCAATAAGAATTTTCTTAACCTCGAAGTTGGCAATTCCTGCACTCATCACTAGTACGTCATCATGCGACCTTTAGATGCCTTCAAAATCTTCCTTTGTGAGTGAAATCGTATTGTTAATCTTGACCTTTTTGCCTTAGATATTGCAAACATAATTGATAACGTTAGTCAAACTCAAAAAGCTTGACCAGCCTATAGTAAGGCACCTACAATTGTGTTGATTACCCCATTGGGTGCTCTACTAATAATCTTGTCTCTTGCATCTCTTTCAACATTATCTAGCCAAGTAACATCTTCATGGTCTTTACGTCTCCTTTGATATGGTCTTTCGATATTTTGGGCATCTTGTGCCAAAAACTTGCGCAAATGCCCTCGTTGTATGGCATCCTTAATTGTATTCTTAAGATGGATGCATTTGTCCATGTTGTGTCCTTTGATATGATGAAAATCATAGTATTTATTAGAATTTCACCTAGAAAGGTTCCCCTTCATCCTCTTTAGCTACTACAACACTCCTCTCTACCCACAGACCTCTATCAGTATGTTTGAAATTGGACGGTTAACTAGATGTAGGATGAATATGTTAGAATTCATGGCCTCTTTCTCTTAACATTAGGACTTTGATCATCATTTGTGCTAAGTCATTCTTTCGCACTCTTCCTCTTATTGTTTTTTTTGTCTCCATTATTTTCATCAGCCTCTTGTCGAGCCTTTATGTTGTCCTCTTATCTAATGTAAGACATGACTCTAGCTTTGAACTCAATAAAAGTTCTCAACTTATTCTTAGTGAAAGACTTAAAAAAGTTTCCATGGGGCTTGAATCCTTCAATGACTGCATTAAGGGCTACACTCACGGCTAACTCTAGAATTTGGACCATCTTAGCCATAAACCTGGCTAGATAGTCTCAAATAGATTCATCTTATCCTTGTTTTGTTATGTTAAGGACTGGAGAGTCCTTAACAGGAAGTTTACTAGTAAGGAAGTGTTAAAGGAACACTTCTACTAGTTCTTTGAAACATGAAATTGCATTCGACTTCAAGTGCTTAAACCATATACTTACCGCATTCCTTAATGTTAAGGAAAAAGCTTGGTAAGCCACAACATCACTCAAGTCATACAACTTGGCTAAGGTATTGTAGTATTCCAAACGATCTTCAAGATCTTTCATTCCATCGTAAGTTTCAAATTGTGACAACTTAATGTACCATGGTATAACCTCCCCCAAGACCTTAAGAATAAAGGGGCTCTTCTTAATTTGGAACTGCTTACTCATTACAGTAAGGGTGCTAACATGTGAGAGTCCAGCATGGTGCACCTATTACGGTTGCTTACCTTTGTCAATTTATTTAAGTATAGGAGCCAAAGGTTCCACCGTAACCTCAGGTTGCTTTTTCGGCAATTCAAGTGAATAAGTTGAGTCATTGCTGTTCTCGACATCATTATCACCATACTCTTTGTTTTGATTTAGGTGAACACTATTATGGAAGAGATTAAGGATATATTCATGCTTTTTTTTTACTTCCTGATTTTCTTTGGCCAAATCGAGGCAAAGTTGCTTAGCCTAGCCAAACGTTGCTCGTTAGTATGCCTACTCCCCCCTTCAAGGTATTAGGAGGAAGTACCAACACTTACACTCTTAGTTATTCTAGTTTTAGCCATGTGAGTGTGTTTGAGAAAAAATAGATGGCACCAAATGTTATTAGTGGATTTTGGTAATTGAAATTATCCTACAAAAAAAGGAAAAGCTCTTGATACCAAGATCAGTCCGGTGCAGCTATTTTGATGCTTAAGTTAGTAAATGTGAATGAGGAAAGTTGAGAGTAGTGAAAAGTTATCATATGTCTCTTACAGTGTTTCTTCCCCATATTTATAGGCGAGTGTTGTGTCTAAAGCAACAATTATCAGAATGATTAATGGAAACACGTGGAGACCTCTTGATCGAACACATTCTTAAAATATAGGGAGAGTGGGAAGTTATGTAATATAACCGTAACAAGTGATAACTATTTGCGTCACTTCTCCTGAATTCAAATTAAATACAAATCTGTGTTTCTTGGCATTAACCAAGAATGTAAACTCTCAGTCTGTCGGTAAAAGAATAGATGAGTGAACAAAACTCGATTATCAACAAGAACAATTAACTATATCTTCGTACCAAATTCAAATAAATTACTGCCCCCATCTCTTTAAAGCTATAAAGGTCAAAATTCAACAACATTTTTAATTAACCTTATGGAATTTGGTTAATTTAATTAAACTAAAAAATTGTTCAGGAAATGGAACATACAAGCAAAATAATGACAATAAATTCAAAGCATCCTAACAATATGAGAATTGGCTATAAAAACACATCATTAAAGGCATCAAAATGCAATCGCTCTCAAAATAGGGCAATTCTTAAGGAACTTCCATCAACAATCTCACAAACAATAAATTACTACAATAATCTACATCTAAAATAAGCCAAGATTAAATTATCTCATAATTCATTTACATAATTTGGTATTATTAGTTTATTTTTGAAAGTTTGGGCAAAAGTGATGCTTACTGGTTTCGCTAGCTTTTGGCCACCAATGGTCGGTGTCACTATGTCGATCGGGCCCTCCAATCCGCCTACCTTCAACCTTTATAGGCTTACAATAGCGGCCTATTTGATACTTCAACTCACTTACCCTGACTGTCTCACTCAAATTGCAGTATATTTCCTAAATTCCTTATGCTTGATTACCTTGTTGTAACTATGCCCTAGTGTTCGATGCCAATCTTCCATGAACTCATGAGGATTTGCTTAAACTGTAGTAATTTTGTTAGAGAATTTATTGGTATTTTTCTTAGATTTCTCTCACCTTAGCTTTTTAAGTATTTCCCCTCTACCTAGCTCTATTTGTTTTCTTTTTGTTTTCCTCCCTAGAAGTTATTTGCTCTCCCTAGGTTCTTTTCTTTTCCAAGTGTTCTACTGAGGCAGTAGAGCACAGTTGCTAGGTGTCTAATCCATTGTACATGCATTTGTTGTCTTTAGCTACTAACAAAATATTAATAATAATAGTATGTATGGATACACCTATTGTCTAAGTTTCAGCGTGTGTTTTTAACTTTTTTTACTTCTTTTATTTTTGTTCAATTAGTCCATCATTGATATATATATATATATATAGATATATATATTCTCAATAAGAAAATATATATAAACTTATTGTCTCTATATACCCTTCTTGGCTCTGATACCAAAGTCGCTAGACGCTAGCCTAGGGAATGTCTATTGAATGTTTAAATAGAGATTTAGACTTTGAATGAAATAAAGCAAATTCTGAATTGATTATTTAATGATTAAAGTATACGTCAGCTAAATAAAATCTATCTCCAAGTAGAGAATAAGCTCAAATTATATAAAATAAGAATTCTACTGCGTCTTCTAAGTATTGATTATATTCAATTAAATCTTCTCCGTTATTGTCTTTTGTATTTACAGACATTAAAGAGAAAATTTAAACAAAACTTGATTTTATTAATGATTTGAGATACTGATTACAATGAGATTTACTTGATCAATGATCAAGAATATTGATTACAGAGAAAGCAAGCCAAAGATAATTTTTATGAAAGTAGTCTAGCCAAACTACAGCACTAAACAAATATTGTAAAGCTTCAGCTTCTTCTTCCCAATTTTCCGGATTATATTGTTTGGACATCTACAGAACCAAACAAAATTGATTGAAATTATTCTTTGTCGGTATAATATTAGTCAGCATAAATTATGGTATAATACCATTCAAGGAATTCTATTGCATTATCTAGATAATCATAAATATGATTTTCAATGATAGCTTCTAACATAATATGACATAATATGTATGCAAAATATGATTAAAATATGACTAAAACCACTACAGGCAGCAGTGCCAAGGCTAGTGGGGTTTTGATGCAGGATATGATATGCAAAAATGAAATACAAATATGAGACAAATAAAACCTCCAAAGGCGGTAATACCAGCCGATTATGGAGTTCATTGAAAGATAAAATGATAAATAAGAGAAATTAGACAAATATAATCTCGTGGAATTACACCCAATTTCAATTGGAGATTCCCCACACGAGATAGAATGTAAGAAGAGAATCAAACTGATTTTATTGACAAAACTGGTTTTTACAAAACATATAAATACAAAAGCATAAATGGATGATTAAGAGGTATGATCAAGAAAATGATCGTCCTACCTCTGATAAGAAGCAAACAATTATGCTTTAAGAAAACTGATTTGATTGAGAGAGAAGCAAACAATTATGCTTCAGAAAGTGTTTGGATGATTGCTGATCAATGATTGGTGATGAAAGAGGAAGAAGATGAAGAGACAAAAGATGAAGGTAAGAGAGGTTAAAGACGGGAGAGATGGAAGAAAAGTAGAAAGGGTATGGAGAAGAGAGGTCTCAAAAGTGAAGAGGAAAGGTTTCTGATTCCCGATGCCTCTGATGTCTGAATGAAGGGGTCTATATAGTGGAAATGGGCTGACAGAGTACTGCTTGGAATAGTGGTATTGTGGCCGACAGGGTACTGTTTTGAACAGTGATTTGTGGCAAACAAGATACTGTAGATACAGTGATAATTTTTCTGATTGATTGATTTTTTGGCTGATTGATTGGGTTGTACACTGTAGTACATATGTATTATATCGTATTTCTACTTTTATAGTGCAAAATAGTACAGAAAATTTGAATGATACAATTTTCACGCATCTCCTAAATCAATGCCATAGCAGTCATCTTCATTGGTATTACCGCTGTGGTGAGATGTTGAGTCCGATTCTGAACCTAATTCTTGTGTTGATTTTGATTCTTTGATATGATCTAGTGCTCTTTCCAAAATTTGTTTCAATTGATCCAGAGAGTTTACACTTGCAAGTGATGATATTAAAAATCCTCTATTGTGATATTGTTTTGTTGCTGATGGAGATGGTGGTGATTTTGCAGAATTAGTCTTGATCCAATTTAAAATTGAATTCTTTTCACATTTATTTCACATTTTGAAGCTGTCCCACCATTTGATTTTGTACATTCTGACCAAATTGATTGTGTTTGATGATCGATCTAGCTTGTATTCAAACCACCAAGCCATGACCCATGATACTCCGAGATGTATAAAATACAGCATTTCTTTTGGAAAATTCTTTTCATGAGGTGTAGGATTGTAGTGACTTAGGAAAGTATCAAATCCTTCCTTGTCATTCTGATGAATGATCTCTGATGTAGCACCAAATTGTTCCCACCAGTGATTACACCAAGTAGGAAGATTGAATGATGAGCAATTGTCAAAAAATATTAACCAAGTATGTGTTCTTTTTGGATTCATCTGATAAAACACATTCCACCAGACTTGCTTATAATCAAAATAATTATAAGTAGCTCGATGACTTGGTTGTGCAGAAAATGGTTCTATATTGAGCTTTGTAGCAGTGATTGGATGAACTCGCCATTCTTTAAAGCTGATTACTTTTAGTATTCTAGCTGTAGAATAACTTATCATTCCATCTTTTTCAAAATGTTTAAACCTGATTGATCTAGTTTCAGTCAAAATTTTTTCATAAAACTGGATTGTTTTGTATTGATCATATGGTATATAATAAAAATCTTTTGTAAATATTTTATTTGCAAAATCAAAAGGATCCTTTTTTGATAGGCTTTCTTCTACTGAGAAAACATATCTAGAAACAGACTTTATAAAAAATTTTGATCTCTGATTGAAAGGGATTGTTCCAACTGGCGTTGGTGATGATATTTCTGTGATCTGAAAATTCTGATTTCTTCTTTGGGTTTCTTTTAGCTGAGAAACTGATTGGGGGATTTCTGGTAATGCTGGAATTTTTTGTCCTGATTGTGATTGTAAGACCATTGAGATTGCATTAAGTAATCCAGGAGTTAGATCCATATCAATTAATTTGGCAAGGGCCTCTTGAGTTTCAGAAACTGATTAAGTGTTTGAAGATTTTGATTTTGATGATTTTGATGAAGATTCTTCTTTGATTGTTAATAGAGTGTTGGATGATTTACAAACATCCAATCATGTTTTGATATTGGTTAATCCTTTTTCTAATGATGAGGAAATTTTTTCCTTACCTTTATCCTTGTCCTTTTTGGGAGGCATCTCCCTGCAAGAATTCACGAGTAAGGAAGTTAGGAAGGGAATTAGAAGATCCATTGATATGCTCTATTTCGAAATCAAATATAGAAAGAATAGACTGCCATCTGGCAAAAATTTGTTTTGATGCAATGTTTTGAACATCTTTTAACAAAACATTTTTTGCAGCTTTGCAATCAATTCTTAAAAGAAATTTTTGATTTAATAAATCTCCTTGAAATTTTGAAATTGTTAAAACAATAGCTAAGATTTCTTTTTTGATTGTTGAATAATTTGATTGATAATTATTCCAATTTTTTGATACAAATTGAACAACATATTCCTTATTATTTTGTTTCTGTTTTAGAATTCCTCCGAATCTTAAATCAGAAGCATCGGTTTCCACAATTTTTGGTAATGATGGATCTGCAATATCTAAACAAGGAATTTCCTTAATGGTCTAATGAACATACGGAAATTATCAAATTAATCAAACACGGAATTAAGGAAATTCCTTGTTTAGATATTGCAGATCCATCATTACCAAAAATTGTGGAAACCGATGCTTCTGATTTAAGATTCGGAGGAATTCTAAAACAGAAACAAAATAATAAGGAATATGTTGTTCAATTTGTATCAAAAAATTGGAATAATTATCAATCAAATTATTCAACAATCAAAAAAGAAATCTTAGCTATTGTTTTAACAATTTCAAAATTTCAAGGAGATTTATTAAATCAAAAATTTCTTTTAAGAATTGATTGCAAAGCTGCAAAAAATGTTTTGTTAAAAGATGTTCAAAACATTGCATCAAAACAAATTTTTGCCAGATGGCAGTCTATTCTTTCTATATTTGATTTCGAAATAGAGCATATCAATGGATCTTCTAATTCCCTTCCTAACTTCCTTACTCGTGAATTCTTGCAGGGAGATGCCTCCCAAAAAGGACAAGGATAAAGGTAAGGAAAAAATTTCCTCATCATTAGAAAAAGGATTAACCAATATCAAAACATGATTGGATGTTTGTAAATCATCCAACACTCTATTAACAATCAAAGAAGAATCTTCATCAAAATCATCAAAATCAAAATCTTCAAACACTTAATCAGTTTCTGAAACTCAAGAGGCCCTTGCCAAATTAATTGATATGGATCTAACTCCTGGATTACTTAATGCAATCTCAATGGTCTTACAATCACAATCAGGACAAAAAATTCCAGCATTACCAGAAATCCCCCAATCAGTTTCTCAGCTAAAAGAAACCCAAAGAAGAAATCAGAATTTTCAGATCACAGAAATATCATCACCAACGCCAGTTGGAACAATCCCTTTCAATCAGAGATCAAAATTTTTTATAAAGTCTGTTTCTAGATATGTTTTCTCAGTAGAAGAAAGCCTATCAAAAAAGGATCCTTTTGATTTTGCAAATAAAATATTTACAAAAGATTTTTATTATATACCATATGATCAATACAAAACAATCCAGTTTTATGAAAAAATTTTGACTGAAACTAGATCAATCAGGTTTAAACATTTTGAAAAAGATGGAATGATAAGTTATTCTACAGCTAGAATACTAAAAGTAATCAGCTTTAAAGAATGGCGAGTTCATCCAATCACTGCTACAAAGCTCAATATAGAACCATTTTCTGCACAACCAAGTCATCGAGCTACTTATAATTATTTTGATTATAAGCAAGTCTGGTGGAATGTGTTTTATCAGATGAATCCAAAAAGAACACATACTTGGTTAATATTTTTTGACAATTGCTCATCATTCAATCTTCCTACTTGGTGTAATCACTGGTGGGAACAATTTGGTGCTACATCAGAGATCATTCATCAGAATGACAAGGAAGGATTTGATACTTTCCTAAGTCACTACAATCCTACACCTCATGAAAAGAATTTTCCAAAAGAAATGCTGTATTTTATACATCTCGGAGTATCATGGGTCATGGCTTGGTGGTTTGAATACAAGCTAGATCGATCATCAAACACAATCAATTTGGTCAGAATGTACAAAATCAAATGGTGGGACAGCTTCAAAATGTGAAATAAATGTGAAAAGAATTCAATTTTAAATTGGATCAAGACTAATTCTGCAAAATCACCACCATCTCCATCAGCAACAAAACAATATCACAATAGAGGATTTTTAATATCATCACTTGCAAGTGTAAACTCTCTGGATCAATTGAAACAAATTTTGGAAAGAGCACTAGATCATATCAAAGAATCAAAATCAACACAAGAATTAGGTTCAGAATCGGACTCAACATCTCACCACAGCGGTAATACCAATGAAGATGACTGCTATGGCATTGATTTAGGAGATGCGTGAAAATTGTATCATTCAAATTTTCTGTACTATTTTGCACTGTAAAAGTAGAAATACGATATAATACATATGTACTACAGTGTACAACCCAATCAATCAGCCAAAAAATCAATCAATCAGAAAAATTATCACTGTATCTACAGTATCTTGTTTGCCACAAATCACTGTTCAAAACAGTACCCTGTCGGCCACAATACCACTATTCCAAGCAGTACTCTGTCAGCCCATTTCCACTATATATACCCCTTCATTCAGACATCAGAGGCATCGGGAATCAGAAACCTTTCCTCTTCACTTCTGAAACCTCTCTTCTCCATACCCTTTCTACTTTTCTTCCATCTCTCCAGTCTTTAACCTCTCTTACCTACATCTTTTGTCTCTTCATCTTCTTCCTCTTTCATCACCAATCATTGATCAGCAATCATCCAAACACTTTCTGAAGCATAACTGTTTGCTTCTCTCTCAATCAAATCAGTTTTCTTAAAGCATAATTGTTTGCTTCTTATCAGAGGTAGGACGATCATTTTCTTGATCATACCTTTTAATCATCCATTTATGCTTTTGTATTTATATGTTTTGTAAAAACCAGTTTTGTCAATAAAATCAGTTTGATTCTCTTCTTACATTCTATCTCGTGTAGGGAATCTCCAATTGAAATTGGGTGTAATTCCACGAGATTATATTTGTCTAATTTCTCTTATTTATCATTTTATCTTTCAATGAACCCCATAATCGACTGGTATTACCACCTTTGGAGGTTTTATTTGTCTCATATTTGTATTTTATTTTTGCATATCATATCTTGCATCAAAACCCCACTAGCCTTAGCACTACCGCCTGTAGTGGTTTTAGTCATATTTTAATCATATTTTGCGTACATATTATGTTAGAAGCTATCATTGAAAATCATATTTATGATTATCTAGATAATGCAATAGAATTCCTTGAATGGTATTATATCATAATTTATGCTGACTAATATTATACCGACGAAGAATAATTTCAATCAATTTTGTTTGGTTCTGTAGATGTCCAAACAATATAATCCGGAAAATTGGGAAGAAGAAGCTGAAGCTTTACAATATTTGTTTAGTGCTGTAGTTTGGCTAGAGCACTTTCATAAAAATTATCTTTGGCTTACTTTCTCTGTAATCAATATTCTTGATCATTGATCAAGTAAATCTCATTGTAATCAGTATCTCAAATCATTAATAAAATCAAGTTTTATTTAAATTTTCTCTTTTATGTCTGTAAATACAAAAGACAATAACGGAGAAGATTTAATTGAATATAATCAATACTTAGAAGACGCAGTAGAATTCTTATTTTACATAATTTGAGCTTATTCTCTACTTGGAAATAGATTTTATTTAGCTGATGTATACTTTAATCATTAAATAATCAATTCAGAATTTACTTTATTTCATTCAAAGTCTAAATCTCTATTTAAACATTCAATAGATATTCCTTGGGCTAGTGTCTAGCGACTTTGGTATCAGAGCCAAGGAAGGTATATAGAGACAATAAGTATATATATATTTTCTTATTGAGATGATTATCTTTGTTGGAATAGACATTCCCTGAGCTAGCGTCTTGCGACTTTATATATATATATATATATATCAAGTACACAAGTTGATTCCCAATAATTTTGTATTATTAATATTTTAGAAGACACAAAATTATGAGCCTAACATGTCCCTCTACAAGCTATCCACATGCACTTCTAAGTGTTAATTAATAGTTTTTACCGACATTTTATTAACAAATATTCTAGAGAGAGGTATATAGTATTCATAATTTTTAATGGTAATATTTCATGTATGCACACATCAGCTATCATGTGTACTTAGTACATCTATGTAATATATGGTTACAATTTCTTCCATATTATTATTCTTATATGCCAAATTGCTTATCTTGCTTGCCTCGTTATATCTCAGAATTCATAATACAAGTTTCCGATGAATAGTGTGCTTAATCGCTATTTCACATTTTTAATAAAACTAAAGCCCGTATACATTATTTATTTGAAAAGCAAACTTCATAAGGTCTCTTCATTCGAATATTGTGACCGCATGTTTGGCTTAAGTCAAAGAGTGTCAATCCAAACCCTGAAGTAATAACTCGAAAATATTAGGTATCACAAAATACGAAAAAGATGGCTCAATCTACGAAGCATAGAGCTTGTCTTATGGTCGGGGATATTTAAACAACCAGGCATGATTTCAACGGAAAATTTGCCTTGCATGTATGAAAACTGTTATCTTACTTTGCCAACACAATTGGGATAGCCAATATTCTGATTGGATGTTGAATCCACATTCTTAAACGGAGATTCAAATGAGGTGGTTTATATGGAAAAGAAACTGTTTTTCAGTTCTTGAGGACAACTTAGTCTCATCAATTATTTTTATTATAATGCACAAATCAGTTCATTCGCTAAAATGTTTTTATTGTAAAATAATTTTTTTGAAAGAAATCATACACATCACTAGTCCCTATCTTGTAATAATAATTGAATATTATTAATAAGTAAAAAAATAATATTATCTTTTTTATTTAAATTTAAAAAAAAATAATAATAAAAGCCCAACTCATAATAGAAGCCTAAGCTTACATGCTGCTTATGTCTATGATCTACTCTCTCTTTCCTTTTATTTATTTATTTTTTAAATTTTCTTTCTAGTGAAACCTTCTCTTTACTTTTACTATATCATTTTTTTCCTCATTTCCCTCTTTTATTAACCCTAGTTTAGTAAGATATTAAAAACATGTGAGTTCTTAACTTATTTATACCATTAAAAAGGTATATTTTTTAACTTCTTGTGCATATGGATTACAGAATCATTTATTAATACTATAAGATCTAATTCCTCCCAAATTATTACTAGCTAGTCTAGTGATAGCAAGGTCATGGGTTTGATATTAAATATGCATCAAGCATAATGTTTCGAAAATAAAAAATAAAAAGAAAAAAGAAAATATAGGTTTCATAAGATACTCTGTTGTATCTAATTAAATCTACAGGGTACATTATATAAAGTGATTCCAAGGTGCCTTAGGATAAGTTCCGAGTACAAACATTTGAGAACTTGTACTCATAAGATAGGGTACAGTAAATCCTCATACCTTACCCACTCACTCCTAAAGTCTATGTTTTTAATTGTCAATTAACGTAGCATCATCCTCTAGTTCCTATACATGCCATCCAAAGATCCATTCATATGTTAATTGATATAATTCCATTCAAAATTAATAAAATTCCATACAATCTACATAAAATAAACCATGCAACAAATAAGAAATCTTCATTAAGTTGTCGATCTTAAGGAATTGATCCCTACCATTACCCCTATTCTCAAGAAGGATTTCCCTTTAAAAAAAAGTAACTATCCAAATCAACTATGAAAAACCTTTAAAGGTACTTACAAAAGAGAAACATAGGGAGGGTCAAGCAAAATCACCTAGCATTTGAGGTCTAAAACACTACCATAAACTACATACTCCTCAATACGTGCTCCACAAATCTCCTCTTGACCACTGATTTCCATAACATTAAATTATCAACTCTCTAAGTACCTCTCATAACAACCCTTAAATCACCTGATCTAACAAAGCCAAACTCAATAAGCTCATGCCATATATCTCATTGTATCATCGATAAGCTCTTTTTGCCCTCTCTATGCATCTTTAACCTCCAAAGGACTCATGAAATATAATTTTACAACTTCTCCATCCTTTTTAAATGAAAATGTATTGTGATACCTATCATATGCAACTCTGTGATTATACAACAATGGTCTACCTAATAGAATATGAGATATGCTCATCGAAATATGAGATATACTCATCAAAACAACACTACATATAATCTTATCTACATATCTATTAGGAATTGAAATAAGTATCTTTACTTGTTTCTCAACTTAGACCTCTTCTTAATCATTGCACTACTGTAGCCTATATGGACTCAAATGTACAATCTTTAGTAGCCTCAACTTCTTTACCATAGATAATGTTGTTACATTTGTACAATTGTAACTGTAAATTACAATAGCACAAAATGTATTGTTTACATAGTGTAAGACTCGCAACATAGCAAATTGGACCTTAGTACCAAAAATTTATGACATCCATAAAATTTCTCTATTATAACTCGAAATATACGATAAAGTTACAAATTAGTTAAAACAACCTAGAGAATTTAGGTTTAGAAATGGAATAATAAAATATTAATATTAGCTAAAAGTTAAAATTATCATATTTACTTGTTATCTATCAAGATAAGAAATCTTGAGACTCGATATCTAGAGCAATGAGACATCAAACATAAATTAATTAATAATAAAATTAACAAAATGACACAAAATAACAATTAGAGTTGATAATGGTGAAAATATATAAAAGAGTTAATTAACTATAATCGTAGGATTCCAAACTCCTAAATTTAGGGCATTGGGTGATGTTAACCAATGAAGGTCAACCTTGAGAATGAGGTTACAAAAATTAGATGAAGTGACTACTCATGTGTCATATCCCAGCATAGCACAGGATGTATCATTACACAGAAATACCTATTGAAAACTTAATTTAACCTACTCATTCATCAAAAGATAACTTTATTTACATAATAAAGGAGTTGCTACATTAGAGTTTAGCTAGATATATTGTTGCAACTTATATGTACAACATAATATTTACATCAAAGTATAAACCAACTTTTTTTTTCCTTTATCGTCTTCATAGTAATAAGATCTCTGATCTAATACAGATCCCATACAACAGTCGCTAACTCCAACTCACGCTCTCAATATATATATCCCCCCTAAGTGTTGGGCCTTTTACGATGTAGTTAACCTTAGGATAAAACATTTTATTCCATCAGTTACTGAAGCTGAGTGAGAGTAGATAATAAACAACATAATATAGATAATATGATAAATAATATTTCATATCACAACCAAAACATTTCAATCATAACTCATAAGTTCAACTTCACTTATGCATTCACCCAATCGGGCACCTATTGCCAACCATGTAGCATGCTATACTCATGTGCGTGGCATGCATCAATACCGATATCCTATGCTCTCCAAACTTCTTCCGATTAGTCGACATAGTTGGGCATCTAGATACAACGTCAAGAAACCTGAGGCAACAAAGAGTTGCTTGGGAGTAATACCCCTACCATATTAGACTATACACTATAGTCTACCATTTTCAAAAGGGCAACAAGGAGTTGCTTAGAAGTAAGACTCTTAACTTGACAACATTAGACTATACACTGTAGTTCACCAAATCAAAGTAGTAACACTGCCAAATTAAACCACATATTGTAGTCCATCAAATCAAAGTGGCAACACTACCAAATTAGACTACACACTGTAGTCTACTAAATTTGACTATCAAAATAGTCACAATGTTCGAGCAAATGCAATCTATATGCTTCTAAAAACTGAGTTCATAAAGCCATGCTTTTTCCATGATTATTTAAAAGCCTCATTCTGAAATTTTTGACTCGTAGGTCCCTTTTTATGCCATGCCATGCAATGCAATAGCAATTCAAGAATATCAATCAGTACAATCAATCTTCAAGTTTTATTCAACCTAGTTGTTTGATTTCAGTTTTCGAACTCTCCCTAGTAAAACTTTTGTATCTCACTTAGGTGAACACTGAGAAGATTAAGTTAGTAATCACTCAACTTCCCTAGTTAACACAATTATTCGTAAGTACAAATCATCGCCAACATGGCAACATAACAGTTTAACCAGAATATAGTTACTATCATTCAAAATCAACACATCAGCATCCACTATAGTAATATATCCATTCACCCAAGATATATCCATATTTAATCAACATAGTATTATGAGTAGTAATATATCTACTCCAAGCAAAGGTTAGATCCACTTACCTAGACTCAATAATAGCATAGAATCCTAAATTCCGCCACATGGTCTTTCCTTATTTATCAAATCTATGAAAATATAACATAGTCTTCAAATCAAGTATAGGTCATACCTAAACTATTATAGGTTTTCATTCCTGCATTTTTAAACTTCATTTGACCATATTTTACCCATTTATCATCCGATTTCAGTAAACTTTATATCGTCACAATTGTTATTTTGAGTACTATTAATATATATTATGAAACAATATTGATCAATATTTTCAAAAACCCAAAAATACCATTTTCTCATTACAACTCAACCATACGCTATCCTAACTCCGAAATTGACCTAAGTAAGCTTTAGTACTAAAATAAAAACCCTAAAAATTATACTTTCCAAATTTGTCTAGCAACACTTATTATACCCTAAAGTATTCATTTTACATAATTTGACAAGTATCTTAGTAATACTAATTACTATATTACATATTAAGCCAATATATAAGCTTATATTAGGAAAATATGAAATAAATGGTATACGAACCCAATTAATTTCATAAAAAATTATATACTCTTACAAAATATGTAGGTTAATTATTGATCATCAATTACACTAAATTGGCTATTAGCTATTTCAACAAAAATAAGGCTTTTAGCTTGGAATTACGTAAAATTAGGGAAAATAAACAAATTTAAGTGTGAGATAAAAAATAAGTATTCCAAATATCATTACAGATATCCAAAAATCAAAACATGTAGGGCTCATTCATTAATTTCATCAAAAATTAATTATTTCAATAATTCAGTAAAATTGGCAGTTTTATTCAAAATAATTATAAAAAATAGTAAACATAATTATTTTCAAAAATTATTGTTACTGAAATTAAATACATATATTGAGTATATCATGTACAAATTTTCAACTTGAAAGGACATTGTTTACTATTTCTAAAATTTAATCCAATTTTCATTCAAACAAAGCCATTTCTTAAGGACTTTATATTTCCAATAATTATTTATCAAAAATAAAATAACTACATTAATCTACACATAATATAACTCTAGAAAACCAAGTTTGATAATTAAATAATATCATTTACTATTTTTAGAAAAATTACAAAGTTTCGATCAGAAATTTGGTTCACCTGAACTAGCCACCCACCTTGTCGAAATACCCCTTCTGGTGATGCTTTCCTTGACTTCAAAAGGCCACCACAATTGGACACTAATAGCACATTAAACCGACCTAATCAGATTCCGTGTCTTGTTTTTTTATCTAATTTTCTTATTTTTCTTTAATTTGCTTCAAAAAAATTTTGAGTGATTTTCTATTGTTTTCAAACTTCCAAAATGTTTTTTTCTTTCTTTAAGTGTACAAGGCCTATTTATATTTTCTAATTGGATAAGAATTTTTATTTTTCCAAAGCATAAGGTGTCATTTTCTTATTATTTGCCTTATGACTCATCAACCTAATTTGATCCTTGGCTGCCACATCACAGGATGACTCATCCTTGCATTTTTTTATTAATTTTCTAATTTTTAATATTAATTTACCTTATTTTAATAATAATTTCTTATTATATATGTATATTTAATACAAATAATGCATATTCTATATTAATACATATACATTACATATAATTCAACTTCGTTTATTATTTTTCTAAGTTAATTAACTTATCTCTAATATCTTGCTACATCTAAAATCTCAAATTTTTTGTTTACGATAATTATCCGCTTTTAACAATAAATTGACGTTTTTCTTAAATTAATATTTTTATATAGGTTATTTTGAAAAATTGACTTAACTTAAATTACTTTGTCTAACTTTTCTAACTTTACTGTGAAGTTTAAAATAAAACAGATATTATAGCCCGACTCCTTAAATTTAAGGGCTCGGATTTTAGAGTTATTGAACTAGCTCAAAATCTTAAGACTAGCTCAAAATCTTAGGATATTACATCATGTATTTAGATTATCATATGATGCATATAAAAGAATTCATTAAATAAAATCTTATGTAATGGGAAACAATGCTATTTACAAAAAAAAAAAAAAAAACTCTAATTCCAAGTTCAATAATTTAACAAAACTTAAAGACATATTAACTTAAAATTAATAAAATACATTATATATAATAAAAAGTGAACTACATTTTCTAAACGTATTTAATATATACAATACATACAAGTAAAATTAACAAAAACCCTTAATACAAGTACAATATACTTAAATAAGTTAATAATTGATAAATAAATAGTAACATAACATGAAATGATGGTCTTAAACATGCTGGGGGCAAGGCAATACAATTGGTTGGAAATGATGGGTTAAGCCAATGATTTTGGAAAATGACAAAAACCCATTCCCGTCCTCATATGCGAACTTTAGATGCTCTAGAATCAAAAGAAATTTGCTTAGAGCTTAAATAAGATTGGAGGGAATTTAGAGAAAATTAGAAAAATTATGCAGTAATCTACATGCATGAGGCTGTAGGATCAAACAACCACCTGATAACAAATAGCTACCACCACCGATTATTCCTTCCAATGCCCAAAGTTACTGACGCACATCCTACTATAAGTCCACACAACGGTGAGTCCTAAAATTCATTCAATTTGCATTTATTTATTAAAAATATCAAATCACATGTAAAAATATGAAAAATTTTATTCCTACATTATTTTAAGTATATCTTCATACAAAAATATTATTTTCATAAAATATTTTCATTTTACATATCACCCCTAAGAAATGAGAGTTTTTAGATCAATGTTAGATCTAGTTTTCAAAAATCCAAACATTGTAATTTTGCCTTCATTTAATGAAAAAAAATAAATCTAACCTAAATCAATGTAGAAAGAGTTGTAGAAGGTTTTTTGTTAAGACGCTTAAGTAAAGCCTATAGGTAGAAGAAAGTATAGAAGGTACTATAAGCTTCTACATATAGGTTAATAATACATAGAAGGAAGTCTAGAAGATAGTATAACATATTTAAGACAATAACACCTAATCCTTAATACAATAAACACTTAAGTTATAAAGATGGGCTACTAATAAATCCCTGATATTCCTATAACTTGTATAGAATCTAAAGTATAGGCTTTAGTATAAGTCTTCCTAACAACGTGAAGACTGACATCATGGAACCTCTCAAATAGCCATGAATGCAAGTAGTAGATATCAATACTTAATCATATTTTAGAGTACTACATAAAAGTACTTAGATACTAAGATGTATACTTACTTCGGTTGTAGGTAGTTGAATATGTACATGTGATGTGTGTAGTTGAATTATGTTATGTTGTTGGGTAGCAATACTACATGTTGTGACTGTTGTACTCTACTCTGCTTTTTTATTAGACCTTTTGCAATTAGTTGGTTACTTTTAAAATGGACTAAGCTATCCTTAGGCATAAATCCTAAGCAAACATGCATTATAACCCACTAGGAGAATGATTAAAATTCTTTAGCCAAATGCCAACCCCGTTGAAGAGGTAGCAAATTCCCTACCCTTAAGGCCTAACTAATGATAAGAGGAGGTAAGATTGGAGGCATTGGTCTGAATGAGGTCATAAGAGGAGTAAGCCTCCATTATACAACTCTAGATTTAGCTGCAAATAGTATGGAGCAAGCCTCCATCATGCATAAAAATCCTTATTATAAACTAAAGTAAATGTAATTTCTCCAGTTTCATGACGAACTAAACAATGTTGCGTAGATGACATATGTTTTGTTTGTATTGCATCCAACTAACTGATTAACAATTCTACTTGTTTATTGTACGGTGTATACTTCCATCTCTGTCTCCGTCCCCTTACTAAGTGGTGATTGCTTACATCTCCATAGGCTTTTGATGTAGATTATAACAAATATTTGCCAAGATTGACTATACCCCCAGACGAAAAGAAGATGGGCAAACAATTTTAAAGTGAAGAACAAATGGATTTGGATCGTTTTGTTGCATTTTGATTTTAGAGTCAGCTAAGTTACCTAAGTAACCTATTGAATCCATAATATTTATTGTAATAAAAGATTTTGAAATTTCTTTTATAAGTTTTATGTATAAAACTCCATATGATATGAATCTATACCTCGAACCCTTGACTACAAGCTAAGCTAGAGGACTACAAAGTCTAACCTAACCTATCTTAGCTCAAGACCTACTTAAGGACAAAGATTCTCTCCTTATTACATGGTGATTTTTTATGATTTTTCCTTGAAATTTGAGTTTATTTTTAGATAATGATACTTAGTTGAGCATATTTTTTTTTTAGGTTTTGAAACAATCTATGTAAAACAAATGAGAAGATAGAGATGAGTTTCACTCAGTTTAGAGCTAAAATGAGAAAGTTATGAAGGTTTGAAGATCGATACAACCGAATGACATGACTATATTATTTCCAAGCAAATTTGAAGCCAATTGTAAAGTATCACAACCAAGAACACAACTATGTCTTAGTCATGTCGTACCTTGTTTTGAAAAAATAAATAAATAAAAGAAAACGTAAAGGAATGGCAGTAAGTTATATGACTAAGGGATAGGGTTGTGTCCTCAATCATGTTGTTTACACAAACTTTATTTTGTTGTTTCCTATATAATGCCTCTTTAAGGTTTTTTAGAGGGAATTATTAAACAAATTTTGAAGATTTTTTCAAGCCAAGAACACTCAAGAGAGCAAAACACTAAAAAGACTTCAAGACTCAAACATTTTAGATTTCATGATTCTTTCATCTATTTTTCTCTACTCCTTGACTTTAGATTGTTACTTTATGACATGCAGAGAGTAAATCTTTAGTATCAAGATCTTGTGGAACTTAGATCTACTCATTTGACATGATTTTTTATTAGATCTAATTAATTCTTGATAGTTTTCTTGATTCAACTATGTATGCTTCATAATTTAGATTATTATTCCATAAGTAGGAATATAGAATTTGATATCATATAAGAGAAATGAGATATTTCTTAGAAGATTAAATCTAGGCATAATTGATAAAGATTATTACAAGATTAGAGACACTTTGCAAGATCTTTCTAGAATTTTGAATTATATCGTAGAGAATTCGTTATGCAATGACATGACCTCAGATTATGTTATTGAGAAGAGATTCTAGTATGTGATTTTAATATTAAAGTTAACTAGCAATCAAATAAAAAAAGCCTTTTTCTTTATTATCTTAGTAGGCAAATTTTATATTTCCATAATGAATGAATTTTTTCTTTTACTATTCACAATCAAATGAAAAAGTGATTAACTTTAGTAAAGAATTCTCTTGATCAAAAAAGATTAAAAGATAAATTAGATTATCATTAAAGGAAATCACATGTTAGGTCTAAGGAAAGCAAAGATGTAGATACGGTTTGCGAATCTTGAAGTAGTTTATTATTTTATTGCTTTCTTGCTTAGTTCTTGAACAATTCTTATTTAGTGATAATTTATTATTTGCTACAATTAATTTTAGATTCTTTAAGTTCTTTAACTTAAATTTTGTAGCTTAGATAATAGAGATCTAGTGACTATTATTAGTCAAAGTCTCCAAGGGATCAATACTTAAACTCATATCCGTTATATTATAAACTGATATGTGCACTTACCTAACATCATATACATAGCCCCATACATAAGACGCGGACATCATTCAGCTATTGTTATTGAATTTTCCCATTCATTGAAGAGTTTCTCTCTTCTACCCTAACTCTTATATACTCCTTAGAAAAGAGTAGTAGCAAGTGACCTAATACTTGCTTATGCATCATATTAAGCTTGTATTAAGCCATGTGAACTATTTGGTGAGCCATATCTAACTGGTTACATCCGGATTTGCTAATTTTTCCTTTTGTTTCCAAACTACCCTTCTAGTGCATTCTTATGTGTTTGACCCTGAAATGCATTAGCTTCACCGATATCAAAGCTATGTTCCAACGAGGGAGTATGGGAGGTTCAATTAAGTAGTGTATTTTGTTGCTAGTGGCTACTATGTTCTTTCCATTGCTACTAAAGTGAGAGTAAGTGGTTGAATTTGGTTGTAAGTGTGTTGGAGTTAAGTAGCGAAATTACAAAGAGAATATGTGGCAGTCAAAGGTTGCTATGAAGTCACCTTGTGTGTTGAGAGTGGCGATTTTAAGGTTGTTTGAGTAGTGGGTAGTATTGGAGCTGTTGAGTAGGTGATGAGTGTACTATTTTCTAAAATACTCTATTTACCCCTATTTTCACTACTTAAAGGCGGAGTGCAAGTTTATTTAAGTACAAATCAAATCTATTGGTTGTTAGAGTATTAAGGGAGTAATAGCTATGATAGTAGGATATTGAAGTTATTAGGTTTTGCATTGATCATCAGTGGTGATTATTGAAGTACAATTTGGTTGTACAAGTTCAAGTTAGTTGAAGAGGTAACGGAAAAGTAGAGTCTCCAAGATGTCAGATTCAAGTGTTCGAGCTATTATTGAAGATAATGAGAGTAGAGTACTAGGCCAAATTTAGCAAGAGAACCAAACTCTCAAATTTTTTTATTGAAATCTTAATAGGCTCACCAACCCAATGGAAAAGTCTAATTACAGCCGTGTGAGACAATGGTCAACCTATTAACTACCTAAACCAAAATGTCCAAGTCAAAGGAATGGAGAGGCCTGCTAGGCAAAAGCCTGTATTAGATGAAGTTGAGAAAGTAGACAAGGAGATGGAGGATGATGAAGGATATTATGAGGTTAAGGAACGAGGTAGACAAGCTCCTAGAATACTTAACAATGCTAAAGTGCAAATCCTGACCTTCTCCAAAAGTGGAGGTATAGACGAATATCTGGAATGAGAGGAAAAGGTCAAGAAGGTTTTTAACTACTACCAATATGCTAAGAATATCAAGGTTTGACTCACTACCCTTGAATTTTCTAGTTACATTGCCATGTGGTGGAAGAACTTAAATATTGCTCGAAGAAGAGATGGTCAACATATTGTTAAGAACTGGGACAAGATAAAGAAGCTACTCAAAGGACAGTTTATCCCTGAATCCTACCTATAGGATACTTTCGAGAGACTATAAGAACTCCACCAAGGAAGCCAATCTATAGATGATAATGTTAAGAAATTTCAAATGCCGATGATCTGAGTAAACATGGATAAGCTTGAGCTATGAACTATAGCAAGGTTTATCTCTAAGCTAAGATATGAGCTTTGAAACATCATGGAAATATAGAGGCTCTTCACTCTAAAAGAGGCAACCAAGATTGTACAAAGACTTAAGAAGGAAAGGCAAAACACTATATTCTGGCTTAGCCTAAGCCAACCTGTTCTACTTAGCCAAGCTAGTCCATCTGAGTGCAAAAGACTAACAAGGGTAAAATTTGGGAGAAACGAAGATGTGGTCACCCTACCTATTAAAGGTCGAGATAACCTAAGGGGCTAACCTGATGACAATCCTTTCGAGAAAAGATTTGAGAGGGGTCAAACTTTTGAGTGAAAGACTAGCAAAATGAAGTGTTTCAAATGCTTAGGTTATAGATACATGGTTACTTAGTATCCCAACTAACATGTTATGGTGATGTAAGGCGATGATGTGGATAGCATTGATGACGATGAGTCCGAGAAGGATGTAAAGGAGAATAGAGAGACAAAAGTAAGGCCTGAAGAGGAAGCATATGTTTATGCTGATCAAGGAGAAGTCATGACTTTGGTGCTAAGAAGAATATTGAATTCCATACCAAGCCCCAAGGAAGATTAGAGAGAGAATTGGTTCCACACTGATCAAAGGCTAAATATATACCTTCACTGTAGATGGGGGTAGTTGTACAAATATTGTTACCTAGTCACTAGTGCAAAGGCTAGGATTGCCAACCTCTAAGCATCCAAGAGCTTATAAATTGCACCAGTTCCATGACAAAGGTGCATTGCCCATGATTAAGCAAGTTGTAGTGTCATTTTCTATTGGTGACATATACCAAGATAAGGTGATTAGTGATGTTGTCCCTATGGGTGCTTCAAATTTACTCTTGGATAGATCATGGCTATTTGACCAACGCGTTATATGCGATAGGTGTAGGAATATGTATGCCTTCACCAAGGATAATAGGAAGATTATGTTGCAACCGATGACCTTAGTCAAGTAAATGACATGCACAATTAGCTCAAACGAGCTACAAAAAAGAAGGCCTTGGTCTTACCCCAAAAAGAATTGGGAACCACTGAGAAAACCAAAGTGCTAATGTTCTTATTGATTTGAAGGTTATCGAAACTTAAAGACTTAGGCATCGAATACTTGCCATCTAGACTTGATCTAGATCAAGTTAGTTAATCTAACATGTACCTTCTCCCATTACCAAGCTATTTAACCCGATTGATGAGTTATTAGATATCTTGAGCTTACTATCCACCAGAATCTAATCAAGCATGTTCTTGTCAATTTTTGTTAGAACTTCCAACCAAAGGATGACATGTGTCCTTGGTACGCAATCCTATGATGATGCTTTCTTAATAGATTTTTTATTCCTTTCTCTATTTTACCCTTTTTAGATATATAACACAAATCTTTTGTTAGTTATTATGTAATTTACTCTTTTGTCTTTTCCTTCCATTGAAACTCAAGTAGCCGAATATAGATATAGCCCCATTTGTAAGACACAAACATCATTCAACTATTGTCGTTGAATCTTCCATTTCATCGAAGAGTTTCTCTCTTTTACCTTAACTCTTATCTACTCCTTGGCAAATAGTAGTGGTGAGTGACCCTAATACTTGCTTGCACATCATATCAAGCTTATATTAGGCTATATGGACTAATTAGTAAGTCATATCTAGCTAGTTGCATTCAAGTTTGCTACTTTTTCCTTTCATTTTCGAACTACCCTTTTATTGCGTTCTCATGTGTTTGACACTAAGACACATCACCATGTAATTCTACACTTCAAATAAATATATGAATAAAATGTCCTTATTTTACTATAAATACTGAACTGAAGATAATCCAAAGTAGCTTAGTTATATATACCCTATGTATACCAAGTCTATTATAGTAGCTCAATGACTAGCACTAGCTTCTATAATAGGTTGGTGCACATAATAGGACTCTTACAGCTATACTGCTCTTGAGGAATGATACATAGCACTAATATGGAAGATAATCTCACATTGCTCCTTTATAGATGGAGTAACACTCAAAATTTTCTTGTTAGCTTCATTCATAGGTAATATCAACCCCACAACAAAAACATTTTCCTCTACTGCATAATTATCCTCATCACCACTAATGGTGTCATCTTTCTCTACTAGCATAACATCTCTTCTAATCACCATAACCCTTCAATTTGGACATTAAGTAGTAATATGCCAAATCACTAAACACTTAAAGTACTTAAACTATGTATTTTTTCCACAAAAGAACCTATGAACCCAATGTTCTCATATAAACTACCACAACACGAGATTTATCCTTCTCTTTAACATTTGCAATACATCTATCCCAATCTCATTCTACCCTCTCAATTACTCTATCAACCATTGATGGGGTATATATCGCTTTAATAGGCAAGTGTACTTAATCAAGTTATAAATAGACTAAAACAAATATTGAGTCTGAGGTTGATCCCATAAGGAACCAATTATGTAAGTATATCTAATTATTTTTAGTAGCAATACCCTTTAAATTATTCAATTACCTAACTTCTAATAATAAAAGATTTAATACAATAAACAAAAAACAAAAGGGAAAGATTGCAATAAAATAAAAGATTAAACTAAAAGCTAAGATATTAAATTAAAATAATTAACTAACTTAATAACAGAATAATATGATAACACAACATAAATAACATGAAAATATAATAACAACATAATAACATAAATAATCAATTACAAAATAACATTTTCCTTAGTAAATCTTTATTGGTATTTACTACTTAGTTCTAGGGGATTATATAATCACAATTGTTACATTGGTCCTTGAGATTCCTAATCTTACTCCTATGAAAATTGAATTCTAAATTAGCCAAATTATATCTTTAGTTAATTCCTAATCTCGAAACCCTCTCTACCGAAATCAATTTCGAATGAAGCATTCAAAGATTACATTAAGCACTTGGATTCCACTATTAGGTTACCCTAATCCAGAAAGATTCAATACCTAATCTCTTCACATACTCAATCTCTTCTAATTACACCTGTCTATTCACTGAAAGACTTATGCCTTTATAACAAACTCAAACATTAAACTAATAACCTAAGTAAATATTAATTTAATGATACTAAGAACGATGTAATCAAATCGCAATAAGCAAAATCATAGATTGAATTTCATAAAAAAAAAAAAAACCACCCTTAGAACATAGGGTTGAGTAATGATTTACTAAGTAAATAAAAGAAAGACATAAAACTTAAAAAGAAAAGAGAAGAATGGAGAAGCCCCTTTGTAATTCTAAAAAATAACAACTAATGCCTAAGGAGCTCTCTCCCTGCCTCCTTTTAACCTTAGTCCTCAATGTCTATTTATAAGAAGCGGACATAAGATTACAATGAAAACCTTATAAAAATAAAAGATTTGGAAATTGCTATAACTCTACACCAAAAGTATACAATCATATTGCCGGGGTGATCTTGCTCTTTGCACAAAATCTTCAAGTTTCAAAAGAAATTCACGGCGAGAGGATCACAAGTATGGTCCTCAATCATGATGTCTTCTGGACATTCGTTCCTTACTCGAAACTCCTCTACTTCACTTCTTGATCTGTTCTATTGCATTGATGAAGCTTGAAAATTGCATAGAATCCTTTAAAATTTCATGACATGTTCCTAGAGTCCCTAAAAATAATAAATAAGCAGATTAAGCTCAAAATAACATAAAATCAATAAGAATAAGGTCTAAATTAATGCAAAATAATCTTAGAAAATATATGCTAATTTCATGTCATGAACAATGCCTTTGTCCTCTTTATAACATAAAATCAATAAGAATAAGGTCTAAATTAACACAAAATAGTCACTTTACAAGACGATACCCATTGCCTATAGGGATTTCTTCACTTTTATCATTTTACCTTTAGCCAATCGCCTTACCTCCTATGGAGTATCAAACCCCTAAAGTTCTAACACACTAGTCACCTCAAATCTAAGCCTTGTTTACTATTGTCTATTCTAAGGGTTTAGTCAAATTACACTTGACAATTGGCATCTCAAATTATTTTATATGATCCTTTATACTCAAACCTTTTGCTCATAGTCTACAATTTCACGAAGAGCTCATGTCAATGATATTTTGGCATAAACCTTTAATGCATTAATTGTTTCATATCTCTCAACGTAGTTACTACATCTCCTATTATTCATGACATTCTTTCACCAATGGTGATAAGAATCAAGAACTAATCATGCGATCTCGAGCACAAGGGCTCACTACCTTAGTACGTCAAGCTACCCAAATGAACCTAATCGTAGAAGAAGAAGAGTTCCTTTGAGCCAACTTGATATGTTTCCTATGCTTTTCCATCCAATTCATAATCCCTCGAGTGGAGGAAGTTGCCATAAAAGCTAATGACTCCTATCTGTACCAAGATCTAAGCTTTTATGACCCCAAGCTATTAGGCATCTAAGCCTATGATAACCTATTGCTGAGCTGACCTCCCAAAGTCGAGCACCTGAGTCTTAATATTTAGGTCAAGCACCCTCTAAGTTCCCAAGTTGCCAATCTGATGTCAACTAAGTCAGCTCTACCCTACACTTAGTACCCACTTGGACTACAAATCGAGAGGCCAACACATGCCCGACCCTTTATCAACTGTACTACCCTTGCATAGAATATTCCTTTTGTATTGTTTACTAATTTGTCCCTCACGTAATATGTGTTTTCTATTTCTAGTAAGAATTTTTTTTTTTTAATTTATAGTAGTCTAGGATCTACCATAATTAGGGCATATAAATACCCCTCAATTGCAATGGTCGCGAAATTATCCTAGAATATCATAATAGAACTTCTCTTATTTTCCTTCTTGTGCTTATGTATATCCTCGAAGAAACCTAAGTCCTAAAGCACTCTTATCTAGCCTATTTATGAGTGTGAACTAGAGGCAAGTGGCCTCATGACTCACTTGTATATCATATTAAGTATGGCTCAAGCTCATGTGAGGTGTTGGTGCGTCATATCCATCGTCAATGTATAGGAATCCCTGCTCAATCTACAACTATCAATTACTTTTTGAAACATCTTGCGATTCAGACCCATACCCTTGCTCTATATCACTAGTTGTGTGCCTTTCTACATCAGTGTTTGTATCAAAAGGGCTACATAACCCTAAATTCTAAAGCTAGAACTTTACTATCATGCCATCCTCACAATCATAATACTCAAATAATTTTTCAACATCTTCTTCATACTCGTCATATACAATATGATTTACAACTTTTCTGGGAGCAACACCCCATCTCACATTACTAACATGATCCACATCTCTAACACCGACTCAACTACCTATAGCCTCTCATCTATTCCCCTCATTAGTACCAACATTCTTACTAACAACATCAACTATTGTCTCATACACAACACCTTGAATCACAGTCTCTAAGATGTGCTTTGATGAAATGAGGCGTGTAAACCCCTAGAAACTTTAATATAAGCTAGGCTAATCGCTAGAAGATACTTAGAGATATACTCAAGATAAGTCAAAATAGCAAAGAGAGATTTGAAAGATATGCTTAAGACTTGATAAGACATCTATAACTAGTCATAGAAACAACCCGTATCCTTTAGAATTGACTAGTCAAAGGTAAGAATAGTTGATCAAATAAAGTCAACCTAAGAATGTTAGTTAAATCAAAAGACTTAAAGAAAACCTAACAAACTAACTAAATGAATTTTTAAAACCAACAAATGAAATAAAATAAAGAGACCCTAACAAGACTACAATTTACACCAACCACATGTATACATCAACACATGTAAAATAAGCACTAAAAAACTTAAGAAGGAAGAAGCAAAATTGAACAAGTAATTGACTAAATGTAAGCCATGACCTAATCGTCCCCTTTACATCAACATGGGGAAAAATCGGATGCCCTAAAATAATCCACATGTAGTGCCAACTTTATGTGTGCATCAACACATGTGAAAAATACTAAAAGACTAAGATAAGGAAAAAGAAGCCAAGTTAGACAAGTAACCAATTTCTAGAAACAATGAAGTAATAGATGATGAAATTGCCTCATTACATCATGTTTAACTCATCATTCTAGAAGAAATTAGACTCCTAAGTCAACAAGAAAATTTCACAAGTGTCGTAAATCTAGAAGCCATGATGTCATAGATGATGTTTTCAAATAAAGAATGAAATACATGATTCAAGTAGTGTATGAATGAAGTGGCGGCAAACAAAGTGGAATGCATGCACCCATGTTTCAATTATTCAAACTTTCTAACATAAGGAAGATTAAACCAACAAAACTACAAAGCTTATGAGATAAGCTAAGTCAACCTTTTCCTATAAATAAACCCTATTATCACCTTTTAGGACCACATTTGTACTATCATTCCAACCAACACACCTCTTTCTAAGCCCCACTAACCATTCTTCTTACTCCTCTTCACCTTCTAAACTCCAAAACTTCAAGGGTAAGCTTTGATAATAAATTAAAGCTTGTGTATCATAAAAGAAACTCTTTTCAACTATTTTCCTCTAAGGGAAACTTCCTTCTATTTATTTGCTAAAACCAAACTTATGAAGATGGACTCTCTTCAACTTCTTTTCATCAAATTCCTTAGCAAACAAGAGAAGTTTTCTATATGAAGGCGTTTAGAAAGAAACTCCCATATTTTATTAAAAGACTAGATTTTATATTAAACTTAAGCTTATGCTTTGTTTTGATAACTTTCTCAAACCAATAAGTCCTTCTACAAGCAATATCTTCTCAAAAGTCTTTCAGATAAAATGTTATTTAAGGCTATTCCTTATCATGTTTTTCAAGAATGATCAAGGAAAAGAAACTTTTCTTTCTTAAACCATCTTAAAGAAGTTTACTCAACTTGAGTTTTAAAAAGAAGCTCCATGAACTTTTAAATTCATTAAAGGAAGTCTTTCTATTTCTTTTCAAAAGTTTCCCAAATAGTTTACTCAATTAAAGTTCAAGAAAGAAACCAAAAGAGTTTCGTAAAACAAAAGACTAACATAATAAAAACTAAAACAAGTGTACAAAGTCATGCCTTAAAAAGTAACTCACCTATCATGTCTAAATAAGATTCCCTTGAATTGAACTTTATCAACAATGGACATATTATATCAATATCAAGACAATTGGGATCGTATATGAGGACTAGAAAACTATGGAACAAATAAAGACCATTCGGACATGATATGGAAAATGAAACATTAAAACTTAGGAAATAAAGAAAAAGCTTAAAACAAAACTTAACTAGAAAGTTTAGTAATTCAATATATTTGTCAATTATCTTTATCTTTATAGGTACTTTTGATTTGGAACTTCCAGATGATTATTACGACGAATAGAAAGATGGCTGGGTGAGTACCTACTATGATTATCACTTCTATATGCTTATAGAGTAGATGTACATTTAATCTTATATACTTAATTTGTTTTGTATGGGATATTCAAGAAACGCATGTGCTTGAATTGTTTATTAAGACATTTAAGAATTATCTCCATAAATAAAGTTGATGATTATAATATGATGTGATTTCTATGATTGTGTGATGTTTTGAGTGATCACTAAAATAAATGGAGATTAAGCATATCGAAATATAAACATCAAAGCAATCACTCATAACATATTGCATAGACTCCTTTTATTTGCCACCATTGTCACACATGGAATGGAAAGCCTAAAACCTTCCTCGTTTATTGCAAACTAAGTGACTTTGAGGATGGTCGTGCATTAAACAAGGCTGTATCTATGCTTATGTTTTGAGTTTACATACATCTAGAGGTCGATCAGGAATCTGATCAATCCCTTGTCGTTTAGTGGTCAAGGAAGGTATTGTGTTTTATTTTCATTTGGGCCTTCTTAGGATACATCAAGAGATCCTTCTCTTATGAGTTATTTACAACGCCTTTGTGAACATTTCTTTTGGTTCCTTTAGCTAACTGGAAAATCCATCTTCTTAGGGATTATGAAGATTCTAGGTTAAATATTTTGGTTGTTCTCCTAGATAACTAAGAGGTTGGTTCTCTCGTGAGGTTAAGGAGAATGGGCCCATTTGGTTCTCTTAGGACCGATCAAGGGACCTCATCTCTTGATCATTATTGACATGGGTTCAACCAAGAATTGAGGATCTACAACTATTTTATGGTGGCCAAAAATGTTATGCTAAGCGACTTTTACACTAAATTGGATGCTTGGACACTAATGGCATTGTAAATCCTCAACCCAAGGTCAAGGGGAGGAAAAATAAACCCTAAACTGTACATCAGATACCGGAAGAATGTGTGTAGTGCCACATATGTTTGATTGCTGCATAGCATTTGCTTGTTTAACCAACTTGCTTGAAAAGTGGTATGAGTTGGTATCATACTAAACTAGCTATAGCTTATACCTCAATAGCTTTGATTTGATACAAGAACCTTACTAGGTCTACCTTAGAAGATCTAAACCTCTGATGAGGGTTAAAAGCTTAGGAGCAAGGTTGGGGAGAGCAAGCAAGGAATTGAAATTATAAATATTAGAAAGGAAATATGTTAAGTTAATTGTAATATGTTTTATTTGAAAGACTTCTAAAGTATTTTATTTAATTTTGTAATTTTATATTTAAATAATAATATTAGACTCTGTTTTATGCCATTAACTCTATGATACTCTATAAAATTCTAGTGTTAACGCTTCATGTACTTATTGGAAGTAACTGGTAAAGTTTTTCAAATATGTGAATAGTTACTTCTAATTTATACATGGTGGTTTGTCACTACTAGGCCATCTTCAAGGTTGTGACAAGGGGCAATTTAGATCACAAGGTTGACCTAAACTGAGCAATGAGTCAATGATGATAGGACTGTCCACACGAAATAATAGCTGCCCAATACTTTACTATTAACAAAGTTGATGGTTGTAATTGCTATTCTATGAAAAGACCCTTCTTGAGCCACCTCATATCCATTAAATGGAAATTTTTCATTAAATGACATAGGTTGCACTTGTTGAAAAATAATGGAATTCAAGTTGCCCTCATTAATGCTTTCAATATGTACTACTATTTGTTCTTATTTTGGAATAAACTCACTCAAAATAGCTATTAGTGGTTGTTAATCCAATGGCACCAAATCAACCATATCAATTTTGATACAATCATGAACCATCTCATTTAACTTCACTGGAATTTATTTGTTTAACGCAATCACTAATATAGAATTGTATTATCAAGTTGTAAGCCATCCACATCATTGTACTCATTATCATTATTGTCATGCAATTGAGACATACATGTAGATGCCCATTAACTATGAAAAGCATACTAAGGTAGATTTCTTATGGAATGCTACTGAGTATGTTTGAAACATTAATTGATGGGTATTCTATAGTGGAAAGCCTATCCTCTTGCATATCATGCTTAAGTATTTGATAAAATCAAAGAATATTCCAACATAAAACACCCATGCTAATAGGTCACCTCCCTTAAGAGTAGTGATGTAGAGGTTGATGGAAGTAATAATTCTTACAATAAAGTGCAAAAATCTCTATGCAATCAAATCTAGAGTTCACTACTTGTAAAGAAAAATCAATACCACTCATAATTTTTACAATTCCTTCCATCTAAAAGCAAGGTCTTGAATCCATGGAGACAAGAGCACAAGATATTAGTGTCTCAACCCTCATAATAAGGCCTAAATCCTAAACCTTTATACAACTAAACCCAAAGATACAAATACTAACATTTCTCTCTTTTAACGTTGTCATCCAAAGACTTGGAAGGTATGTCATTTCTCTCACTCTTCTCTATACAATTGGGGTTTTGTAAATTCTTTAGATCTATTAGATTTAGGTATGCAAATATTAGAAATATGAACAGAAAGTGAGTTATCTCCCAATCTTTCTTGTTCATCTCTTGTGTATGTAGAACTTGTGTCTTTCTTTTTCATATTCAATTTGTTAGTGCATTTGTTTTTGTTTTTGTGGACACCTCATTTTTGTTACCCTTATAATTCTTTCTTATCGAGCTAAGTTTAAAATAAAAAATAAAAAATAAAAAAAATGAAAAAATAAAATAAAATAGAATAAAAAATTGAAAAAATAAAGAAAATTAAAAAAATAAAAATAAAACAATAATAACAAAAGTGTTAAGCCAAGTCGAGTGGAGCCTGTCGTTTAAGGTTGAATCAAACAATGGTTAAAGATGTGCATTTAATTTAATAAATTCCAAGTCATTGAATAGTCTGCCTTCATTAAAATATTTTTTAGTCAAGTCCAACGGAAAGCGGATTTCTACCTAATTTATTTTGAGCTAAATAGACTTAGGATTTATTAAATAGGTCAGGATGTATATTAGGCTAAATTAAGATGGATTGAATCGAACTTAAGATAAAAAGCTCAAATCAACGTAAGATTTTAGAAACTTGATTAAATCTTGAATGAATCTAATATGTCCAAATCAGGTATCATCATATCTTATCAATATTAGATTTGTTAAGATCGAATCTTTGTAACAAAAAGATCCAAAAATTTAAGTTTATGTCAATAAATAGTGGACATTGGGCTATAAAAAAAGATACGTTTTCACAATTCGCAAACTACACACATCTCCTACATGTTTTCAAAGTTCATATTTCCACAATACAAATCACATGCACAGATTACTATACTTCACATCCACATTTTCACACAAGACCTACACACAAAAGCATCCTCGCATCTAACACACAACATGGCCTATACACACTCACTGTTCACTTTCATTCACATCAGCACTCTACCATCTACTGTCCAACAGCCCTCACACACTCCATTCACCATATAAGTAAACTATAACAGCCAGCACATACACACACGATTGCACTCACAATTCCATATATGCGTACAGTCTAAATAGCAAACTCAATTTCACTCTACCACACACTAACATCCAATCACACGCCATACGCAAGCCAATCCGACTCGTATCCCCTAGTCCAATCCCTATATTAATTCTCATAGAATAATATTTTATACATAATTTGCATATTCATCAAGAATCACTTTTTTAGCATATTGCAATTTTACAAAAATTACTTTTTTAGAAAATTTCATCTTTAGAGTTATTGTATTTTTAGAAAAATTACATATCTTAGAGATTATATTTTTTAGAACGTTTACATCTTTTTAGAAAAATTGCATCTTTAAGGTACAATGGCATGTTTTTTTCTCAAAATTCATATCTGGATTGCATGATATAGACTTGTAAGTGAACATACAAACCCTATATCACACGTAACCAAAGAGGTAGGTCCAAGTTGCAAGATGGCTTCAAAGGTGAATGATAGTTGAAGGTTAAGCAAGGGGTTCTCGTACACAAACAAAGGATATGCACATCAATGCCTCATACGAGCTCAGATCACACTTGATATGATACATAAGTATGACCGAAGGTCACTCGCTACTAGTCCACACTCAAAAAAGCTAGATAGGTGTAGCTCAAGAGTAAGAGGGATACTTAGCTCAAGAGAGTGAAAAGTTCAATATTCTCTATATTATGATATATCCTTAACTTTTACAATATGAAGATATTTATATTATCCCGTTAAGGCAAATCTTAAGTTACAGGAATTACAAAAGAATGGTCCTTATTTACTAAAAACAAAAGAAAATAATTTACAAGGAAAATATGAAATCGTGCAAAAGAAGGAAAAAGAACAGTATACGAGCGTTTTTACTGTGATTATGACAATATTGTGGTTTAGGCAAGGGTAGACCTTGGTTTAAGCATGTTCGGCATCCAAAAGGGCTTAGACAGTGGTTGGTTCAAGGATAGCTCACATTAGGGTTAGCCATGGATGGTCAACTCCTATTAGTTCTACTCAGCCTTGGCACAATAGAGATTGCTGCATTCAAATTTGGTGCTTAGACTATGGTTTAGTAAAGGGTTCAGCTCAGCATGCTAGTTGATCACCTCGGTAACATCTTAGATGATATGGAGAGTAAAGTAGCTTAGTAGTTCGGACTAGGGCAAAGATTACTCCTCAGCGCTTAACTCACCTTGGACAACTCGGTGGACCACCTAAGAGAGCCCTTGAGCTCAAAAGCATGTAATCGGTCCTTAATCCCTATCATCCTCTCTAGGCTGTTTGAGACTTAAGATCAAATCTGGTTCAAGTTCAATTTACTCATCTTCGAGAGTGTAAGGTTGGAGGTCGGCAATGTTGAAAGAGTCTAAGACTTCGTATCCTTCAAGTAATTCGTTCCTATAGGCATTAAGATTGATCTTTTCAAGTACTTTGAAAGGTTCGTGGGCTCTAAGAGACAACTTGCTCTTCCTTAAGTTTAGGAATTGTTCCTTAATAAGGTGTATCTAGACCAAATTGCCTGGTCGAAATTCTCTCTTCTTCCATCCTCGACTATGCTTCTTAAGTTTAATAGTAACTCGACCCAATTACTTTACAACCATCTAATGCATAGTTTTAATGGCTTCAACTTTCTTGATGGTTGGCTAGTCATCATCATCAGTTCTCGGTTGGGATGCTTTGTCCAATAGGAGCTTGGGGTTAAACCCATAGGTAACTTCAAATGGGGATATGATTATGACGTTATGGGTGGTCTAATTGTAAGCAAATTCGATGATTAGTAGGCATAAATCTCAATTGGCCATATTTCATCCAACAATGACTCGTGACAAAGTTCCCACAGTTCGGTTGACAACTTTGGACTGCCTTGTAGATGGCAGGATATGCTGTACAATAACCTGGTGCCCAGTCACCTCCAAAAGTGGCTCATGAACTTAGAGTCTCGATCTGAAACTATGGTTTTAGGTACGCCGTGAAGCTTAATCATCTCCTGTAAGAAAAGAAAAGAGATAGCTGAAGCATCGTTAGTCTTGGAACAGGGCACGAAATGTGCCATCTTGCTAAATCGTTCCACAACCACCATGATGGAGTCCTTCCCTCGGGACGTCCTCGGTAATCCTAACATGAAGTCCATACTTAGACTATGGTTTGGTTGGGATCAGCAAGGGTTAGTAGTGTCCTCGCTCGACTCGACTTTTCGCTTTTTAGTAGGTCGCACATCTTTCCAACATGGATTGGACATCTCTCTTCATCCTTAGCCAAAAGAATCTGGAGGATAATACCTCATAAGTTCGATGCAGGCTAAAGTGTTCAGTCAATCCCCCTCTATTCACCTTGCGCACTTGCAATTCTCGCGTAGAACAGGTCGGGATACATAGCCTCCTCTTCTCGAATAAGTATCCATCCTCCCTACGATAGTCATCCAGGGTCCATCCTTCCTCATAACAGACGTAGATAGGACTAAAGTGTGGGTCCTCAGCATACAAATTCTTGATAGCTGAAAAACCAAGTAGCCTTATCGGCAGTTCAGTCAAGAAGGTATGTCGTCTTGATAAGGTGTCAACCACTACATTGTTCTTTCCGTTCTTGTATTTTACGACATTAAAAAAACCCTCCATGAACTCAACCCACTTGGCCTGTCTCTGAGACAACTTCAGTTAGCTCTTTAGATATCTCAAGGTTTCATGATCAGTATAGATCATGAATTCCTTAGGTAGCAGGTAGTATTGCCTCACCGTTAAGGCTCAGATTAAGGAGTAGAACTCCTTATCATAGACGGAATAGTTGAGTGTGGCTCCTCAAAGTTTCTCGTTGAAGTAAGCAATAGGTCAACCTTCTTGCATTAGCACAACACCTATGCATAGTCTGGACGCATCATACTTTATCTCAAATACCTTCATCTCGGAGTTTTGCAAACACTTGTCGAAGATGCTTTCGGTCAATTTCCAAGTCAAGACTATACACTAGAATGTCATCAAAATAGACCATGACAAACCTTCCTAGTAACTCTCGGAGCACATGACTCATAAGTCTCATGAATGTGCTCGATGCATTGGATCGTCCAAATGGCATTATAAGCCACTCATATAAATGATGTCGTGTCTTAAATGCAGTTTTCCACTCATCTCCTTCACGCATTCGAATCTGATGGTATGTAGATTTGAGATCGATCTTGGAGAACACTCTTGCTCTACTTAACTCGTCTAGCATATCATCAAGCCTGAATATAGGATACCTGTACTTAATGGTGATTCAATTGATGGCTCGACTATCCATACACATCCTCCGAAAACCATCCTTCTTCGGTACTAATAGGGTCGATACAATATAGGGGCTCAAGGACTCGCACACATATCATTTCTTCAAGAGGTCGTCTACTTGCTTCTGCAGGTCGATAGCCTATTCAAGGTTCAACCTATAAGCAAGCTTGTTTGGTAAGGCGACCCTTAGCTATAGGTTGATCGCATGCTCAATACCTCGGATTGGGGGTAAACCCTCCGGTAGCTCCTCTAAAAACAAGTCAGCAAAGTCCTCCAGTAAGGTTTTTACCTCAGTTGGCACCTCATCCTCCTCGGGTCTCATCTCTAGAAGCCTCCTAACAAGCAGATAAGTTGGTCCCTCTAGCTCCATTTCTCTTTTCAATTCGGCTCGGGTCAATACCAAAGCCTCTTTCTTCAAGGTTCGATTAAGCTAGGATTGCATGATTTTTACCTACTCAGCAATCATCGGACCTAATTTCAACCTTCTCCCTTTATGCTTCATAGAACATATGTTCCTCCTACTGTCATATATAACTACTCAATCAAATATCCATGGTTATCCAAGTAGAAGGTAGGACACACTCATGGGCAACACATCACAAAGTACTTCATCTCAATACCTGCCTATATAGATCAGCATAGATACCTATTTGTTCACTTGTAGGGCTCCCTTATCACTAAGCTAATGAAGCTTGTAAGGTTTCGGGTGAGGCATGGTTGACAATTTCATCTGTTGGACTATAAATGTAAAGGCTGCATTAGTGCAGCTTCCACTGTCAACAATCAGCACACATAGTGATTCATTCACCTTACATCCAATATGGAAGAGATTTTCTCTCTGTTCATCTTCGAGTACAAGACTAACACTCATCATCCTCGTCAACACTAAAGCGGTTGACATGAAGTAGCCTTCTTCGCTGTAGATGACTTCTTCATTAGATAGCTCGACTTATCCATCCTTTACTTCTTCATCTATACTGTTGACCTTTATGGTTGGTGCCTTGCCTCTGATCACCATCGTTCGCTTGTTCAGACACTAAGCAACCATGTGTCCAAATCCTTAGCATTTAAAACACTTAATCTCACTCATCTTCCTCCTTAAACTCTAGCCTTTCTCAAACTTCCTCAATGGTTCCTTCTCCTCTGCTTAAATAGTCTGAGTAGGTCGGGTCTCGGTGACCTTACTTGATTCCATTCGCACAGGTCTGCTTAGAATAGGTCAACTACTGCCGGGACAATTGACGAGTGGTCAAAATCTTCCTATTCAGTGCCTTTCTATCCTCTGGGAGGTTCAAATTGCATCAGCAAGTATCCTAAAGTCCAAGGTTTCCAAGACATCTCCAATATCATACTTCAATCCGCTAATGAATTGAGATACAGTTTGGTCTTCTAGCTCCATAACTTCACATCAGATCATTAGCATCTGGAACTCCTTAATGTAAGTGTCCACACTTAATGCTCCTTATGTCAGTTCTTGCAGTCTCTTGAAGGCATCCAGTAAATAACAGCTCGGTACAAACCTTCTCTGAATGACTCTCTTCATATCATCCCAACTCCTAATCTCTCGTTCTCCTTCCCTTCTCTTGGTAGCTTGTAAGTTCTTCCACCATAAGGCGGCGTAACCAATGAACTCCAATACAGTAAGTCTAACTTTTGTATCATCAAGCACTTCATGGCATTCAAACTACTTTTCAATCTTATCTTCCCAATCTAAGTAGTCTTCAACATCACCACTTCCAGAAAAACTTAGGATATGCATCCTATGTCCTTCAACTTTAAGGGCTCGCTCATTTCTTTCTTCAGCTCCGTAGTACTCTTCTACATCATCATCTCCTTCCACTTCTTCCTCAATCTCTTCAAGCACTAACCTACGTCTAGCATCCCTACCAACTCCTTTAGCTCGAAGTAGTCGAGTTGGGGCATTAGCTCGGCCAAACTAACCATTGCCTCGCTGTTGCTAAATACGTTCTCTAGTGGGGCTATTTCTTGCTCATTGTCTATCTTCTTGGATAACAATCACAAGGCTAGCTACTAAGTCGATAAGCCTATCTAAGTGATCACCCACTAATTGAGTTGAAGAGCTTCCTTCCTGTCCTTGACCATGTGGAGTACCACTTTTTTGGTTTCCCAAAATTCCTTACACACTTGAATCTGACATTTATGTTTACCTCACAATGACAATTACTCAACAAACACATGGTCAACCACACTTTGTTTTGGCATATTGAAAACAGGGGAAAACAAGATACAAAACACTTCTCACTACTATACTTCAATGCTAACAATAGAACCACTTTCACATGACAGCAGTGATAAACTATTAGAAGAATACAGTAGTAAAATCTAACTCCAAATGTAGCTAAGCTCTAGTACTAAGATGATACGGACTCGTGGGTGAACACACGAACCCTATATCACGCATAACTAAATAGGTGGGTCTAGGCCACAAGATGGTTTGAAAGGTAAATGATAGTCGAAGGTTGAATGGGAGGTTCCCATGTACTGATGAAGGATATGATGCACCAACGCCTCATACAAGCTTAGGTCACACTTGATATAACGCACAAGTATGGTTGGAGGTCACTTGCTACTAGTCCACGCTTAGAAAGGCTAAATAAGAGTAGCTTAAAACTAAGAGGGACACTTAGCTCAAGAGAGTGAAAAGTTCAATATATTCTCTGTATTATGATGTATCCTCAACTTTTACAATATGACGGTATTTATATCATTCTGTTAGGGCAAATCCTAAGTTATAGAAATTACAAAAGAATGGTACTTATTTGCTAAAAACAAAAGAGAATAATTTACAAAGAAAATGTGAAATCATACAAAAGAAGGAACGTGGACGTCCTTTGTCAAAAAGGACAATATGGATATTAGAAAAGAACAGTGCATGCACATTTTTATTATGATTCTAATAGTAATGTAGTTTGGGCAAGGGTGGACCTTAGTTCAAGCCTGCTCGGCATCAGAAAGGGTTGCACAGTGGTTGGTTCAAGGATAGCTCACATTGAGGTTAGCTTCGAATGGTCAGCTCCTATCAATTCTGCTTGGCTTTGGCATAGTGGAGATTACTATATTCAGATTTAGTACATGGACTATAGTTTAGTAGAGGGTTCGACTCGGCATGTTAGTTGATCACCTCAACAACATCTTAGATGACATAGAGAGCAAAGTAGCTCGACAAATCGGACTAGGGCAAACACTGCTCCTCGGTACTTAACTCACATCGGACAACTCAACGAACCACTTGAGAGAGCACTCGGGCTCAGGAGAGTATAATCAGTCCTCGATCCCTATCATTGCATGTCTTAGAATATTTAGATAGGATTGCATATTTGGGTTAGATTTGTGATTTTTTTTTTTCTACAAATTAGGCTTTTAAGGATTTTTCAAGAATAAAAAAATCATTTTGTCACTTATTTAGTTTTCATAAAATAAAAAATCTTTAATTGGCATCTTTTCCATTGTTTAAACTTCGTTTCCATTATTCAAGTGTCTTATCTATAGTTTAGGCTTCTTTTCTGTGGTCAGGCTTCTTATCTATAATTTAGGCATCTTTTCCATGATTTAAGCTTCTTATCTATTGTTTAGCTATCTTTTCCATAGTTTGAACATCTTCTTCATAATTAGGCATATTTTTTATGTTTTAGACATCCTTTTCATGATTAGGCATATTGTCAATAGTAATTGCATTTTTTTTTAAAAAAACTGCATGTTTTCCATGATAATTACATATTAGCATAATTTCATAAAACTTACATCTTTTATTTATTTATTTTTTTCTCATTTAGGTTTATTAGGATTTTTTTTTAATGTTTTGTCACATAGGTGGTTTTTCTTAAAATAACAAATACTAACTTGAAGTCTTTAAAAATTAAGTATTTAGGTTTTTTTATTTCGAATAAAAAATAATTTTTTTAAGGATTTTTCTTAATAAAAATAAATTTGTTAAAAAATATAAACCTAGCCCAATTTTCAAATTAAAAATAATTAACCCACTAAATCTTTTCTTAAAAAATAGAATTACATTGGTTTGATCCCGACTAACGAATACTTAGGTACCTTTAAAGCAACCATAAAAAAATAAATAAATAACTTTTTTTTCTTTTTTTGGAAAATTCGTTATAAAAAAATATTAAAAATTCATCTTAATTACATTTTTTCATATTTTTACATATCTTAGCTTTTTTAGAAAAATTATATAAATAAAAGCCAATTAGTTTTTTTGTTTTTTTATCTTTACACGGTAACTTACTCTTAATAGGTTAACCTTCGAGCTTAGATTTTCTGGTTTAATTTTCTAAAAATTATTTTTTTTAGAATATTAGCAAACTAGTGACTAAATTAGGGTTTTTTCGCCCAAAAACCCTAATTTTATTTTTTTACTAGTTTAACTAGTTAGTGACTTCAATATTTTTTTAAACATTTTTTTAAGAAAAATATTTCCTTAATTTAATGTCAAGTAATTTATATTAAGTAAGTTAAGCGTAATATAAATTAAATTAAGAAAAATCAAAATAGGATTCGACGGTTTTATGTTATGATAATAACGAAAGTAATAAAAGGATGAAGATGAGGTAAGATAACTTAATTTATTTTGAGATAGCCAATCTTCTAAGCATGCATCATTAACTTTTAGGAAGCAAAAGTCTACTTTTCTTCTTTATTTCTCTCTATTCATCAAAGGCTTTTCGAGAAGCCTAGGTAAAGTTGTTTGAAATCTGCTTTCCCTCCTAAATCTAATTACAAGTACTTATATATATATATATATATATATGGGTAACAAACTTTGGATTAAACAAAGAAAACTAGAGTTCAACTATTTGATAATCTATGTAAACCATTATCATCACTATACTAGACATCAACACAAACACCTAAAGCCATATCTTTATCAACAATATTGAACAAAAACACATGCACACATCTTTCAAAACAAACATCAAAAGAATCTTAAAATCCTTTCTTGGTAGGATGTCTACAACAAGATTCCTCTCATGGTCAACCCTGTATAAAACAATAGCATTAAAAAAAAAAAATTAGCTCGACATCTAGCTAAAGTTGAATGGCATATATCTAAGTTCACATTTGAATTTCCTAGCCAGTCCGTAGCTTGCTACAAATCAATTTCTATAACAACTTGCTTCTTGTTTAGCCGCTTTGTTAATTCTAAGCCTCCTTTATTGCCTACAATTTAGCTTCAAGAGGAGAAGCCTTCCTAATATGCTTATAAGTTGTTAAGAACTTGCCTATGATGATCCTAACAAATAACTCCAACACCTACTTCGTTACCATTTTCACTTAACACTCTATCACAATTAACTTTCATCCATCCCTCTATGGACTTATACTAAGGAAGATCAAATTTCCTGATCTCAATGGGATACTTCTTCAATCTATTAGTGACCTATCACTTGTTGGTCTTTACTCGGATTCTCCCATACTAGTCATCCACTACTTCCTTTAGTCAAAAAATTCTTCTATTTCTTTCTCTCCATATACCTCCAATAGCAAAAAGAATTAAAGTTTGCTTTGGTGTCATCATCTCCCTTTAGTTATTAAGCTTTCAAGTAGAATTGTCCTGAATCCACTTTGTAATTTTGTAAAGTTATATTCACACCTGCTAGTTTATATTCCAATTTGATCCCAAATCGCTTTGCTCCATTAGCAATTCAGAAGCAAATGTTGCACATTTTCCTCATTTCACGACACAGTAAATATTCAGTAATAAAATTTAATCCTCTTTCAACCCGATTATCTTTGGTAACAGTGTCGTTGTGTAGGATCTTCCATAGCAGCATTTAGATATGGGAGTGGTCAGTGTCTTCTAAATCTAACTCCAATTATCTTCTTGTTGGGAATTCATTGCCTCTTGACACATGCGCTCATACACAAATCCAACTGATAGCTCTCCATTAACTTCATAAGGCTATGAGCTAGCATCATTCAAATCATCCATATCTTCCAAGAAAACTTAGCCCATCTCTCTCTACTATGCTCATCAATAAGATACCCAATGACCTCTTTATTCCAATCATTAAGGCCACCAGACTTGTCTCACCGTCAACTTCTCATCAAATTTGTTTTAATCAGTACCTGTATATATAAGTTTATATATCAAATTGCAAGCCTAAGGGCTTGATATGATGAAATTTCTTTGTTGTATAGCTACTTTTGCATACAACTCTCTAATTCTGCTATAACAGATGTTCACTACATGTATAATTATTTGTTATAGAGTAATATTGTAAAATCTAGTCCAATCATTAAATAAAACAATAATAGGCATTGATAAGTCATAAAAGACAAGAGCATTATAACCCAACCCAAAATACTCATAAACCCTATATATTACAAATAAAAACCCTCTTAAGCCTTAACCCTAATCCATGATTCCTTTCTTTCCATCATCCTCTTAAAACACAACTCCGTTGACTTCTCTCCCTCATATGGACCATCAAGCATCCAATAATCAAGATCTTAGCAATATTAGTAAAGGAGAATAGGGTTCAAGTGTTGTTATTTTGAAATAGATCTCTTTTGCGAAAATTTCCAAGAACAAGTGTCCTACCTACAAAATTGAAAGAATGATTCCAAGTTAAGACAAGATAATATGACTTTTCCATAGATCTATAGGGGTTTGAGTTTCAAGCTTCATTCTTCTATTTAGGGCTTGGAGAAAAAAAAATCTATTATAACAAATTATGGTGAATCATAAATTCCAAGATTATGTATTGGATTCCAAATTTACACATAAGAACGTCATCTATTTCGTTTATTTTTATTGTCAAATTGGTATTTAGATCTAGTTATGATGGTTGAATGGAAAAGGGTTGGATTATAAATCTAATAATTGATAGTTTTTTAATATTAAACATGAATAGATTTGTGATTAATGAAGTTGGAGATGTTGATAGGGTTTATCGGAAGGATCGATTGCACTGATGATAGAGTTTTGATGTGAGAAGTTGAGTTTCGGAATTTGAGAGTTATGAATAGGAGAACTACAACTTAAGATCATGGGTGTGATCCTAACTGTAATCCCCTTAGGGGGGTTAGAGTGAAGTGTGTGCAAGAGAAGTGAAAATTTTGATGGCCAAGAAAATTATGGCCAAAGTTCACAACCATAATCCTAAGCATGGTCATGCCTTAGTTTCGAAAAGGGAATCACGACCAAGGTCCATGGCCATGATCCTTGGATGTGGACTTGTATTTTCTCTCATTCTTCTTATTTCTTGTTTCTTATCCTCTTAAAGTGTAATACGGTCAGTTCTAAACTTGTTTAGAAGTCTAAATGGGGTTCTAAAGCCTTAGGTAATGTTAATTTTTTGGTTCAAGAATCTAGTAAGATAAATAAGGGGACTTAGCTAGGATAAGAAAATTTGGAAAAGAATTCTAAAAGTTGTTATCTCTATGTTGTACCATAGGTGTTGATATTGAAAGGACCTTTGACGTAGATTATACCAATCATTCTTAGGTTTCAAGTATGGTATATTTGTTTGTTGTTTGTGTTATTAGGCTAGTTGCATAATTGGATTAATTATTTATTGGACATTAATTAAATGTTTATTGCTTGTGCTTGGTTAGACCCAAGGGACTAGGACTAGGAGGACCGGTGATCTTGGGATGGCACCCCCATGATCCCTGCACGATAGTGTCTTGAGTGGAGTCCCACTTAGAAATGATCTAGATAAATTTAAAGTGTTTCTTGATTTCTAAAGTATTGGGAATGACCCACACCAATACTATATAGTATATATATATTTTGCTTGATCAGAATCATAAACTACTCCAACTTTAGAGTTTGATGCATATGACTCTAAAATATGCTATATGTATGCCTAAATTAAAAGATAATAAATCGGTGTTTGTTGCATATATGTTACTTGTTCTGTATATATGATGCGAGCATTATTGTCTACTCATGTGCATGTGTTTGTGTAAGACTCCAGCCTTCAACCAACTATTAGCGATTTGGAATGGTGGCATATTCCTAATAAACATGGGACATGGAAAAAAATATAACTTGGAAAGTGATGAAATAAAGCAGTCATGAGTAGTACTATAAAACCTCGTCAATTCAATGTAAAGGAATTAAATATAAAGTCAATGGCATAAGAATAATACATTCTAAAAAGTTAGGAGCAGTTTTAGAAGTATGGGGTTAAGTAGAAACGCTATCTATAAATAGATAGCATGCCATTGAATTAGGTTTTCTCTATCTTTTTTTAGAACCCTCTCCTTGACAATGATAAAACCTCACTTATTAGTATTCTTTGAAGGGAATTTTAAGGAAAAGGTAAGGCACAATACCTCTATAATAAATTATTAGAAATCCAAACTAATTTAGAAACTCGATTTTTAGGAGTCATGGTATTCATTACAACAATGTGAATCTAAGCCTATAACCCAGGTCTTAATTGAGGTAAGAAATAAGTTTTTGTACCTTAGGATTATATTGAAATTGTGTTTGACTATGGAGATCTTTATTTGAAAGGCCCTTTAAAGAATGGTGGTGTTAGTATTCTCAGTGATATCAAATTTCTAAATTAAATGATTAATCAAGGTATGACTCAGATTACTATTATTATGTTTATTAATCTACAATCCTTGCAGATTTGGGAAAACTCACTGGAGTGTTTTCCGTTATCAAGAGTATTAGAAGAAAGAGTAGATTTGAATCTAAATTGCTTTAGGTTTGGTATTAAAGATGAAGGAGGGTGTCATTGTTGGATTATTGATTAGGGAGTAATTTAAAAAAAAAAAGAAAAAGGATGAAGCATGGAGGAGGAAGTACATGGTGTGTCGAGGTTGTACATGTCGTGTACAAGTAAGCATGCAACATGTAAGAAATTTGACTACACGCCTTATATTGCTTAGAGTTATACAGATGTGTGTGTAAATTTCATGCCATGTGTTTTGGTTTCTATGGTGTATTATCCTACATATTTTACTGTATTAAATAAATTCTTCTATTCTCTTTACTTAAATTCTATTAAAGTAATAAATTAGTGAATCTAAAATTATTTCAATACTTAAAGTACCTTAAAAGATAGTTAAGACTTTTTAAAGTAGCCTTAGTTTATATCCATAGAATTAAGTTGGAAAAGGAATAGTTAAGGATAGAATAATAAAATTTCAACATTAAGATGGACTACTAAAAATAAGCCATCTTTTGTAATTTTTACTTGAGTAAGAGTTAACTTGAGAATTATTCACTTTGTTGCCAAACCAGGTACGAGATACTTGTTTACTACTTATGATTGTTAGGCGTACAAATTATAACCAGACTTTATTAATTATCTAGTTTTTTATTTTGTGTGTTGCATGTGCTTAGCTAGGCCTAAGGGATTAAGAAGACCGGTGACCTAAGGGTAGCACCTCGATGATCTTTACACGATGCTATCCTAAGTAGAGTCTTACTTAGCAATGATCAGGGTAGACATAATTGTGACCTATTACTTGGTTCCTGACGTATTAGGAAGGACCCACACCAATACTAAATGATACTTATATATATTGCTTTATCAGAATCATGGGTTACTCTTAAGTTTAGAGTTAAATGCATATGATACTAAATTGTGCTGCATATAGACCTAAAATAAAAGATAATAAATTGGTGTTTGTTGCATATCTGTTGCTTGCTCTGTATGTGTGATATGATCATTATTCTTTGCTCATATGCACCTGTTTGTGTATTCCATACTAGACTTTAGGTCATTCCGTTTTAATTTTTCAAGTATAGGTATTTGAATAGAAAAATACATAATTTTATCGATTTTGGATATAATCATCAAGATTTCCAAGATGAGAAATGGTGAATAGAATTTTTATTATGTGCTTATAAACTGAATTAAGATAGTTAAAGTTTATTATATGATCTGTAAACATTTGTTTAGAAAATTGTAAAGTTTATTTTGTAGTTATGTTGGATTTAATTTAAGTATTAGATTTTATTGAAACAATTATTTGGAGATTACTACAATTATTTTGTAGTCGACCATACTAGAATAGCTCAAATCTTTTCCTCATCTACTCGGATCCCTTCTCCTAACACTACAAACCCTAGGAAAACTACCTCATTCTAACAGAACATACACTTCTTCACATTCCCATACAACTTCTCAATTCACAAAACGTCAAATACGTCACAAAGATGTTGAACATGGCTACTCAGGTTGGTATTATATACCATTATGTCATCAAAATACATGACCACACATCTTCCAATTAGAGGGCGCATCACATGGTTCATCAACCTCATGAATGTGCTTGTCACGTTAGTAAGTCCAAATGGCATAACTAATCATTCATAGAGTCCATGCCTAGTTTTGAAGGCAATCTTCCACTAGTCTCCTAGTCTCATACAAATTTGATGGTAACTACTTCACAGATCAATTTTTGAAAACATCTTGGCACCTTGAAGCTTATCTAGCATATCATCGAGCCTTGATATCAAATATCTATACTTAATAGTAATCCAGTTGATTGCTCGGCTATCAATGTACATACGCTATGAACCATCTTTCTTCGAAACGAGCAACACCGATACTACGCAAGGGCTCATGCTCTCCCTCACATACCTCCCTCCATGAGCTCATCCACCAGTTTCTTCAAACAGCCTACTTAAGGTTCATCTTGTATGCAAGTCGATTCAATAAGGTGGCGCCTAGCTGTAGATCAATACAATGCTCTATGCCTTGAACTGGAGGTAGTCCTCTAGGTAGTTCTTCGAGAAATAAGTCAAAAAGGTCATGTAGTAGGCTTCGAATCTCTTCTAGAATATTCTCTAATTCCTTCATCTCCAACAATCTCCTAACCAACAAAAACATGGGTTCATCAGCCTTCTCAATAGATCGAAGCTCTCTTCAACTCATAACTAAAGTCTTCTTCTCACTAGCTCAGGTAAGCTGATTATAGATTTCATTTACTTGGGACTAGGTCAAAGGCTGCAACACAATCTTCCTTCTATCCTTAACAAAGGCATAGTTGTTTTTATACTCGTCATAAGTAACACATCGATTGAACAACCATGTTCATCTAACCTGTAGACGTAAAGCTCCATTAGGACGACATCGTACACTACTTCATCCCTATATACATTCCCAACACTGAACGGTACAATCACTTATTCAGTTACATGTAAAGTACCCTTATCATGAAGCCAATACAGCTTATAAGATCAGGGATGCTTTGAGATCAACAGCCCCAACCTCTATACAAAGGACTATGCAATGACATTAGTATTACTTCCCCCATCCACAATGATCATGCACAATTAGCCTTTGACACTACACTTGGTGTAAAATAGATTATCCCTTTGGTCCTCCTCAGAGTTCTGTAAGGAACTTAAGACTCATCTCAAGACTAGAGTCATCACTTCTCCCTAGTCAACATATATACAGGTCTCCTCCTCCTCTTCGGCATTTGGTTTTCCATCATCCTCTTCTTTCTCAAGCTTGCTCTCGTCAATGCTATCCATTACATCTCCTTAGAGCACCATGATGCGTCGGTTCAAACACTCAGCAGCCAAATGTCCAAAACCTAAACATTTAAAGCACTTCACCTCGCTGGTCTTCCGTTCGGAGGTTTGTCCTTTCTCGTATATTCTCAGGGTCAGCATAACCTTTGCTCAGCTTGGCTGGCCTACTCGGCCCTACTGGCTTGCTTAGCTTTCATTAGATTGGTCATTCATATCCTTGACCTTATATGGCTTCCTCGACTCTACTTGAACAAGTCAACGCAAAACTGGGGGTCAGGAGAATGTTTGTCCAAGTCGACTCAACGGACTTCTCCTTTATTTTTTGACCCTCTACGCTATCTTTATTGCCTCTTCTAAGGTATAAAACCTCTACGCTTCCACAATGTTGCAAATCTCAAATCTAAGTCCAAAAATAAGCCTTGATAAGATACGTTAGTCTAGTTCTTCCACATTGGCTCGGATCATAAGCATTTGGAACTCTCTGACATAGTCATCAATAGATTAGCTTCCTTGGCAAACTCCTACAACTTTGCAAACGTATCTTATAGGTACGTCTCGAGTACAAATCTTCCTCTTAATAACATTTTCATCTCATCCCAATTTCTAACACTTCATCTTCTATCTCTTATTCTGGTTGCATTCAAATTTTTCCACTACATTGTCATATACCTAGTAAACTCCAGTGCAGCCAGTTGGACTTTAACAACATTGTATACCCATAACAGTCAAACAACTTCTCGATCTTCTCTTCTTACTCCAAGTATTCATTAGAATCTCCACTTCCACTGAAGGGCGAGATTCGAACCTTGACATTATCTAATCCTTAAGGATCTTAGCATCCCCATCCTTGTGCTTGGTAATAGTCAACTTCTTCTTCTTCCTCCTCAAACTCTTCAACATCCAGCTCCTCATCATCTTCCTTAATCTCTTCTAACTCCAATCTTCGTTTAGTAGCTCCTCTAGCTCGAGGGGGTCAAACTAGGCGATGGGCTTGACCACCTTGGCCATAGCCCTTCTCTTGAATATTTTCTAGTAGATTTTGCAGCGACATACCCTGGGGTTGTTGCCTGTTAACTTGTATTACTATAACTAGACTCTCAACAAGGTTTGTGAGTCTATCAAGTTTGTCATCAATGGACCATGGTGTATTACTATCATTATAACCATGACTAAGTTGAGCACTACTACTTTGGTCACCAATAACACCCTGAATACTTGAATTTGACATAGTACAATACTTCTCGTACAGATTAATAACTTGCCCTATTTTCATAAGGAAAAACAGAGTAAGAACAGAATAATAATGAAACTACACTTACTATCATACAAACACACTGCAATAGCCACGAAAGGAACACAGCAACCACTAACAATAAAGTGAACCAAAATTTCACTGCAACTTCACATACTCCCTCTTAGAATCATGCTCTGATACTAGCAAAGTTGATGCGTCTCCAAGGTCAAACATATAGAGAAGCACCATAACAAAATAAACTAAAAAGAAACAGAAGAAAAGCTAACAAAACCCAAGCAACTACCGAATGGATATGACATATCACTCAATTCTACTCAGCCTACAATTTACTGGATATGACACACCAGTTTGAACTACAGGATCACTCGCCATTACTCCTTGCTAAAGGGAATAGATAAGAGTTGTAGAGTAATGAAAACACTAAGGTTGCTCAAAGGATACTTAAATAATCTGATATTGATGAATCTGTCTATGTATAAACAAATGGGGGTTTATATACCCATCCATTAGAATTACTTTACATGTATAAAAAGATAAAAGGGTATTTTATAATTAAGTTACACGAAACATACTAAAAAGGGGTAAAAGAGACAGAGAACATTTAGTACGGAAAGAAGAAATCATTCTAGAATATTGTGTCAAAAGACACATGTCACTTGGTGGTTGGATATTAGAAATATGATACAAAGTAGGCGAAACAAAGAGTGCTGCCAGTTAAGGGCCAACCTGATCTAGATTAGGTCAAAGACTAATTAGTTCTGAAAAGAAGTCAACTTGATTCAGGGTCGAATGCTTATAATCGGATCGATAGCTCACCTTAGCTATTCCTGGGCTATCTTTTAGGATAGAGCATTGCTACTAATTAGGGTGGATCTGACACAAGTAAAGATTTGAGGCTCGAGTCGACAGGAGATCAGTTCGACATAGGAATCCTTATCTTGGCTTTAGTTTCGAGCTAATATTCTCTAAGCAAGTCCTTAAAGTCCTCCAGCTTGGTTACGCATAATCGATCTAAGGGGTTGATTCCTATCATCAAATGTTTTCCAAAAGTTATGAAACTTGGTTTTCTTAAGTATTTTTACGTGAGGAATTTATATGTCTAACCATATTTTTGAGATTTAAAGCAAAAATAGGAAACGATGTTGTTTCTACTTGAATTTTGTATATAAGTTCTTTAAAGGGTCTATTTTAATGTTGTGTAAATACGTTTAGAAAACTATGAGGTTGGATTTTAGGTATTTTTGGTTTAATATGGAGTAATAAGTTAGAGGTGCACTAAAGTGGTTGTTTTCTAAAATAATTTGGTGTACATTGTGTTACAATCATGTTGTAATTGAGTTTGAGATACTGAACTATTTTGGTAGAGTGTAGAAACAGGGGAATGGGTGCCAAAGTCGAGTGATTTGATAATTTAAGAAGCATTATATGCAAGTTAGAATGTGAGTCAAAATGTCGAGGAGGTGAAAATATGAAATACCTTAATGTGCAAAATTTAGATCAAAAGTTGATGCAAGGGGTTGGCTAATTTCTAGATACATATATGTGTTTTCATAATAATTCTTTATGTCCCTTATACGCATTTAGCTATATAGTTAACTTAAATGATATGTTAATAATATCATAACAATTGGATGTTTAACATGTATTTTATTGAAATCTCTTATTTAAGGATCAGAAGGGTGTAGTAAGGAAATGGGATATGATAACATCTATATAATATTGAGAAGGTTAGAAGATATGTCAAAAAATCTGCTGGAGAGACCTTGTATATAGAGGGTAAGTTAGAAATAGGGTTAAAAAGTATCTAGAACCAAAGTTGTCTTAAAAAAAGTCATACATTAGTAACCTTGCTTATACATAGCCTATATTGACTTGAGTGTCATAAACGTTTTGTTTAGGTGAAGTGGGCTTATGAAGAGATTTGAATGCAAGAGTAAGCTTTGGGAATTTGCTAAGTGACCAGGTAAGTGGATATTTATGTTCTAAAGTAGATTATATCTACTCTTTATGTGGTTTCCAACTAGCCTACTTAACTAATTAACTTGGTTATGCTTGGGTACGAATATGATGTGCTAACCTAATGAATTGCAAGATGAATTGTGGCTACTATCCTGTACATGTTTATGATGTACTGAGCTATGTTGTGATGTTGAGCTTGGTGCCTACTGCCATCTCAAATGTTCAGTTATATATGATGAACTAACTTCACAAAGAACTAGGTATTAACTACTAACCTCACCACCTAAGGTATCCTCTTAAGTGAACCTAATATTGAGGTTTTAGAACTAGAAATGTACGTGGAGCAAAGTAAAGTCCCAATTAATAAATTGATAGATAAGCTTACTTCTATTGTTTGATAGTTGCTTTGTCTTCCTTGGTATGCAATTAATGCATTCAAGGCATGGCACAAGAAAAAAGTACAAGTCAAGTTTTCTAAAAGAACTAGGATTTTACTTAGTTAAGCTTTATTTTGAAAACTAAGTTCTTTCTAAGCTAACAGTTTAGTTTCTAGAAGCTTGATTTTGTAACGCAAATGTCTTGGTTTACAAAGACTAGTTTTTATGCATATAAAATTGCATTGCTTAGATTAGGTTGAGTTTGCTAAACTCTTTTCTGGATTCTTAAATTAAATAATTTAGATGTTTGGCAATGTCAACCACCTAGATATCTAGCTCTATAGCTAGGGCTAGGATAGGATATCGATACCAATGCATGTAATGTGACCATGGCACACGTTTGCTATATTTACATTGCTTGGTTGAATTAAAGTATATTGTAACCGACTTCATGTATTTCCTATGTATTTATGATGTGATTCTACTTATATTGTTATTTATCCATCACTCTTACACAACTTACTATAAGCTAAAGCGATTAGTTTTATTATCCACAGGTTAGGAAAAAGTTAAGCAAGATTTCACACTACAAAAGTGAAAAACTAGAGAAAGCCAAGAGACGGCAATTTTTCTTAAGAGGTAAATGTTTGTAAATCTATATTCGGATTCTAAGATAAAATTCTTCTAGAAGATTATTTGATTACTATACAAAGGCTTCAATATGGAAAATTGTAGATGTACTGTACAAACTCTTAATGGAGCTATGTAATATAAAAGATTTTATAATTGTGATACTCTAGGTTTAGTTCATTCTTGTAAAAGATTTCCATTATGGTATATGATATTGTATAAAAGAGATTTGAAACCAAGAGCTTATGTCGCTGAATGATAGATGAAGTATAAAGTTTACCTTATCATTAACTTAAGGATGGCAATAATGATCTGTCTTCAGATACCAAAAGTTAAAAAAAAAATATTTTAAGCAAGGTTTAGTTCATTCTTGTAAAAGATTTCCATTGTGGTATATGATATTGTATAAAAGAGATTTGAAACCAAGAGCTTATGTCGCTGAATGATAGATGAAGTATAGAGTTTACCTTATCATTAACTCAAGGATGGCAATAATAATCTGTCTTCAGATACCAAAAGTTAAAAAAAAATATTTTAAGCAAACACTTAGAAGGCGAGACTATATAGTTTGTGTATTCTATACTGGGCTTCAACTCACCTCATTTTATTTTTCAAGTGTAGGCACTTAGGAAAGAATTATAAAATTTGTTGACTTCGAAAATATTCACCAGATTACCAAGTTATGGAGTAATGGTTAGAATTAGAAGAAGCTTTAGAATTAGATAATTAAAATTTCAAATTACTCTTAGTGAATTTTTATCTAAAATTTTATGAAATTTAATTAAATAGTAATCTTTCCAATTCTTTTTGTGGAGATTAAATTAGATACTATTTAGATATTATAACATGTATTTTTTGAGTTTTTAATAGAAGGTTACACCTGATGTGTCAGTATTTACTAGACTTATGGTGAGTTGAAACATTTTAGGTTCTAAGAAGTTACAGTTAAAGTGGTATCAGAGCATAAGCTTATAGTCTTTAGTAAAACAAAAGAAAAAAAAAAGGAAAACAATCAGTAAGATAATTAGATAGTAATAGTAGGTAAAATGTAAGCTAGGTTTTACCTTATAATCAAAAGTTATGATTTTCATTTGCAATGATATAGAATTATATTATATGATGTTATTAATATTTATTTTGAAGTTTTATTTAATTATTGGGAAGATGATAAATGTCTATGAAACTTAGTTTCGATTAACAATTTGCGAAATAGGAGTAAATTCCCTAGAAATAGCAAAGAAAATTATATATATATATATATATATATATATATATATATGTTGATAGTCAGTTTTCGCTCAACTTACATTCGTCCTTTCATTGGTCGAGATGCTAGGTAATCAACTCTCTCAGCATTTGCCCTCTGTAGAAGACACACAACACTTATGCTGTGTACAAGAAACACTCCTAATTTAACTTGAAATCTATTGTGCAACCAATTATCATAAATATAGTTATATTTTACAACCGCTTGCTATCTTTACATATTAAGGGAGATGTCAAGTCAAGAGGTCTCTACGTATGGCTAAGTCGAGATAGAGTTGCTTAAGTCGAGCCAATCGTTGTTCATCAGCATGCCGACTCTCTCCTTTAGGGTATTGGGAGGAAGTACCAGCACTTGCACTTTGTTAAACAAAAAACACGAACAAATCCATGACCTTCTCCATAAAAGTTTTCACCTTAATCAGGAAAAAGAGCATGGCAATCATGATGCCAATAATACTGACAATTCCATTTATTCACCTAAATTGCCAAAAAAGCAAGCTGAGGTTTCAGTACTACCTATAGCTCCTGCTTTCAAAAAGATTGATAAGGGCAAGCAACTGCAACACGTGCATCATGCGGGACCCTTGCATGTCAACACCACCATTTCAGCGACCAAACTATTCCAAATCAAGAAAAGTCCTTTTGTCCTAGAGATTTTGGAAGAAATAATACCTCAGCACATTAAGCTACCTCAATTCGAAACATATGATGGGATGAAGGACCCTGAAGACCACTTAGAGTACTACCGAACACTAGCCAAGTTGCATGGTTTAAGCGATGCGATTGCCTATCAAGCCTTTCCCTTAACCTTGAGGAATGCAGCCAACACATGGTTCAAACACCTGAAGCCCAATACCATTTCATGTTTCAATGAATTAGCAATAGTGTTTCTTCAATACTTCCTTGCTTGCAAACTTCCTATTAAGGATTCTTCAATCTTGAACACCATCAAAGAAAGGTCTGATGAGTTAATCAAGGACTATTTGGCCAAATTTATGGCCGAGATGGTCTAAATCCCAAAATTGGATATGAGTATGGCCCTCAACGTTATAATTGACGGAGTCAAGCCTCATGGAGACTTTTTCAAGTCTTTTGTAAAGAACAAGCCAAAAACTTTCACCGAGTTTAAGATTAAAGCCACCTTATACATCTAACAAGAAGACAACATAAAGGCACAACGAGAGGCTAATCAAAGTAGAGGAGATGGAAAGAAATACAAACGGAAAAATGTTAAGGATAGACTTGGCATAAACAACGACAACAGCTCAAACAGTGAGAGGAAGAGATCGAGGATCTCGACATTCTCATACCACATGCTTGTCAACCGTCCAATCTCCAATATTTGATGGAGGTCCATAAGGAGAGAGGTGTCCTCCAATGGCCGGAAAGAATGCGAGAGAATCCTTTAAGAAGAAATTCAAACAAGTACTACAACTTCCACCATGACAAGGGTCACAATACGGATAAGTGCATTCAACTCAAAAATGCAATTAAAGATGCGATGCAATACAATGTGGGCACTTGTGAAAATTTCTAGCACATGACGTCGAAAGAATTAAAAGACCGTCTTAGAGGAGAAGAGAGGAACACAAGGATGAGACTCGGCCAACAATGGCCGTAAGAGATGCAAGGGATGCTAATCCCAACAAAGCACCCAACGAAGTAATTAATACAATTGTCGGTGGATCCAGTATAGGCTAATCGAGTTCTTCGAACTTGGTTAATGCCAAGAATTACATTTGCAATATTCACGAAAAGAAGGTCGGGATTAACAATACAATATCTTTCAAGGAAGAGGATTTTGAGGGCATATAGAGGCCACACGATGATGCACTTGTCATCAATGCGAGAGTCACCAACTTTGAGGACAAGAAGATTCTTTTTGGCATGAGAAGTTCGACCGATATTATTTTTTAGCATGCCTTCAATCAAATGAGGCCTAAGATCAAAGCGCAACTGCGATCTTACAAGTATGACCTCTATGCTTTCAATAATCAACTAGTCTAAATAGTCGGAGTTATCTCTTTGCTAATACAGATCAACAATGATGAGCATGTTGTAGAGGACAAAGTGGATTTTCTCGTCATCAAATGTTATTCCCCTTACAACATGATAATGGGACGACTATGCCAACATTTATTCGGCATCATCCCTTCAACGGCACATCTAAAAGTTAAGTTTTCTACTCCTACGGGGTTCGGTATGTGCAGAGGGGATTAGCAATTGGCACACTCCTTATATATAAGGGCTTTGAGGCGAGAAGAAGTGTTTCAGGTCGAGACTTGCCTAGAAGATATGTCAATTGGCATAGAGAATGCCGAGAATGATACAGAGGATATTCCTTTAGGAGATGATCCCGAGAAGATAACAAGGATAGGAAAACCCATGTCAACAGATGTTCGGCAAAATTTGATTGACTTCCTGAAAGCCAATGCTGACGTGTTTGCATGGTCACCATCAAACATGCCGAGTATTCTGAGAAACGTTACTGTATACAAGCTCCAGATTAACCTAAATGTAAAGGTGATCCAACAAAAAAAGAGACATTTTGCACTAGAGGAATAAGTGGTAATAGAATTCACGAATCTCAATAAGGTCTGTCCCAAGGATTGTTTCCCACTACCAAAAATAGATTAGATGGTAGATGCAACTACAAGACATGCGTTGCTTTCTTTTATGGAAGCTTTCTCTAGTTACAATCAAATCAGAATGGACAAGGTAGATGAGGTCCATACATCTTTCGTTACCAATTCTGGAACATACTATTAAACGATGATGTCCTTTAGGCTCAAGAATGCTAGTGCCACATACCAGAGATTAGTAACGAAGATATTCAAATCTCAAATCCATAGGAATGTTGAAGTATATGTAAATGATATGATTGTGAAGAGCATGAAAGAAGGCCAGCATCTTGCAGGTCTAGAGGAGACGTTTGCCACATTGCAGAGATATTACATGAAACTCAACCCACAAAAGTGTGTCTTTGGCGTGACATTAGGGAAATTTCTCAAGTATATGGTCACATGATACAATACAGCATTAAGGCCAATCTAAGAAAGATTGAAGCCATAAAGAATATGAAATCACCTCGCACGGTCAAATAGGTGCAAGAACTCACGGGGCGAATTGCCACCCTCAACAGATTCGTGTCAAGAAGTGCAGATAGGTGCACAAAATTTTTTAAAATTTTGAAGAATCCAAAGGAATTCAATTGGACCAAAGGTTACAAAAGAGCTTTCAACGAGCTTAAGCAATTTCTTGCGTCACCCCTGATAATCTCAACACCCATTCCTGCAAAAATTTTATACTTATATTTATTAGTCAGCTGCCGAGCACTTTCCTCTATACTCGTCCAAATTGACAGCAAAGAGCATCAACCCGTTTATTACATGAGTCATGTTCTGTAAGGGCTAAAGCTTTAGTACATAAAGATAGAAAAATTTGAATTGGCTATTGTACTCTCGATAAGAAAGTTGCAGCTGTAGTTTGAATCTCATCAAATTATTATCCTCACCAATCAACCATTGCGACAACCATTGCAGCGGCTTGATTCCTTAGAGAAGATGATGAAATATGCCTTAGAGCTTAATGCCCATGGTGCATAATATAAACCCAGAATGGCACTAAGGGCCTAAGTACTTGCGAATTTTGTAGCTCAATTCACTGAAAACAAAGACAATGTAGAGATTGCCAAGAAACTTATCTGGTTTGTCTATGTCAATGGTTCTTCAACATGAGAAGGAAGTGGTATAGGCCTAGTTCTTCAAGGCCCCCATAATGTCAAAGTTCATTACGCTCTAAAATTTGGATTCCCAGCCGATAATAATAAAGTAGAGTACGAAGCTTTAATCGTCGAACAAAAACTAGTAAAAGAAATTGGTGCTGAGAAACTCGAAGTGTTCTCTGATTCCCAACTGGTGGTAAATCAGGTCACCGGAAGTTGTGTGGCAAAAGAAGAAGAGATGAGCAAGTATCTATTGGTGGTACAAATGCTCACAAAAGAATTCCTATCTTTCTCTATTCATAAAATTCCAAGAAGTAAGAACATTACTGTCGACAAGCTATCGAAGTTAGCCAGTATGGCATTCCCTAAGCTGAACGAGAAACTTTTCATTGAATTTCTCCTGTATAAAAGCTTATCCAATCTCTCATAGAGTTGTAAGTTAACTCCTTAGCTAAAAGAAGAATTGTAGATGGATTCCCTAGTGAATTATCTAAAAGAAAGTACTATCCCTGACGATAAAAAGGAAGTGCAAAGATTAGCTTACCAAGCTGCAAACTACATGCTGATTGATGGTCAATTGTACAAGCGTGTCATATCCCAACCCTACCTTCAATGCCTTTCAGCGAAGGATCCCGAGAGGGTATTATCTGAACTTCATAGTAACATTTGCAGCAATCAAGTGAAGGTGCAAACACTGTATATTCAAGCACTATGACTCAACTATTACTGGGCGACTATGAAAGAAGATGCAAAGGACGTTGTCCAGCAATGTCCTCAATGCTAAAAGTACAAGTTGTTGAGGAAAACGCCTGCAAGTGAATTATGTAGCCTAACCAGCCCTTAGCCTTTCGCCCAGTGGAGGCTAGATATTCTCAGACCCTTTCCTAAGTCTACCGCCCAGCAACAATTTGTCATTGCTGCTATAGACTATTTTACCAAATGGGCCAAGGCCAATGCTATAGCAAAAATCACAGAGCAGAAAGTGGAAGCTTTTGTCTTTAATGCCATCATATCAAGATTCAGAGTACCCTACATGATAATTATAGATAATAACCCGTAGTTTGACAATAATAGGTTCCAAACGTTTTGCAAAAGTACAGCATTCAGCTCAACTATACATCTATAGCGTACCCTTCGACAAATGGACAAGTTTATGCCATAAACAAGATCATACTGAATAGCCTGAAATGGAAAGTGGATCAAGTTAAGAGGAAGTGGGCTAATGAACTACCAAACGTCCTATGGGGATACAGAACCACTCACAAAACCACAATAGGAGAGATACCATTTAAGTTAGCATACAGCATTGAAGCTGTGTTACCGATTAAGTTGGGCTTGCCTAATCTGCGTTCACATAATTTTGACATTATGCTTAATCAAGTCAGATTGATAGCAAATCTGGACACTATTAAGGAAATTCGAGATGTTGCCAAAGCTAGTGTCACAGCATACCAGCATAGAGCAGCAAAATACTACAATTAGAAAGTTAAGCACAAGGTTTTCCAACCCAGAGATCTGGTTTGCCATAAGATGGAAGCAATAGGTACATGAGCAAATTAGGGAAAGCTCAGCGCAAATTAGGAGGATCCTGTCAGGATCCAAGAAGTCGTTGGCGAGGGGGCCTATCGACTAGAAAGGTTGGATAAATCCATCATCCCTCGAGCTTAGAACACTAATAATCTAAAATTTCATTTCAATTAATGTTGGATGACTTCTGCCGTAACTCTTTTGGTGGCAGCCAACATGTTTGTACAACTTATTTATGACAATTATATATTTGAAGTCTCATTGTGTTTTGGTTATAATTGCCAAATGAGCAAGTTCTAGGCTACACGGCAAATGAGCTAATCTAAGTTCTAGGCTAACACGATAAAAGAACTATACAAATTATCTATACACCCGAGTAATGCGGCTAGTCCACACCTCAAATGGTTAATGGACAGTATAAAACAATAGGCGTATGAAATAAAACATGCCGAGAAACAATAGGCTTGTGAAATAAAACATGCTGAGAAATGCATGGGCATGTGAAATAAAAAATGCCTAGAAACAATGGGCTTGTGAAACGAAACAGGCCGAAAGTTAATAGGGTGTGTAAACATGCATAGAAGTAACAAGCTTATGAAATGAAACAAGCCGAAAGATAGCAAGGTATGTGAAATAAAACATGCCGAGAAACAAATGGAGTGAATTAAAGCATGCCGACGAATGAGAGTGTGAAACAACATGCATAAACCATACAAATGGTAAAAGTGCAGTTACATGAAAAAGTCATAAGCATTCGACATTGCCTTAATTATATTCCAATTATTAATTACACGAGAATGCAATATACCAATACAAGTCCTACAGCCTATTCTCAAATTCAGTAGAAGTAATTCTTAAATCTTTGGCTAGGGCTTCCTCGACAGTTGGGTTCTTGGAGTGGGTAACTTCTTCGACTTGAGCTTCATTATCACTTTGATCAATACTCTCAGCACCCATCTCGTCGCCTTCATCTTCATCAGCACTACTAACTTTGTCATCAATGTTAGGCTAGAGATTTCATCAACAATGAGGTCTTATGCCAATTTCTCGACAACAAGTTCCTCCATAAGCTTTCTCGCCTCCATCTCAGCACTAATCCTCGCATTCTTAGCCGTAGTAGTTTGGGCCTTTCATGCATTGTATGCATCCTCAACTTTCTGTAGCAAATTCAGTTATTATAATCAAGAATGATTGAATATTACATAGATATGGTAGAAGATATTACCTTCTTTGCCTCTCTATTGGCCTCATCTAAAGCTATAAGAATGTGGCTACTTATTTAGAAAAAGAAAATGTGTTAGTTATCCGAATGAGCTCGATAATTAAAAGCAATGTTTATGGATTCTCACATCATACAATTTGGCCACAACATGGGCCTTATTGCCACCGTCGACCCTATTGACATCCTTCTTGACTATATCTTTGTCTTTTAGAAGAATGACCCCTTCCATTAAAGCTAAAGATTTTGTCCTGTCTCCTAAGGTCGAGTCAGTATCCAAAATCTGACGGCTCTAGTAAGGGATAAAGTATTCACCGACCTCTTTGTTTAGTGAGAATTCGGCGCTAGTGATGCCGAGAGCTTTAGAACACATTGCATCCTTCACCCTTTTGTCCAGGCCTTTGGACTTCTTGATAGGTGGTTAGCTAGTAAGTTCCTTCCCTAGTCTTTTTTCACCACTTGGAGTCACCATAATCACCTGTGATGAGCCTTTTGTAGCAATGCATTTTCATTCTCCTCATATGGGTATGTCTTTCGACGCTCGCTATTCGTCAGGTCAATGGAAGTTTGAATAATCGCAACCGGAGGCTTCTCAAAACAGACCTTAGTTAACTGTATATTCTCATTCTCCTTCACTCTCTCAGTAAGATGAGAGATCTGCACGATTTTCTGCTTTGCTGCAACTTCCTTTGCTGGTCTCTTTGCGACAGCAGGCCATATGGTAGCTACTGATGTTGTCCCCCTCCTATCAGCCTTGGACTTCTTAGCCTTGACTTGAGCAAGTAGCTTTGTAGGATCCATCTCTCTGACACCCATATCTACAAGACGAGTAAATCAATTAATATAAACAGAGGAAAAATATGAACTTACATTTTCTGTGCTAAGCAAGGCTCAAAGGCCACTCTCTCCCCCAACGTCTCGAGAATGGCTTTCCTTATCGCTATACTCGGTACGGTAGTAATACATCAGCGTACCTTCTTTTTCAAAAAATATTGGTTCGCCATTTTCATAACACCGTATAATTCTTTCGGCACCTCAAAAGAACATTTTATTTCTCTTTCTCTCCTGAATTCTCTTTACTACTGTTGCTGCATCATTCGGCATCAGATCTACATCCTTGATATGTATTAGCTCAATCCATTAGGTCTAGAAGTCCAAGTGCTCATCAGACACTATTGACACAAACTTATCATGCCATTTGTGAATCTTGGATTCTAACCCATCCATGAACTTACACCTATGCCTTGCAACAGTAAAGTACTACCTGTTAAGCTACCTACAGATAGTGAAGAAAAATCTAAATAGCTAAGGCATAGCCCTGACCTCAACTTCTTCACATACTATCTCAAAAGCCGCTAGAAGCCAATATGTGTTGGGTGAGAACATACTCTGCGCGACTCTAAAGTAGTTAAAGAAGCCTTGAACAAAAGCTGAGAAAGGGAAGCGCAGCCTAAAATCCAAATACTTCAGGTATATATGGAACTCGCGCTTCCATGGAAAGCATACACTCTCCCCATCTCTTGGCCTCCTCGAGTTCCATGTTCCAAGAAGATCTCACCAATACTAATTGTACTTTGTGACGAGAACTCTGTCAATAGAACTAGCGATCCCATCAAGAGAATCGCGAAAGTAAGTTATTGTGTTGTACAGATATTTTGCTAAAGACCTCCTTTCCTTATCCTTAAGATAATTATCTACGGGATGCTTGTTAATCCAAGCAAGTTTATCTCACCTTACCTCCATACTATCGGTCGAACCACCTGAAGAACACGCTACCTTACTCCTATTTTAAGGGGGAAGAGTGGCCTCAGTTTCTATTGCCTTGGAATCGAATAAAACAAGTTGACATGCAGCTTTGCAAACCATACCTAGATGATTGTATGAAATGAAATAATAGAAGTCGAAGAATGAGATTTTGAAGATTAGAAAATGAACGAAAATTTTAGGCGTAACCAGTAAAATCTGATTATGAATAATACCTTATATATGGACGATCTATTCTCGTAACTACAAATCCACTTTTGACAGTATTGATGCGTTGATATGATAGTCCCACGGATTGTTGACGCGTTTCTAGTGATAGAAATCTGACGGCTAAAAACTTTCTAATAGTTGTTAAGCCTACATCAAAATGATGACCTAGGTGACAAATATCATGCCTACAACTTTTTGGTTTCCCGAACGGGTGAAAGTTTTGAAATAGCGATGTTTTGCCTAGGATGTGATCCGTCCTGCTTCCTATGTTACTCAGCATGAATCCATAGAATTTATCCCCATTCAACCTCTGCTGCAATATATATATATATATATATATATAACTCCTTTTGTTAACTATTTGAACACGGGAGTTGGTGGGGCAAATGTTGATAGTCAGTTTTCGCTCAACTTACACTTGTCCTTTCGTCGGCCAAGATGCCAAGTAATCAACTCTCTTGGCATTTGCCCTCTGTAGAAGACACACAGCACTTATGCTGTGTATAAGAAATGATCCTAGTTTAAATTTAAATCTATGGCATGACTATTTATCATAAGCATGGTTATATTTTACAACCTCTTGCTATCCCTACATATTATGAGAGATGTCAAGTCAAGAGGTCTACGCGTGTTTTAACAGTTACCTTAACAACTACCTTAGTCACAACGATTGTCTATAAACACCGAAAAGAAACTCTATGAGAGCTTTCTGACACTTCTTATTCACATTTTTATTATACTGAATCACCATTCTAACTTAGGTATCAGAGTGGTCTCGATATTAAGTATCTTACTCTCTTTTGCAAGACTATTTTTTCACTCCAAAATTCACCAACAATAGAGCATAGGATTGTAGTCTTTAGTAAAGGAAAAAAAAAAAAAAAAAGGGAAACAATTTGTATGACAGTTAGATAGTAAGAGTCCGTAAAATTCAAGCTAAGTTTTACCTTATAATCAAAAGTTATGATTTTCATTTGCAATGATATAGAATTATATTATATGATGTTATTAAATATTTATTTTAAAGTTTTATTTAATTATTGGGAAGATGATAAATGTCTATAAAACTTAGTTTCAATTAACAATTGGCGAAATAGGAGTAAATTCCTAGGAAATAGCAAAGAAAATTATATATATTTATATATATATATATAAATTTAAGGGAAGACTAAAACATCTTAATTATTAAGCCCTTTTACTTCTATAAGATATCATAGTTAAATAGGTATTAAATAAGCTGTAAAATTATAAAATTTATGTTGTATATACTTAACTGCAGAGACATATTAGACCTCTGTTGACTAATAATTAAATGGATTAGGCAATAGAAGGATATTAATGTAATAAATATAGGAAAGAACAAGTCATAAAAATTAAGCTATCAGTAAATAATCTAAAATGCACATTAAACCCAATTGACTAAGAATTGTGAACTAAAGTGGAAAAAATTATCATGTTAGAATAAAGACTGTCAATATTAATGATAAACAAAAAATATTGAATACAGCACAACCCTTATGACCTTTGTAAAAGTATTGTTTACTACCAAGGAAGGAAACATCAAATCGGTAACAATTGATAAAATGTAAATGAATTATACTGATACTTGCCTAAATAGAGACAATAAATTAGACGATCCAACTCAAATAGGATAACTATGGCCAAAACATAAATAATAAAGTAGGGAATTAATGACTGACAAATAAAGATTATGTAATAAGAATATAAACAAACATTATAGAATCATTAGGTTATCGTACATATGTGCTAAGTCTTTGTTGACCAACAAAAGACAAAATAAGAAACTAATAAAGAGAAATTAAGAAATGAGAATTAAATAACCATAACGATAGTAACAATTATAAAATAGATCAGAAGAATTAAATAGGAGTAAAAATGAAATACCCGAGACTTAAACTTTAAATGAAAAGAGATCAACCAAAACACTTACGTGTTGTTCGCAATGTCCAAAATATTTGCAAATTTATTAATATCTTTGAATTAGAGTGATAACCAAATACCAAAACATATTCCAAATTTTAGTATACTAGTTAAAAAAAAAAATCCATCTAAACTATCTCACTCTATAAACAAAAATGCTACAATAATAAGATCAATACCACAAGTAAGATACAACACTAATAATAATAATAATAATAATAATAATAACAAAATAAAGGGAATAGAGAAGGGAGAATATATATATATATAACAAATTAAAATACTTAATCAAAGAGAAAGAACGGGATTGAATATTTTATGTACTTTAGTACGTATACATATAAGAAAAAAACAATGAGTCCACGTTTCCTCCTTGTTCTAGTCCATGTCATATCACATTTGTGGTGTCTTTTAAGCCATCCATCTTATCTTTAGTTGTCATGTTGAGTCTAATCAAGTTGTCAAATGTGTCCCTCTCATGTCCAATTTAGTGAAACATCGAAATTTGCCAACCCTTCTCATATGAGTAAGTGTGGTAGGTGGTATAAGATATTATCTCATAATATTTAAACAACAACAAATAAAAATAATAAAAAAATAATAATAGAAATGAAACTAAGTGAAGAACAAATAAATCAATGAATGTATAATCAAGTAAACAAGTAAAAGATAACTTGATAAGGTAACCAAGACAACTAAGATACATCTACAATACCTGCTATGATAACCATTGTAAGGAAAAGTAATAATTGTAATAGTCAAAAGAATAAATAAAAAAAAAAGTAAGGATAGAAAAATAAGAGACAAGGAAGGAAATAGAATAGAATATCAAATCTTGAAATAATGAAAAGTAAAGATAAGAAATCGTAATATAAGGAACATATGCTTTAATGGAATAGCATAAATAATTATGATTGCAAAACAATACTAATAGTTGTAGTATTCTCTTTCCCTTAGTAATAACTAAAGTAAGATGCTTAAAGGAAAGTAGGGTTGCTTTAAAGAGATATTAAATAGAATACGATAATAGCATCAGAGGCAAGAGTGAAAACCTTGAAACTAAGGGTAGGCGCGGTTCGGTTCAATACAATTCACACCCCCCCCCCCCCCCCCCTTCGGAACCGAACCTAAAATTAACAATTTGGTTTTTTTCTAAAACGAACCTAACTATACGGTTTGGTTCCTAAATTTTTCAAACCTAAAATTAAATAATTCGACAAGGTTTGATTCATGGTTCAAATCGTTTTTTTAATATTAAATTTTGATATTTGTGATCACAATTGTGGCTGCTACTGGTTCAATTGTTAGTGTTATGCTTGATAGTCCACCAAAGTTATTTAGATTAGGTATGTATTTAAAACTATTTATGCCATTGCTTAACAAAGTTAGAAACATGCCTAAAATTATATACCATGTTTCCTCTTAATAATGAACAAAGTGATGATGCATGGTACAAGAGGTAAATTGATGAATTGCTCAAGGATTTTCTTGCTTTAACTTTGGATGTGTGACAAACTTTAAATCTTTAGCAAACGAACACTAAAAAATAAATAAATAAAATAAACTATGACAGCTCTTGTAGCAACACCTGACCTCTAATAAGTACCTAGACAACGAATTGCTTTGTAAGAATAAACACATTAAGTATATAGATAGAAACAAGTGTTGAGTGCCACCAAGTACCTTGCACCATCCTTCCAAATATTTGAATCACTAGTACACTACACATAATGTTGATGATGGGCCAAATGATCACCAATTTATCCTTGTGCATGAATAATGTATATATATCTTCTAAATAGGTGCCTTCGTCTATCTTCCACAACAACTCTAGAAATTGTTTCATTTGAAAATGAGACCACAATAAGCAAGAGTTAGGATATTCCAATATTTTATTTAATAGGTTGTTTGTGTATTATGTTAAGTTATTATTCAAGACAAGCTACTAAGTAGACGCTATTCATTCAGTTGCTCCATGTTCATAAATCCCAATTGGGTAGTGTTTACATGGTTCATGTTTCAACTTTCATCTAAGTGCTTTAGCCTTTTCTTTTTATTTAGGTAAATTAGAGTCAGTCATAGTTGAAGTGAAGTCACAATCTTTTTCTTTTTAAATTATAAAGTCAATGCAAATGGGTTTGAACCATTCGATTCGGTTCACTATGCCAAACCAAACTGTAAACCAAAACACCAACATCGAACTGAACCAATAACCAACTCATATCTAAAAGAACCAAATTTTCAGTTTGGTTAATAGTTCGCAGTTTTTTTGTCCAACCCTATTTGAGACCACTAAAGTTAATAAAGTTAGAATTTATAAATGAAAATGTCCTTAAGCTTATCATCATACGGATAAGAATTGGAGATTAATTTTAGGAAATCTAAGATCCATAGTTGTAGAAGTAAGATATGAATGGTGAAAAGATTTTGGAAACTCAAATTTTAACTAAAGAAATTACAATATAAATATAAGAAGAATGAAGGAAAATCTTGTAGAGAAAAGTTGAATAGACTATAGTAGTGCCTCAAAAGTGGAATTGAAATTTTGACATTGTGAAGAGTGATAATGTTGGAGCTCCTTAAACAAGTAGGAGGTTTTCAATAGGCATTGGATTTCGTAAGAAATTGGAAAATAAAACTAGGAAATTTGAGATTCATTGAGTGGGGATCTAGTACATGATTAGTTGAAAAAAAGAAAAATTAAAGACTTTGATTTTAAAGAAGGGATTTGCAAAATGTATGGAATGAGGAAGTGAAGGAAATTTTGTGGAAAGAAGTTAAAGAAGCGCAAAATTTACAAATGTTGATTTAGGATGATGTTAGTTACAACCTGGGGGTATTAAGACAGTAGCCCAAATAAGCTTGAGTTCCTCTTGTCAAAGTGGACTAAGGGATCAAAAAGGAATAGTTTTGAGTAATATGATCAAATCTTATGATTGAAGTATCTCATAATAGGGAGTAAAAGATGTTGTAAAAGAGAAAGCCCAACTTAATTGGAGATCTACATACTTTATTAAGAGAAAATATACAATATAGAGCTATTAATTTTGGGAGATTAATAGCAAACTTATGAATGATCTTATAATTAGATAGATACACGATATGAAAAGGTAAATCTCAAAGAGTATGAGTTAGCAAGAATGTTGAGATGCAATGGAGCAATTAACTTAAATAAGAAGCTAGTTGGGAGCTATGAGAAAAGATAAGAAGGAAGTGTTAATAGCATTTTAGTGACTCAAGCAAACTTTCGAGGATAAAAGTTCTTTTGAGGGGGGAGAGTCATAAAACCTAGCCCATTCATTAAATAAAACAATAATAGGCATCAATAAGTCATAAAAGACAAAGGCATTATAATCCAACCCAAAATACTCATAAACCCTATCTATTACAAATAAAAACCCCCTTAAGCCTTAACCTTAATCCATTATTCCTTTCTCTCCATATGCTTCTCAAAACACAACTTTGTTGACCTCTCTCCCTTACATGGACCATCAAACATCCAATGATCAAGATCTCAACAATATAAGTAAAGGTAAATAGGGTTCATGTACTCTTATTTGAAATAGATCTCTTGTGGAAAATTTTTCAAGATCAAGCATCTTACCTATAAAATTGAAGGAAAGATTACAAGGTAAGACAAGATAGTATGGTTTTTCCATAGATCTATAGGGTTTTGAGTTTTAAGCTTCATTCTTTTGTTTAAGGCTTGGAGAAAAACGAATCTAGTGTAACAAATTATAGTGAATCATGAATTGCAAGAGTGTGCATTAGATTCCAAATTTACATGTAAGAACATCATCTATTCCTTTTATTTTGTTTGTGGAATTGGTATTTAGATCTAGTTATGATGGTTAAAAGAGAAGGGTTAGGTTATAAATATGATAATTGATAGTATTTCGAATATTAAACACGAAGAGATTCGTGATTGATGAAGTTGGAGATGTTGATAGGGTTTATCGAAAGGATGGATTGCAATGATGATAGAGTTTTAGTGTGAGAAGTTGAGCTTCGAAATTTGTAAGTTGTGAATAGTAGAATCATGGCCTAGAATCACAGGTGTGATCCTAACAGTAATCCCTTCGGTAGTGTTAAAGTGAAGTGTGTAAGAGAAGTGAAGGTTTTAGTGGCCGAGAGGATTACGATCAATGTTCACAATCATGATCCCTAGATGTGAACTTGTATCTTCTCTCCTTCTTCTTATTTCTTGTTTCTTATCCTTCTAAAGTATAACCTAATCGGTTCTAAACTAGTTTAGAAGTCTAAATGGCTTCTAAAATCTTAGGCAATGTTAATTTTTGGGTTCAAGAATCAAGTAAGATAAATAAGAAGACTTAGCTAAGATAAAAAATAAATGGGAAAAGAATTCTCAAATTTGTTATCTCTACGTTGTACCACAAGTGTTGATATTGAAAGGACCATTAACGTAGATTCTACCAATCGTTCTCAAGTTTCCAGTACAAGATTCTTTTTGTTTATGTTGCTAAGCTAGTTGCATAACCAGATTAATTAATTATTGGACATTAATTAAATATGTATTGCTAGTGCTTAGCTAGGCATAAAGGATTTGGAGGACCAATAATCTTGAGATGACACCCCGATGATCCTTACACAATGGTATCTCAAGTAAAGTCTCGCTTGAAAATAATATAGGTAAATTTAAGGGGTTTTTTGGTTTCTTAGTTTTTAGGATGTTAAGGAAGACGCACACTAATATTGTATAGTATATAATCTATATATCTATATATATATTGTTTGATCGGAGTTATGAATTACTCCAAGTTTCAAGTTAAATACATATGACTCTAAACTGTCTTATGTAAACCTAAAATAAGAGATAATAAATCAATGTTTATTACATATCTATTACTTGTTGCATGTGTTTGATGTGATCATTATTGTCTTCTCATGTGCATGTGTTCATGTATTCCGTATTAGGATTCGGCTCACCTTGTATATATTTTTTAAGTGCAAGCGCTTAAGAAAGAATTACAAAATTTGTTGACTTTGAAGATATTCACTAGATTACCAGGTTCGGGAGTGATGGTTAGAATTATAATTGTCAGGAAACCTTGGAATTTGGTGATTAATATTTCATATTACCCTTAGTAAATTCTTGTTCAAAGTTTTATAAAATTTTTCAAGCTAAAAATTCGATTTCTCTTTCTTCTTAACCTTATTTATATTAAGCGTGATCCGCTTAATATAAACCTCTCAACCAAACTAAGTTTAAAAAAAAAACTTTTTTTTTTTAAGTATAGTCACCACCTAATTGAAATCAGGAAAAAAAAAGTGAAATTAAGGTTCATGGGTGAGTATACCCTAATTCCAACTACTAGCCTACAGTTTTTTTCTAAAAATAATTTTAGAGAAAAGAAACTAAAGAACCACTAGGTTCAAAGGCTAATTTATTTAAAACCTAGAAGATTCCATAAAATAGATTCATAAAGTAATTAAATGGGCCTTTAATGAGTTTCTTAAAATAAAAGGGGCTTAATATTAGAGAAAAGGGGGAAAAAATTGAATTTTTAAAGCCGCCAAGAGTGCCTACATACCTATTAACTAGGATCAAGCCAATGTAGTTTTAAAAGAATTTTATAAGACTCTAGTAAGTTAGTTCATTTTATTTACGAAAATATGGCACTTTAAATATTTACATTTTGATTAGTTTATAAAATATATTTTTCATCTAAATTCTCAAAAAAAAAAAAATTCTAGAGCCTCTAAATTTGAAAACTAAGTCAATTTGGATTTTTTGTCAAGAAAATTTTTTTTTTCTGAGGTAGCAAAAACATTTAAAAGAAGAAGAAGAAGAAGAAATGCCCCTTTTGTTTTCAAAAAATTATTAAAGATAAACACATTAAATAAATCATACAACGTAAAAATCAACCAAAAAATATCATACAATATCATAGTCACACATACACATTTACATGGCTTGCTTATTAGCTATATATCAATAATTTATAACTATCACCTAATGAAAAATAAAAACTACTTTGTTATTGCCTTTAAAAGAATTCTTGGATCAAAGCCTTGATTTCATGAATAAACACATGTTTATCGTTAAACAAGCATCAATCTATATTATACAAACATGAATCATAATTGCAATTTATTCGTCAAAACATCTAATTCAACAAAATTAATCAAGAACCAATCAATTTCATGTACATCTATTATCAAACTCTATGGATATTACATGAATATTACATCATAGAAACAAGTATCATAACAATTACTTTTACAAATTTTGTAACAAACTAACTATTTAAATACATAAAACAAGATTTCATAGATTATTAATGCATATCGTACATCAAAATTACTAAGAACACAAGAACAATTTTAGAACATCCAAAGGTTTTAGAAATTTACCTCACCCAGTAATGAACCAGTGGCCGATTTAAGGACTTTTTTAGGCTGTTTTCAGTAAGGTGGTAGCAATTCCAAACTCTCAACTTCTCAATCTACAAACCCCTCCACCAATTTAAAAATAAATAAATAAATAAAGGTCCATTCCTTTGATTTGCTCAAAAAAATTCGATTTCCCAACAAAACCCTAAAACTAAAGTCTAGAATGAGAGGTTAAGAATTCTCTCAATTTAATTTGTTTTTCTTGCAATGGTGTGTTTTAATGAGGAAAAGAGGGTTTTATTTGCAATGTGAAGTTGTGTTTAGTGGTCAAGAAACATCCTTTTGTGTGGAATCTTCTTGTATCTTGCAAATTCAATTTGTTTTTTTATTTTTCTCCATTTTTTGTCTGATTTTGGTGTATTTTAGAAGTAATTTCTATCAAATAAATGGATAAAATCCATATTCTATGTCTCCATATTTATTTTAAACACTAATTACATAGTGGGATTATATCAAAAGATTCAATTTTCCAATTTTTAGAAGGTGTGCAAAACTTATTTTACAAAGAACTCCCTTTTTGTTACTTCTTGTTAGGGAAATTTCCCTTTATTATTTTTCAAGATTTCTAGACCAAAATAACGTACACTTATTTTCCTTTCAATCTAGCGTTTTTCCCTAATTTTTAGACACAAAATACGAATCAAATGGGGTACCCTTTTTTTGGGCCAAAATTGCCCTATTTATTGATATTTTCTATCCATGAAGCAAATAGGAAAGGAAAGAAGAAGAAAACGAAATTGGGGAAGTTGACCCTCCATGCACTACGTGATACCCAATGAGTGACACTATATGTTAAGCCATGGTTATACTACGTAGCACTCGAATATGAGTGTTACGTAGCAGCGCCTTGTGGCAACATGTGTCACCCTCTCGAGGCAACATGTCTCCCTTTCTTTTTTTCTCTTTTTTCTTCTTTTTTTCCTTCTTCCTTTTTCTTTTCCCACACATTATGGCGTTGCTTGAATTCCATTTTTTTTTTTCCCACAACTCAAGACACAACCCAATTAATCACTTCATTCCAAAAGCATACCACTATTTTCTTATAAAATGTAGAATTTAATAAACATATGCTCAAAATATTTTCAAAAGTTTCTTAATTCAATCGAATTAAGCTCTCAATTTTTACCCACATTAGGCTTTTATTGAAAATTTTCAAGTGGCCATAAAATATTCATTTTAACTCTGATTGAGAGGTGGTTTAAAGCCATAATCTCCTTAAAATATGATTTTCACAATATTTCAAAATGAGTTGACCAAACCCAAGCTAAAAATTGATTTTCAATAAAAGCTCATTTTTTATTTAGAATTCTTAATTCGATCAAATTGTATATATTCATTTTGGCTCTAGAAGTCATTTTTTACCTTGAAAAATAATTTCCATCCCAAACTGACCCAAATGAATCACCATACGACACTTTTTATGATTTTTCAATTTTTTTTTATTTTTGGGTTTTCTTTTCTTTTTTTATTTTCTATTTTTTTACCTTTTCTAAAAATTAAGGGATTCTAAATTAAAGATAGACCTAAGAGAGCAAAAATAGGATATCTACAAAGTTTAATTAGTTGGTAGTCTTTCTGATTCTTTTTGTGAAGATTAAATTTGATATTATTTGAAAATTACATCTATTTTTGGAGTTTTTAGTAAAAAGTTACATCTAATGTGTCAATAGATACTAGAGACACATGACAAACTGTAGCATTCTAGATTTTAGGATGTTACCAATATATATGGAGCAAAGGATATATCCATATGTATATGTTTAGCTTATACTTACATCATCTGTTGTATAAGTATTATATATGTGTATGTGTATGTAAGCACACATGCATAAATACATGAGTTACTTATATATGAATATATACACATGTTAACTTATTTTCAACTATAAGAAATGCATAAGACCTTTTCTATAAATATACATATATATTATACCTTTTTTTTTTATAATAATCAATAAAGTTGAGATTCGATGAACTATATCATAAAGTTTATTATATTTGGTAACTATAATGCTCAATTAGGATGACCTTGCTATAAACAAAAATGAATTAATTAATGTTTAGTATGCTTTACTTTCTTTAAATCTTTTTTTTTTTTTGAATGTCTCCAAAGAGATGCGAAGCCTAAAGCTCAATTACATTATATGGGAGTTCAATACAAAGATGTCTATAAAGGAATATACCCTATTATGGTAAATGCAATTATAGGTAACCGGATTATGCTTCATCGCATTTATGAGTACAATTCATATAATTGGAAATACATTGGAACTATTTGTGGTTTTAAGTAACATTCAATGTACATGTGTAATACATGTGCTTGAAAACTACAATAACTATTTGATGAGCTATGCTATGCTACATGTATGGTATATTACTTGGTTTTATTATGCTATAGAGTGTTTGGAATTTGTCTAGTCACCATCTCAAAGCTTCAACAACAATCTGCTTAAAACTTCAATTAGACATGCATATCAACCCATTAAGGGGTACATATAAAATTATGACACTAAATTCCAACTCTATGAAGAGGAATAAGGTATTTTTATTCCTATACCATGGCAGACTAATGTAGGAGAAGGAGCTACGATGTAGTCAAGAACTTGTCCAGTTGGTCTTTAAGAGAAGTTGAAGTGTCTCATTATATTTTCTTAAGTTTGATTTTATTCGCACTCGTTCAAACTCCTCAACCTAAGCTAAAGTGGGGTTATTTTATTCAGTTTCACGATGAACCAAACATATATTACACTTATAATTGCTTGAAAACTTGGCTAGCTGGTATTTGTAAGCTATAATGCTTATCTCCTATGCTTTACTAAGCTTTAGTTTGCTTACCCTCTTATAAACACTTTATAGGTTGATGGAAATCAACCTCCGACTACGTCCAAATCGAGGTTAACCTATCCGAAGCCAACGCCAATCTCTAAAAGAAGATGCCAACCTATTCTAACCCATGGCCGAACAATTCAAGGCTGAGGCCAAATAGCTTTCACCGAAGCCGGCCTTGGCCAAGCAAATGATAGAAGGCTGAGGGAAAGAAAAGGAGCCACTCGGCAACAAGCCTATCATTTGCCATGAAGATAAGAAACCATAAGGCCGAAGACTCGAGAGCCAAGAATGACTTGGCATGACACCAAGAGATTCATATCAACTGAATCTAGAACTCATCAATTGTGGGCTAACCTCTCTGGTGTCTCAGCCAAGCCACGCAAAAGTTTAGGGACTCCTTCCCGAACCTGTACATCAAATTACCGACCCCGTCCGATTCAAATACTACTACTCCTAGGACATGCCGAGTGACTACATGCCGAGTGACTACATGTCGACTTCCTTTGTAAAACACATAGTTTTGTATTTTTGTATATGTTTTTTCTTATTTTATTTATGGGCCCAATTCTTTAAGGTTTAAGGCCTTATACTTTATTTACAGTTTTGCCACTAAGATTTAGAACTTACTATAAATAGCAACATTTATACTAACATATAGACAGAGATAGATAGACAGACAAAGATACAGAGATATATACAGAGAGTAAAACTTTCCTCTTTCGAGCAAAGCTATACTTGAGTTAGCATTTGTCGGATTATTGAGTATCATTTACCCTCTTTTATCTCTCCCGTAATCTTATCAATTTTATTCTTAAAATTATGGTGAACCCTCTTCATTTAAACCGGTTAGTGAGTTATATCTAACCTTCATTTGAAACCCCAAGCAACATTTAGTGTTCGTAAGTTATATCGAACTCTATTTCAAACTCAAACCCCTAATTATATTTGTGTCTTGGTGAGTTATATCCATTCACATTCATGGTCAAATGTTCTTACTTCCTGTTCTTCATACCCATTCCTATTCGTTTGAGATCCGCTGCTGTTTCTTTCTGGATCAATCCTTTGATTCCTTATCATCTTGGCATCAAAGATTTGATCCTTATCATAGGTAACTAGGTTTAGGATCGTGATGACATGAGAACAATAGCAAGTAGGTTTTAAAGTGGGCAAACATAAGATAACCTAAAGTGAGGACATTTTATATTGTATTTTTTTTATCACCATTGTTGGGGTTGCTCTTGTACAGTTGCTATAATTATGTAATATGAGAACTTTTTGTAAATATTTTCTCTATGTTATAAAAGTAAATGCTATTTTCAATAAATAAACCCCTTTATGCTTCATCGAACAATAAGTTTCAAAGAAATTTCATTATAAAGCTTTATGAATGATATTTCTATCATAGCAACTTTGTAATGATAGGAATTAAGGATCTATCGCTTGTTTTTAAGCTTATTGACAAGCTACATTGATTAGTTGAGCTCTTCTACAACAATTAACCAACAAGTAGGCTAAACTCCTTCAGAAATCCAACCTACCAGAGTACCCAAGCTTTTACTAGTACGTTATTATCTGATGTAGATCTCAAGCCACCTCTAATCTATTTACTTTAACCGACTTTCTTTCCCTACAATCTCTTCAACAATCTACAAAATTATGGATAACAATTTAAGCTTTGTTTTAGTGACAAAAGATAAATAGTCTTTAGTAGATTTTAAGTACCAATGAAAATCCACAAACACTAGTCTCTCTCCATATGACTTACGAGATTAACAAGCGGGTTGTTGCCATAATTACAAAAGAATTTATAAGAACAAAAAATTGAGAAAATTCTCAATGGTATTATTCAATAATAATGGCCAATAAGGTGCCCTAGAATAATTTGACAAGGCATTTATATGATAACAATAACAGCAGAAAGGAGACAATAAAATAGGAAACAAAAATAAAAAGAATCGCGTTCTATAAATACAACTACAGTTTGGGAGCATGGTCATGTTCCCAACCTATGGTCCGTATTGATGTCAAATTGATCCTGGCTTGAAGAATTTCTAGACAAGTGGTCCATACTCAATGACCACAACCATGGTCGTACCGTAGTGGTGATATGGAATTCTATGCCCATGTATACGGCCATGAACTTAGCCGTATTACTCTCTGCCAACAATTTTCATGGTGACTCTACTTGCACATAGCCATGGTCCTCCATCTTGCACTAGTGTTAAAGCTCAACAATGTAATTAGTCTTCAATTCTAGCCTAAGGTCCTTCCTATTGACTAATAATAACGCCAAAGACTCTTCCTACACAATGAAGTGTGATAGAAATGATATGACTAATAATAACGCCAAAGTCATCTTGCACATAAGGAGTTAGATCAGTGACATTGAAGGTCGCGAAAATGTCATAGTGCTCTGGAGGCACAATTTTATAAGCGTTATCGCCAATTCGTTCCAACACTTTAAACGGTCCATCAATTCAGGATGCTAGTTTCTAAGCCCTTCAACTAGGATAATCGTCTTTCCTAAGATGTATCTAAACAAGATCTCTTGGCTCAAAGATCTTCTACCTCCTGCCTCAATCACCTAATTGTTTATTCCTTTTTTCTCGTTCCTGTTACCTATCATACACCTTCTATGTAATTGTTGAATCTTTGCTACCTTGTCTAGACCTCCCTAACTATCTTCATGACTCGGTTTAAATGACAAAAGATCTAGTACAATGTTAGAATTGCAATCATATGTGCATTGACCAATTATATGTAACCTCCACTATGGGCAAGCATTAATTCCAATCTTGCAACCACTATAGCCCTCGAAAATGACCCAAGAGTTTGGTTAACAACTTCAATCTACCCATTTGTTTAAGGATGACATGATGTACTAAGCAACAACTTAGTTCTTAACCTCCTCTAACCAAAAGTAACTAAGAAATTTGACGTCCCACTTAGAAATAATAGAATGAGGGATCTCATAAAGCCTCGCTATTTCCTATAGAGACAAGTTAGCAATATGGACAGCATCATCTGTTTTATGGTAAGCAATAAAATGCACCATTTTACTAAATTTGTCAACCACAACCATGATAGCATCAAAACCTCTTGGGGTTTTTAGTAGGTCCAATACGAAGTCCATGCTTAATTTTGCCTAAGGTTTAGTAGGCATTAGAAGCAGCATGTATAGGCCATGTGGCTCTACCCTACCCTTAGCCAGTTTACAAATCACATACACCTCCATAACTCATCCCACATCCCTTCACATGTTGAACCAATAAAAGTGCTCCTATAAAACTTCTACAATTCTATGCTTCTTGAAATGTCCCAATAAACCACCCAAATGAGGCTCTCTAATCAATAACTCTCTAAGCGAACCTTGAGGAGCATAAAGCTTTCCTTACTGGACTAAATACCCATCAATAATATGAAAACCATCAACTAAAAGACTCTAGCACACACCCTAAATACTGAGGCAAAGTTACTATCCATATCATATTGATCAATAACTTATTCAAAACCCAACAATTTGGCTTGCATAGTATTCACCAACGCTTGTCACCTAGTAAGGGCATCGGCAACAACATTTGAATTGCCCATTTTATATTTAATGGAATACGAAAAAGGTTCCAAAAATTCTACCTAATGCACTTGCCTTTTAGATAATTTGTGCTAACCCTTAAGGTATTTGAGAGATTCATGATCTGAGTAAATAGTGAACTCCTTTGGAAGTAAATAATATTGCCATACCCTTAAGGCTCGAATCAACGCATACAATTTACGATCATAAATAGAATAATTCAATGTAACTCCTTGCAATTTCACACTGAAATAAGCTATAAGATGTCTCTCCTACATAAGAACCGCTCTTATACCAACATTAGAGGCATCACATTTAGTTCGAATGCCTTACTAAAGTCTAGTAGTGCAAGCACCGACATAGATGTCAACTTTTGCTTAATCATCTCAAAACTCCTTTGCGTGGCTCTCTCTAATGGAAGTTGACATCTTTCTTAGTCAATTTAATGAGTGGTGCTACTATGGTGCTGAAATTTTGAATAAACCTACAATAAAATGAGGCAAGTCCATGGAAACAACAGACTTTAAAGACATTAGTACGGATGGGCCAATCAATAATTTCCTTAACCTTAATCATCCATATGAATCCCATCACCCAATACAACAAACCACAAAAACATCATCTTTTGTGACAAAATATACACTTCTTTATATTGGCATACAATTTCTCTCTCCATAACACCATAATAACTGACTGCAAGTCCTGTAAGTAGCTATCATAGTCCAAACTTTATATCAATATATTGTGAAAATAAACAACCACAAATTTTCCCAAGAAGTCACATAGCACATAATTCATAAGCCGCATAAACATACTAGGAGCATTCGATAAACCAAAGGCATCACAGTCCATTCATATAATCTATGTTTAGTTTTAGAAGTCATTTTCCATTCATCACCCTCCTTCATTCTCATTTGATGGTAACCACTTTTCATATCGATCTTACTAAATAATTTCGCCCCCGTATATTTCATCAAGCATATCATCTAGACGAGAAATGGGATAAAGATACTTTACCGTGATGTTGTTTATGGCTCTACTATCTATGCATATCCTCCAACTACCATCCTTTTTAGGTACTAGTAAAGTAGGTATGAAGTAGGGGCTCATACTCTCATGTAGAAAACCTTTGGTAAGTAGCTCATCAACCTGATGTTTCAATTCTTTAGCCTCATTTGGACTCATTCATTATGTTGGGTAATTTGGCAAGGTAACTCTAGGAATCAAATCTATTTGGTGCTTAATACTCCTCAAAGAGGGTAATCCCAAGGGTAGTTCTTTAGGGAAGATATCATGAAATCACTTAACAAGCCCCTTCACTTCCTATGGCAATTCGATCACCTCACTACAACTCAACACTTTCCTAATGACTAGCAAGTATACATCAGACCCTTAGCCAATTCATGCTTCACCTCCTTTTCAAAGCATCATGACTTCTTTTCTTAGGGGGTTGAGTTCCCTGTGAATTTTTCTCACCTCAAACAAACTCATAGGCTACAACCTAATTAGTTTACCACTCATAAGCACAGTTGATAGGTATAAATTACTCTATATTTTTTAGGCATAATTTAGCATAAATTGATCATAATGGTATTCATTTCTCAAGTAATTGGTACTTAATTGAGTTCCTTATGAATTTTTCTCACCTCAAACAAGCTCATAGGCCACAACCTTATTAGTTTACCACTCATAAGCACAGTTGATAGGTATAAATTACTCTATATTTCTTAGGCATAATTTAGCATAAATTGATCATAATGGTGTTCATTTCTTAAGTAATTGGTACTTAATTGTGTAATACATCAATTTCAAATGATTCAAGAGTAAGAAGACAATATTTATTCAAGAAGAAGTGAAAAGGAAACAAAATTTCACAAGAACAATGAAATCCAAAGTCATCACACTTGTGATAAAAGAAAAATTTAGAAGGAAGATCATCATTTATTTGATCACAAGCGTGATCAAAGAAGATTTGAGTGCCTAATGTTTGTTATTCCCTCTATCACGGGTGTGACCAAGGGTAAAGTTATCCATCCGTTCATCAAGGCCGTGATTGCACATCAGAAGCGTAAACACTCCCTCTATTACAGGCGTGAGGAGATAAAATATTTCAACAAGGCGATCCCGTTCCACATCACGGTCGTAGTGGGTGAAGATGATTCCTTTTTAAGACTATGACACCTCAAATCACGAGCATAATGGGAGTGGACACAACTGTTCCTCTTTAAATCTTTCACATGAACCGGTGCATTTAACTTATTTAAAACCCATGGGGCATTTTAAAATGGTGCATTCTAACCTTTTGACGGGGGAAATATAAATACACCTAAAAAATTCAAATAAGCATCATCAAATTCACTATTTAGACAATCTAGACCTTGGTTTTAGACATTAATCACAAATGCATTTGTTCATCCATTTTGTACCCTTTGTGCTCACCTTTTCTATACAATTTCTAAGTGTCATACCCTATACTTTTCTCGGATTTACTCGAAAGAGATGACGGGAATTAATTATTCGTGCATTGTAAAGACTTCTACAGTAGATCCAAAAAGGGGTTTTCTTCTTTTACTTATCTTATGTTGCATTCTATATTATCTCTTTGTTTTGTTGATATGTGTTGTTATCTCACCATGTATAAGTAGTCATTTAGGACTTACCACATTACTTTAGTGTGAACAATTGCTTAAGTTAGCGATTTCATGATTTCTCATTAATTTCAGTAAATTAAACTTAATCAATTTAAGTATGGTGTATTGTACGACACTAACTTATGACAAATTTCAATAGAATATGTCAAGAGACAATTCTATTGAATAGATCTAATTTATTATAACAACTTACTCATAATAATAGAGATATTATTAGGAAAATTGCTGCATTCTTAGGGAATTTGATAACTTATCATGATATTAATGCAATCCTAATTAGTTGTTGATTTAGAAGAGAATCTAATAGATACAATTAGAGTTAGGAGCAAATGATTTTAAGAAGAATACTTATAAACTAATAATTCCCTACAGATAACAATCGTTAAGATAAAACTTAATGGTGACATCATGCTTTGTAATGAAGCAAGTCTGTATGTTAAGTATGGTATTGTTAATCATTTTTTTGTAGTCATTGTGTTAGATGAAATTTGTGTGTGGATTAGTGTAGTTTAATTAGTAAATTAGTTTTTTTAGTACTTAATCGATTGATTAATTAGGTTGCTAGATAATAGGATGATTATTTAGTACTAGTGTTTGTATCTGTTCTTAGTAGAGATAACCCTATACTTATCCATACTAGAAAATAATTGGTATACTTACCTATTGAACCAAGTTAAAGATAGAATATAGGTTTGTAAATTTTAAAATTTAATAGCTCTAATTAAAGGCAATCAACAGTATAAGTGTTACTCCTTCTATTATAAGTGACACTTTAGTCAAATAGTCATGGGCAGCCTAATAGAATGTGAGTAACATTCATGGGAACTATGCCACATTCAATCTCGTCAACATATTTACATAAGATTGATACCAGCATTGAAACTCTACATGTCACTTGTACAGGCCCTTTATCATTTAGCCAGTGCAATCAATACAGAGTGAGGTGTGGGGTTATAAGCAACTTCAACTTATCAACCATGGTAAAAGCTGCTATATTAGAGTAACTACCTAAGTCAATAATCATGGCATAAATACTTCCATTGACTAAGCACTTAATATGGAAAATATTTTCACGTTACTCGTAATCCCCTGTGGGAGTAATATTTAAACTATGCCGCAGAACCCCATTAAGGGATAATGCTACTCACTCCTCACCAGTTACGTTATGCACATTATCTTCTCTACTCTCAACCTCTAACTCTTCAGCATTCCCAAGAGCCTCCTCTTCATCCTCACTCTTATTAGTCATCACCCATCGATTGGGACAATAGGCAACCACATGCCCAAAGCCCAAACATTTAAAACATTTAATATCTCTACTCCTCTTACAGGTTGGAGTCGTAACAACACCAAAACTATGGATCCTACATTGGTAAGGGTATTAGAATCCAAACAACCACTAGGTCTAAGCTCACTACAAGGTTCTCTTTCCAACAATTAGGGTGTGATACTCTTCTCCCTTCTATCCTCCATACTATTGCTAACTTTTGCTGAGGTGCTAAGCTTAGAAGCCTAAGTCAAAGTCCTAAAGAAGCCTTGCTGTCACTTGAACTTTTAGGCCGATATTATAGCCTCCTCTAATGTCTCAATCCTCTAAAGCTCAACAATCTCTAAGATGTCAAGTCGAAGTCCTAAATGAATCGAGCTATTATTGTCTCTAGTGTCTCAATAACTTTACTACAAGTGGTTAAGGTTTCTAACTCAAAGATATACTCCTCCACACTCATCATCCCTTGCCTCAAAGTATGAATCTTCTTTAGCAATTCCATCTAGTACAATTTTAAAATGAACCTACACCACAACAACCCCTTCATCTGTCGCCAAGTTGTTACTTCACCCTTACCAGTAAACCGCCTATTCTCTACTACATTCTACCACCACAACACGATACAGCCTTAGAACTCTAAGGTAGCTAACCTCACCCACTACTCCTCCTCACAACGATAATATTCAAAAAGCTTCTCAATCTAAGTCTCCCAATCGAAATAGTGATCAAGACTTCCTTCTCCACTAAACGATGGTACCTTCAATTTCACAATTTCTAACATAAGGGTTAAGCACTAATACCTCTCATTTCAAATTGGCTCTCTATCTACTTCCTCACCCTCGAATCGAAGGATCTTGCCTTTAAACTGCCCTACCCCAACTCGATTACCACGGTCCTACATCCAATTTGGCATCCGTTGTTGATTCCTTCCTTCACGTAGTGTATTGTTTTGGTTATTTTCCTCCACAATGCCTTCTAACCTTTCTACTCTCCCCATAAATGTCTAAATTAGATTCATGAAGTCATGGATCGTAGGTTCTTGACTATCGTCAGGTTGATCTCCAACACTTCCCCTTCTTGGGTTGCCTCTAATGACAGTAATTGCACTTCCATCTCCAGTCTCATCATGAAATTTCCTTATACCCCAATTCACCATAAAGAAATCTTAGATCTTCCCACCTTATAATCTTCACTCTGATACTAAGTTGATGTAAATCTCAAGCCTCCTCCATTCTATCTACTTTAACCGACTTTCTCTCTCTATAATTGCTTCAACAATCCACAAAATTATGGATAACAATTTAACATTTGTTTTGAGTGATAAAAGATAAACAGTCTTCGGTAGATATTACGCACCAATGAAAATCCACAAATACTAGCCTCTTTCAATATGACTCACAAGATTAACAAGTGGGTTATTTACCATAATTCCAAAAGAATTGATAAGAACAAAAATAAAATTGAGAGAATTCTCAATGGTGTTATTCAATAATAATGGCCAAAATGGTGCCTTAGAATAGTCTAACAACGTATTTATATGATAGCAATAACAACAAAAGAAAGACAATAAAATAGGAAACAAAAATAAAAAGAATTGTGTTCTAAAAATGCAACTACGGTTGGGGAACACAGCCATGTTCCCAACCCATAGTCCCTATTAATATCGAATCAATCCTAGCTTGAAGAATTTCTAGACGAGAGGTTCATACCCAATGACCACGGTTGTAGTCCAGACCACGGTGGTGATATGGAACTCCACGCCCAATTACACGACTATGGACTTGGCCATATTCTTCTCTACCAACAATTTTCATGGTGACTCTCCTTAAGTACAGCCACGGTCTTCCATCCTCCACCAGTGTTTAAGCTCAATAATGTAATTAGTCTTCAATTCTTACCCAAGGTCCTTCCCACTAATTAATAATACCATCGAAGACTCTTTCCAAGCAATGAAGTGCGATAGAAATGATATGATTAGCTAACGTTCCTCTTCAAAACATTCACAATGCAAAATCCTTGCAACTAAACTCTAAAGACCCTTGGCCAAGCTCAAGTGATCAAACCAAAGAGAAATGATCCCTATCACTATCTCTCAAGTAGAAGAAAACTCTCAACATCCCGACCTTACCAAGGTCAACTTAGAAACTTGTCAACTTCTCAAGATTAGCATGGATGTGAATACCCAAGCTTAGCTAATTACATTATTAACTCAGCCTTCCCATTTTCGAGCTTTCCTGTCACTTTGCCAACTCGACATTTGAGCCAACCTGCAACATCCCATAGCCCAAGAGCCAACTCACTATGCTAAAGCCTACTATCCGCCACTTAACACAGGTCTTCTACTTTTTTGACAATGTATGGAGCATCAAGGGCATACTTATCAACCAACTATCCATTTTACCCTTATATCAATATGTGTATATCACTTTTATTCTTATACCCTTTTTAGTAAATGTACTAACCTAAGAATTGCCTTAGGTGGCAAGTATATAAAGCCAATTATGTATTCAACCAAAATATTAGTCAATGAATATTCTTCTTTTGACAATGTTGTCTTTTTCCTATTGTGCTTGTGTGTGATAACTTAGGCTCAAAGCACTTTTATCTAACCCTTAAGCAAGGTTAATGGCGAGTGGCCTCAGGTTCGGTATTCATACTTTATATCAAATAGCTTAAGTCCATAGGAGCATGTTAGTGCATCATATCCAACCTTTAACGCATGAGTTTTGCTTTACATTCAACTCTCATTCACATTTCTAGCCATCTTAAGGCTAAGAACTACCAACCTTCAAGTGTTAGCTAGTTAGTGTTCACTTAAGCAACCACTCTATATATTTGGTTTGCCGTTGTTCACCTACCATATATTTAGCTTTCTATCATAAATGGTATAGATGACGAACTGTTACAACAAAACTAAGTTTCAAGTGTGATAGCATAGTATCAAATTATCCAATCATCAATTTCACAATTTAAAAATCAATAATCAACATCAAACAATATGGATTGAATCAATTAAGATGCACTTCATAAAATCAAATATCGATACCTAATGAATCATAAATTATTCCATCAACACAAACCCTTTCCAACTTCAACTAATTCCTCATTTAAACTCTTAACCTTTAATTCAACACAAAGTCATCTACTTAACAACCTCAAACAAAAACTAAGCTAAAATCCAAGAGTAATTACCTTGAGATTTAGATCAAATCTAATTAAAACTTGAATTATGTTCTACTTCATTAGAACTAAACTCCACTAATATGATCTTTGCTTATACATCAAATTAACATTAGATTAGCTATCTATAATTATAGGTTTATACATTCTAACCACTAAAAACCAAATCTAGCTTCTAAATTAATTAACATGAGCTTACCTATTGGTCTTGATGCTTACGCCACTCATACAACAAATCAAACTCCACTTTACCTTGATATAAGTCTCTAAACTCAAGTAGATTGATAGATAGAATTAATAAACTTATCAATTAACTAGAGGTTAAATCTTACTTAAGCTAGAGATGTAGAATTCTTATCTAAATTGATTGAATAACTCAATGGAATAGCTCAACTCTTTGAATCAATCTTCAATCTATTAATTAACCAAATTATGTTGGATTTGATGCTCTCAAATACACTAAGCTCATTGCACCAAAAGAGAGAAAGGAGAAGTGAGCTTCTAGATTTTCTTTAGCTTGAATCGTATCTAATTAACTAAGTTAAACTCCCTCTAAAGATTAAATCCTAGAATACAAAATCACCCCTTAAGCTTATCAAAACTAAGGGTACTTTAGGAAATTCTAAATCAAACCCTTTAATAAGCCATTACTACTCAAATACCCTATTTATTTAATTAATTTGGGGTTAAATTAGTACTTAGCAAAATAAAAGCATGTGAAATTTTAAAATTACCTTTTTATTTTAACTCTTGAAATTATTTAATTGAATACATTGATTTAAGGTATTTCAACAACATTATAAAGAAGTTTAATTCAATGAAGTGCCCAAAATCCCCTATACTTTAATAGAAAAGCTTTAGTTAGGGTTCAAAATATAGAGGGTCTTTTTAGTATACCTAATTTAATGCCACATATTGGTTTCTTAGGCTAATAGGAGAAATATGAGCCAAGCTCAATTATAGGAATGCCTTAGAGAGATTTCACTTAGTATGCTCAAAATAAGGAACTCTAAAGCTTAATGGATTATAAAGGAAAAGAAGGCTTTAGCCTTGTTCATCAAATCATCAAAAGACATCCAACCATCTACATCAATAGTTTATCTTGAACATCCATCTTAGATTCATTTAATGGTTAAGATCAGGAGCTAAAATCTATGAATAAGAGCCCCTTCCTATTCGTTTGATCATTCCAAGCATCAATAAGCTTCAAAGAAACATCAAAACTCAACCAAAATCTCTCCACATAAGATCAAGACATCTAATTGATCAAGAATGAATCAAATTGATCAAGCAAATCATACTCAATCTGTTATCGCACATATGCTTCGAGAAACTAGGTTTTCCTATGCCTCTCTGTAACAACATCTTTCCACATATCATCAACTCAAAACTCCTCCAAGTGGACTACTATGCTAGTTCATGTGATCGAGTAGCTACAGCATCTCAATTACACAAAAATTAAGTCTAAACATTTTGAATTTTAACCCCTTTCTAATTTTGTTGCAGAAGCACTTGTATGAAAGCTATCACAATTTTTTTTTTCATAGAGAAATTTTCTAGGATATGCAAGTTAAGGACAAATATCTAACAATCGGTAAAAGTGAAGTAGTTAATGAGAAAAGAGAGAGAGTTTAAGCCTAAATATATGGAGGTTTAATATTCTGCTTGCATCCTTTTTATTGACACTAATAAAACACTAGAAATCTACTATATTTCTTAAATGTCAAGTACAAGTGAGCTTTCAAATTAAGACAACTCTCAAAACACCTAACCAAAGCTTCTATTCATGCATCCTTTGTAGTTTTTCTCAACTCCTTGCACTCCTCCTTAATCCAACCTCTAATACAAGTCACGCATCTTTCACTTCTCAAGCTAATGTTAGGGTCTATATCTCCAATTACAACAAAGACTTCACTACAATAACCTCCCAATGTTGAGCTAAGAATTCAATTTTCTTTTTTCTTAATCTAACTTATATTAAACCCAATTCGCTTAATATAAGTCTATCGACCAAATTAAGACATTTATTTAAAAGAGAAGTCACCACTTCTAGGTGGTTAAACCCTCCATCTACTAACCTGTAATTTTCTAAAATATATCTTAAAAAAATAAAAGCTTAAGATCAATGGGCTCAAAAACTACCTTATTAAATCTAAAAAGTTTCCATGAAAGAACTCCATAAAGTAATTGAATGGGTCTTTAGTTTACTCTTTTTATCTTTTATTTTTTAAAGAGAAAATAAAAAAGAAGTGGCTTTATTTTTTTTATTTTTTTATTTTTTTGGAAACAAAGGAGTTTTTTAGTTATCTTGAGCTACTTGAAGTACCTACATACTCGTAAAGTAAGATTAAACCTATATAATTATGAAACCAATACTTTAGTATGTTAGTTCTTTTAATTTTTGAAAAACTCTTCCACTTTAAGTTTTTACCAATATATTACTTTTAAAAAAGGGTTTTTTTGTCTATTAAAAATATAAAATAGATCCCCTTTTTTTTAAAAAAAAAAAAAAGGCCAATTAGATCTTTATCAAGAAAACATTTTCAAAGTATGAGAATTTAATAAAAAAAAAGTAGCAACTTTTGGATAAAGGTTGAAAAACACTTTTTTTAAAAAAATGATTTTAAGAAAATGCTTTTATTGGAAAATTCCCATTTACAAAAGAAAAATTTATTTATTCATGAAATAAAAAATAAACTTATATTATTGACAGAAAGGTTAGTAATATGAAAATACTTATTATATAGAATACTAATAATCATTAACAAAAGCTACACTAACTCTTGACAGTCGGTTTTCACCTTATAATGTTATTCGTTTACTGAACTGACGAAAGGTTGAGTGACTTTTTTTTCGACTGATGCCAATTGAAATTCAACTCATTTGGTGGTCCTTCAAGCTCAACCTATTAACGCATTCAGTTTGAACTTAGAAAAGTACACGAACAGTTATGATCTAATACGATCTTATCACATAACTATCCACTATTCTTATATCTTAAGCATGTGTTTAATTATGAAATCTCTATGTATTCAATTATTGATGATTAACTATCATTTTAAACATCCGATTTTCGCTTATAAATATGAAGAGAAAGTATTGTAAGAATTCTCTTACAATCCTAAACTTTATATTCATCTAACTTCTCTCAACACATTTACTGACTTAAGAATCGAAGTTTACACTGAACTAGCCTCAATACTACTTTGTTTTTTGTGTTTTTACAAAAACAAGATCCTATCCTAAAATCACTCAACAACACTAACAACATGGAAAATATGGAAAATATCAAATTCATAGAAAAAATATTTTTTTGGGAATTCTTTTTTTAAAAGTTGTCTTATTTTTCAAATTAAATAAAACAAAAAAAAAAAAAGAAAGAGAAGAAGACTTGTCTAATACACATCAACAAACCGTAGCTAATTCATGACAAGTTTGGTAGGTTCTAGTCTTGAAACTCGGTCCATTGAACTCCTAACATCTCAATCTTTAGAAGCCCCAAATCAATTTCGAGGAAATTAAGGCTTAGATCATTTAATTTTGAAGGAAATGAGATGGATGTATTAGTAAACCTTAGATTTGATCTTTCGCAAAATTGATCTAATTTGTGAATTAATGAGTCTACTAAGTACAAGGATTAAGCCAATGTGTTTGGTTTGTTTCAATTATCTCCTTGGAGAGAGAAATTGAAGAGAGAAGTTTGGTTATAAAGTGAGTGCTAATAGGAATTGTGTGCAGAGTGAGAAAGTGGGAATAACTTCTTATTGGGAGCTTGTGGAGTGGAATGACTTATAGGAATCAATGTTGGGAAAGCCTATTCATAGTGTTGAGTGCTGAGTGCACCTTAAGAAACATTGAAATCAAATAAAAATAAAATCTTGAACAAAAATGAGTATTTAGGGTTCTTGCATCTTTATGGCCAAAATTGAACTTGAATTTGTGAAAATTGCAAAAGATAAAGAACATATATGTGTTTCTCAAGTTATACTTAATCCACCGTTTATTTGTTCATGAAAATAAAGCAAGAATATATTCTATTATTCTCGAAGTTATGGGAGTACATTGTATACCTTTTTTATTTTGGCTAATTTTGAGATTTTTTTTCGAAGTAATTTCCTCCAGTATTTTGTATAGATTAGATGTCACTCTACTTCCTCTTTTAATTCCCATTTTTTGCTTTACTTAATTTAATGAAAAATTAGGCAAAATTAGGTCTAAAATCAAAGGTAGAAGATAGATATTTAGTTACCTTTTTTGTACAATTTTTCAAATCAAGATGGAGAAGAAGATGAGAGGCTTAGTCAAAATCAACTGACCACTATGTAATGCCATGACTCATTATCACATGATAACTTTAAAAAGCTACCGATACTACGTAACACCTATTTACTTCCTCACCCTTTCCATCACTTTCTATCACTTTTCAACCGTAATTCTTCAAGAGATTCTATGATCTCATCCATCATTTTGACAAAACCGACCCCATCATTATATCCATCATTCATTTTTATATTTTAAAATCTAAACCATTGAAATCAAAATTTATTAACAATTACGAAGTCCATTAAACATATGTGAAAATATTTTTAAAAATTATCTAACACTATCGAATTACAAACTCGATTTCTACTTATTTTCTATTTTCACTCAAAACTTCAAATGGCTATAAAATGAGTAATTTAAATATGACTTAGACATTATTCAATGAACCTAAATTGAAAATTAACTTTCAATAAATGCTTATTTTTATATGAAATTCTTAATTTGATAAAATTACTTGTATCTTTTCTACCTTGAAAATTGTTTTGACCATAGAAAATTTTCCTCCTTGAACTGACTTAAACAAACCACCATACCATAATTTTTCTCTAATTTTTTATTTGTTTTCTTTTTTCCTTTTCAATTTTTTTTGGTATTTTCAATTTTGTTGTTTTTTTTTTTTAACTTTCTAATTTTTTTTTGTACTTTGACCTTTTCCTCAAAATTAGAGGTCCTAAAATAGGAATTGGAAATATGCAAGTAAAAGTAGGTATCTACACTCAACATGAGTAACTTGAAAAGAATTACATGATATAAATAGAGAAAAGTTCCTTAAGAGATTTTGCGAAAGCTTCAAAAATCTCTCAACAAAATTCACTAGCAAATTCTCAAACACCTGCTTTGCTTTTTCTTCTTCGACTTGATCTTCAATTTAAAGAGGTTGAGCTCATCTAAACATAAAAGGATCCATGCATACTCCAATAATAAAAATTGATTCTTTATATGACCAAAAGCTAAGAAAATGTTTATGCAAAATTTATTGATTTCAAAGATTTTCTTCTTTGATATAATAAAGCCATTTGAAAGGGACTCAGAAAATATAGTTTGAAAAACAACTCCTTTACCAATCTCATATAGAAGCTGGCTGAATCACTTCCCATAACTAGATATTTCTTTTAAAAGTTTTGTAGGAAACATCTCGATTTCTTCATCTTTTAGGAATATTTATAGACAAATAATTCCTAGCCATGACCTCTTCATCTTCAAAAGATTACCCAAAAGCTTTCTTTTAAGATCACATTTAAAGCCCATTAAAACAGTAACTAACCATGGTAAAATTTTCTATATTTTTAATAACTTTACTTACCTTTCGTAAAACCCTTTAAGAAAACAATAGATAGTTAAATAATATGAAGTCTTTCAACTATAGCCAATTGAAATAAGGTGAGATCAGTTTTTTTCTCTCACACAAGTATAATACACAGATACATTTTGTTAGTAAGTACAGCATCTTCTCCTTACTTCTTACTTCTGTAATCAACACTTGAAAACACATCCTAACACAATAATATGCTAAATTAAAAATCTGATTACTTGTTTTTCATTTTTTTATTTTTTTATGTTTTATAAATATTTTCATACTATTTACATTTCATAAGATTTCTATATTATTAAAAACTTTTGAAATTTAAGTAACCACCATCCTTAAAAATACTAATTTAATCTCTATTTAACATTATTTAATAAAAAACTAATAACAAAATAAATTATTAATATTATGAAAAATAAATAAATTTATCCACTTCTTTTCTCTCTCCTTATCTATTTCTCTATCACACTTTTCCCCTCTCTCTCACTTTTCTTTTTTCACTTTCTACCATTAGCCATACCATCATATCTCTCTCCCGCTCTTTTTCTCTCTCTCCTATTCCTCTCCCCCACAAAACCCCATCTCTCTATTTTTCTCATTTATTAATATTTTATATTAATATTATAATATATCCGATTATATATTACAATTTTATTTATTTTATACACACATAATATAAATACATTTATTAACTAATGTATCTATATGCACCATATTTCCTCTCCTATCCATGAGAGCTCCCCCACACTTTGTTGTGGCGGTTACCACTTTCATAATGACAGTTACAACGCTACGGCACACTTTCAATTATCTTTCTCTACTAATAACATGATCTAAATTCTCTTATTAACACTAGAAATAACAATAACTGATTGTCTGCATCAAATTACTGATTGTATGCGCTCAGTCCCTAGTTGATTTATAGGTTGTAGTCCAAGTGTCTAAACCCTGAATCACCTGTTTGTCCACATTATCGTTGTCAGTCTTATCCTCAATGTGAAGTGCTGAGCTGTGTAAACATTGCGTCTGTCGTGTTTTTTTGTCTTTGTCTAGTATTGTAGCTCCACCTGTCCTCGATGTCATTCTTGTCGGTTGTCCAAAGTAATCCCTTTTCTAGTCATCTTTTCCTTGCTTTGTTCCTTTTCTTTCTTTGTATCTATTGCACTTTGTTTCTTGTCCTTGACCGGTATGGATGTCCCAGAATGCTTGAGCAAAGGGCCACTGCTTTCAGGGGATGTTGATGAAATTGCCTAAGACGGTTTACATCAGGAAGAAAATACAGAACTAGTGAGCGAAAATGAAGTCCTTATGGTAGGCAAAATTACTGTGGATAAGTCACTTAATAAGTCTCGGGCTATGAATGTACTGCAACGTGCATGGAAGGACCTTGGTGGTGTGAAAATCTCTGCGATTGGAATGACTTTATTTTCGCGTGCATTTAGTGATTATGCGACAGCACAAGCTATTCTTCGAGAAGGGCCATAGAGTGTGATGGGCCATTGTTTCGGGTTAGAAGAATGGAAATGAGACTTACGAATTGAGGACATGGTTTTGGATAATATATCCTTTTGGGTACAAATCCATGGCCTCCAATTGGGCAACCTCTCATGTTCTAATGCTAATAAATTGGGAGCCAAAATTGGGTTAATTGTTGGTGTCAATCCAGTGGTTTTGCCTAATGGCATGCGTCATAGCTTTTTACATGTGAAGGTTAAATTGGATTGCACAAAACCGTTGAAATCTGGTGTGTGGATTGATAAGGACGGAAGCAAATATTGGGCTAGTTTTAAGTACTATCGGCTATCGGAATTTTGTTTCGAGCGTGGAGGTCATGCCAGCAAAAGTTGTGATTGCCCGAAGAATAACGAGTATTTTGGACCCCATATGAGTGTCTTTCCTTTGAAGGACTTTTTGATTGATATTGGTAGAAAGGAAGGGACAGGAGAACAAGCTGCGCATGCCACCAATAATAGACCAGTTACAATGCATAATATGATCCCAACATCTGTTTCCACTAGTCATGCACTATCTATACGAAGCCCCGCACTAGTACAACACCCCAGAACATCTACTACACAACCCGCCAGCATTACTCCTACACACTTTCCAACTCCTCCCTCAACCCATCAAATATTGTAAGATGCTGCCATACCTAGTTCAGACATCTATTCCTCAAGCTTAAAAGATGCTCTTACTGAACATTCAAGCCAACCCTACTCACTAGAATCTGTTTTACCGAACCCTGTATACACCATGCTCCCCTCACAACCAGCATCAATGTTACCTGTAATAAAGCATCACCAACCCCAGAACATTCACACTATCTCAGCCTCCAATGTTTTTGTGCCTAAATGGACCATAACACAAGCAAAAATAATGACTGGTGGGGAGAAGGAGTATTTGGTCCACATACCATCTGATGATAAAGAACCAAAGCAGAATAGTGGCAAATTGGTTGCTAATCAGCTAGTGTTGATGGAGGCATTATCTAAGCTGGCAATAAAGCGACCTAGGGAACATGAGCCGATTGAGGCCAGTGCTAAAAAAGGTAAACTAGAGGTAGAGAACCAGCAATATGATGGTGTTCAGAAATCAAGGAAGAGTATGAATCCAAAAAGGAAGTCTGGTCAGAATTTACAAGTGAAAAGAGGACGATGTAGGCTTGTGCTTGAAGCAACCGTGGAATTATATCCAGTGCCTATTAATGCAGCTGATTCATGTGGCGGTGGTGGCTGACCCTCAACAGCCACTAGTCAGCCATGACTTACCTATCATGGAATTGTTGAGGACTCGGGTCCAACTCAACAAAACAATTCCAAACTTGAGAGACCTGGTCAGAAATTATTCACCTTGCATCATTTTTGCTTATGGAAACAAAGAATGCTGAAAGCAAACTTGAAGTAATTAGGAGTAGTTTGTGTAATCCAAGGAGATTTTATGTACCACCACAAGGGCAAAGTAGGGGTTTGTCGTTATGGTGGGTGTCAGATTTGAAGATAACCATTATAGATAGTTGCAGATGGTACATTCACTGCAGAATCTGTACGTAAGATGATACCTTCATTGGTTATGTTACTTGGTACTATGCCACAACCAATTATTGGCAGAAAGTGGAGCTATGGAATATATTGGTTGAGTTGGCAATGCTAGTGGAGGGTCCTTGGATGAGTGTTAGAGACTTCAATAAGATAATTGATGATGGGGAAAAAGAAGGCAGGAATAGGAGGGACAGAAGACAGATTATTGCCTTTCAAAATATGATTTTCAAGGCAAATCTAAAATGATTTGGGCTTTGTTGGTCAACCTTTCACTTGGTATAATAATCAACATGATGGGGTTTTGATTAGAGAAAGAATTGACAGACGTTTGGCTTCTATTGAATGGTTGAACCGTTTTCCAAGAAATCATGCAGTCCATGAACCAGCCATTGGTTCAGATCATGTCGCACTGGTTATTCACTTGGACCACAAGGAAATGCGTGGGAGGAAGACATTTTGATTTGAAAATATGTGGCGCACGAAGGAAGAATGTGGCCGCATTGTCGAAAGGTACTGGAATGAAGCTGCTGATAAACCTGAATTATGTGACATTATGACAAGACTCAACGAATGTGCCGTCCAGCTCACTATATGGAATCGTAGCACTTTTCCTAACAATCAAAAGGCAATTTCTAAACTAAAGAACAGGCTGGTTGTCTTGCAATCTCAAACCAATGCGGACAGCTTAGAACAGGAAGAGAATATTCAACCTCAGATTGAGGAATTGTGTGTAAAGAGTTATTTCGGCATCAGCACAGTAGAATTAACTTACAGGGACAAACATACTGCATTTTTCCACCATATGACAGTCAGCAGAAGGAGAAGGAATAAAATTTTCAAGCTGGAAGGAATTGACAGATCTATGATTGAGTCCAAAACGGAAATCGGGAATATGTTTGTCACACATTATGAAAAGTTGTTCAATTCTGGGGGTTGAAGAAATTTTGATAGATGTATGGGTTGGCTGGATGAAGTGGTGAATGCAGAAATGAATGACATTTGGTGTGTACATGTATCAGAGGAGGAAGTAAAAGACACTGTTTTTCAATTGGAAGCATTAAAGGCTCCTAGCCCAGATGGCTTCTCGAGCATTTTTTATCAGGCTTACTGGAAAGCTATTAGCCCCTCTGTTATGTTTACCATCCAGTCCTTTAGAACAGGTAAGTTTCCTCCTACATTAAATCATACCAATCTTGCAATGGTCTCAAAAGTCCACAACCCTGTTCAAGTTACACAATTCAGGCCAATAAGTCTTCGTAATAATTTATATAAAATTGTGTCTGAAATTTTAGTAAACAGATTGAAACCTTTCCTAAATGATCTAAAATCAGAGCGCTTTCATATCAGGACGAATGATTCAAGACAATGTAGTAATTGCACATGAAGTGTTCCATCATTTGAAAAATAAGAGGAGAGGTAAAATAGCTAGTTGTGCTATTAAACTCGATATGAGTAAAGCCTCCGATAGGTTGGAGTGGGATTTTTTGGAGGAGGTTATGATTAGAATGGGATTTGAGAGGAAATGGGCTGCATGGGTTACAGAGTGTGTTAGTAGTGTTACTTATGATGTAGTAGTTAATGGAAGACCAGTTGGAGAGGTAAAGCCTAGTTGAGGCATATGCCAGAGTGATCCACTATCACCATATCTATTTATAATGGTGGCGGATGTCTTGTCAAAAGGGCTGTTAGAGGCTACAGGTCAAGAATTATTTAAAGGAATCAATATTAAACAGACTTGTCCTATGCTAACTCACTTGCTTTTTGCAAATAATTTGCTTTTTTTATGAATGTAGACCCAGCCAATACAAGAACGCTAAAGAATATTTTGCTGGATCAGTTATGCATCAGGCAAGGAGGTAAATTTTAGCAAATTTATGATTTATCTCAGCCAAAATACCCTAGCTCCAACAAGGCAGGAAATTACCACTATTTTACAGATTCCAGTCACTGAACTGCTAGGGAAGTATTGAGGCATGCCTATGATATGGGGTAGATCGAAATGCCAGGTGATGCAGTTTGTTAAGGAGAAGATCATTAGCAAACTTCAAGGATGGAAGCAGTGTTTGTTGACTGAGGCAGGAAGAGAAATATTGATAAAAGCTGTTGTATGCGCTATCCCGACACATTCCATGGGATTATTCAAGTTTCCAGGTAAACGGTGTCAGAAAATTAATTCTTTGCTTGCCAAGTTTTGGTGGGGACAAAAGATGGATGAGATTATGGTTCATTGGGTGAGTTGAGATAAGCTATCTAAGCCTAAAGACACTGAAGGAATGGGTTTCAAGAATTTGGAGGATTTCAATCTTAGTTTACTGGCCAAACTTGCATTGAGACTACAACAAGATCCTTTTGCTTTGTGGGCTAGAGTGCTAAAAGGTGTTTATTTTCCGCATGAGGAGTTCCGATTTGCAAGAAAAGGTGGGAGTGCTTCTTGGGGATGGAGTAGTATTTTAGAGGGTAGGAAAGTGTTATTTGCCGGAGCTATGTGGCAGATTAAAAGTGGTAGAGCTGTATATGTTGGAAGGGATTATTGGGTTCCTCGGTTGGTTGGAAACTGTCTCGCACATGGACAAAACATTGACCCTACTTTGAGAGTTGCTGACTTGATGGATACTACGAACAGATACCAGAATCTTGACAGGATTAAAAATCATGTAAGTGCAGAAGAGAGTAGCCAGGGCAATACCTCTATTTTCCTCTGGAGGAAGTGATAAGCTGATCTGGCCGCCTAATCGGAAGGGTGAATTGTCGGTTAAATCCGTTTACTACTTCCTACAATCATCAAAGCAGCAACCGGGTTGGTTTAAGCCATCTACTTCTTTCACTATGCAAAAGGCTGACTGGAAAAGATTGTGGTATGTTAATACTATTAAAAATCATGTTAACACTTCGTTTGGCGTGCTCTATCTGGGGCTTTGCCATCACTAGCAAATCTATATAACCGTAGAGTTGTACAGAACCCCAGCTGCTTGTTCTATGGTGAAATAGAGACTACAAAGCATATTGTATTATGCTGTGACTGGGTTGCTTGCGTTGGGTTGGAGCGTTGGCTTTGCGGTTCTCGAAAGCTAGTATCCAGTCGTTTGGCCATTGGTGGAGGGAAGCTGTAGAAAAATCAAACCGCCTGGGCAACAACAAGGGTACCCTTCTGGAGATGGGCATGGAGGTATTGTGGTTCATCTGGAAGGAGATATGCGAGTGTGTGTATAATAGTCGACAGCCAAACTCTCGTTCTGTTGTTGATTGGTTATGTAAATGGTGGAAAGAAAACGAGTGGCTTAGGAAGGTAACCATTCCAACCAATGATCGGGATGGTCGGTCAGGTACGGAAGAGGCATTACGAACGTATGGCTGTGAAGGTACACAGCCGCGACAACAAACAGCACTTAGGACAGATGTTGGAAATGTCGAGGGTTGTGTTAGGAGACATGGGGTTGGATCTGAGCTGTCAGGGCTTCGTGAAGCTGGGACTACAGTGTTGAGTAAGACTCGTCAGGTGGCGGAAGGTGAAGAATCGCGGCTCACTGGAGGTGGATCTGTGACTCAATCGATGGAACAAGGGGGATTCGATGAACATTCTACAGTACTTGTAAATGTGCGCGGTAATAGAAGGATGGTGCTTGCTCATTGCACGCATGCAAGAGAGATAAATTGCAGGGTTGATGATAATGGGGAAGGATGCAAGCGGCGGCGGCAGATTGCGACAAGGGTTGGTGTTGATGGGTTTGCTATGAGCAATGAAATTCGTCAGATGAAGGGTGGGATTTCAACACCGACAGGACTCAGATCAGGAAGTCTATTTTTGAGGGGAGTTGGAGTTGTTGGTCGACTCGCGCCTGCAGTGGCGTTGAACTCAGGATTAGGGTCGATAGGAGGTGATAGGGTTTTGTGTGGGGATGACCTGCGTTTGGGTGAGGTGAGCTGTCCAAAGAAGGCGACAGCTTGGGGTGGTTGGCACAGGAAGTGTTAGTAAGGGTTTCCTTTGATGCTTCGTGGGCCAGTGAAGACCAATGTACGGGCCTTGCTGATGTGGCCTTGGATGCTAATAATAAATTGCTAATGGGTCGATCTGCACAAATTTACTCTCAAAGCCCAAAAATGTCAAACTGTCATGCCTTCAGGTTTGCTATTAATTTGATTCAAGAAGCGGGATGGCAACGAGTGCATCTTGTCACAGATTGTCTGAACCTCTACAAGGCATTAAAGGGCAACAAGAAGTGTATTCATTGGGCACCATTGCCGATATTGGAAGAAGTTTGCAATTATTGTTGGCCCTGTCTGATGTTAATTTTACTAGGAACTTAAATCAAGTTTTACATTTGGTAACCACTAATGTAAGAAGGGGAATGCGGCCATATAATTAGTGGTTACACTCCTTGTTCAACGGCTGCTTGAAGTTATGTCCTCTCGACATATATTGCTTTGTATTAATTGTCATGATACTTGATTTAGCGAATGAAATGTCATTTTGGCCAATAAAAAAAAAAAAATCCAACTTTACATATAATTTTAAACGCTCATATTGGAGTTGTCTCTAATATGTTTGCTTTTGAGAATAATGATTTGGACCGTCTAGGGCATGCTTGGTTTATTTTGTTGGATAAAATTTCTTATATTTATATTTTGCATACATGGCATGTGTATAATCTTGTTTTTATTTTCTCAATTGTTAATTATGTATTTTGAATTCATTTAAAATTCTATAAATGAACTGTGTAAGTTAAAAAAATAATTATATTGGAAATACTAACATATAATGCTATTAACCTTGTAACCTAATGAGATGAATGTTAATTTTTCAATAAGATAGACTCGGTTCGAGTCCTCCCTTTCTTGATATAATAAAAAAAAATGGCCAACATAAAATACTTCTTTATTTTATTTCTTTTTTTTTTTTGCCCAAAACATATAATATTTCAATTAAGTCATTTGATATTATTAAATGGTCGAAGTACGGAATATATAGCAAATGGTTTCACGGAAATGGAGTGTACTCAAATTGAATACGAAGTCATAGACCAACCGTCCAGAAATCGTGTATTATATTATAGCATAAACATTAGATCAAGCGTGTACTAAATTTAATATATTATTTAATGTGAAAATGCCTTCCTCTCTTCCAACAATTAATGAACAGCCAACCCTCGTACCGTACCTAGATTAAGTCAGCAAGATCAACAGATTTTTGTTTTTCATTGTTGCCAGATACCAAGTCTTTCTCCCCAAGACCAAGTAAATGCATACCATTATAAAATAGCAAAACATGAAACAGGCCAGCCAGACCCTTACCATATTTAATTTTCAATTTAGGTCAGCAAAAACAAAACCAGCCTAGTTTCCACATGAAATATCCAATCAACTATGTAAAACATGCAAGGGTATAGAAAGTTCCCTAGCTACTTCCTTCCATATTAACAAAATCAGACCACTCGCTCACGTTTCTTGCACTCCCTCAGAATCAGAACTCTTCGAACCTCCACGAACCTTCCCCGATTCCTCCAGAGAGTTTCAAAGCTGACCTGACCTAAACAATCTTAACTAATACTCATACCTTGATGACTTTATATAGTGACAACCAGTGAAGCATTCCTCAAACTCTGCTATCCAAAAATAACTCATCCCTTATTTCGCGTCTTTTTTTCGGCAAACCGTCCGGGGAATTCCGTCCGTTCCATCAGTTTCTGATCTGTTTTCATCATAATCATGCCTCTAAGACAATTGTATTGCTCTTTTTACTCAGAGAAATCATCACCAAAGCCGAAACTAGAGCAAAAACCCAACAAAAATATCTCGGAATTTCCTCCATGTATTGATGGTGTCACGGACAACCTAGGCTATTTCAACTATACGAACATTTTACACAAACATTTCAGACATTGTTGGTATAGTCTTTGGACCAGTTTGGGTTTCGCTTTTGCAAATTCAAGAGCTCCGGTTGAAATAAATAACAGCCGATGTTGCAGTGTTGATTCAAATGAAGAGAGTGAGAGCACCATAAGTAGAGAAAGCGCGGAGATAGCTATGGAAAGATTGGGACTTCATTGCATAAAAGATGAAGAATTTGAAGGAATATTTGATGTCAACGGTGAGGCTTTAGATACCATATTTGAAGATAAAGAGCCAAGTTTGGAAGAAATAAAGGAAGCCTTTTGTGTGTTTGATGTGAACAAAGATGGATTTATTGATGCTGAGGAGTTGCAAAGAGTCATTTGTATGTTGGGGCTTAATGAAGGAAGAGCCATTGATGATTGCAAGAGTATGATCAGGAACTTTGATAGGAATGGAGATAGCAAAATTGATTTTGAAGAATTTGTTAAACTTACGGAGGATAGCTTCTGCTAGAAAGATTCATTATATTTGGATTTGTCAATTAATATTATTGCTATTATTATTATTATTTAACGTTATAATATTTAATAATAAATCAAAAAATTGCTACTCGAGATTTTTGTGTACATTTGATCCATTCTGGACGAAAATGCATGCTACATATTCATTGAATGTGCACAAGTGTTTTCTATATATATATATATATAGACACACACTAAAGGCTGGGCTTACAAGGCCATGCATTGACACAGAAATATATTAAATGATAAAGAGCACATAACACATACAGATATTAAATGATAACAAAGCACACAACACAGACGTTATATCAAATGAAAACATGCAGCAGAGTCTAACAGAGATTTCTTCTCCCTAAAATTACCTACACATGGCAGTTCCTGAGAAAATGACTAATTCCTCCGCCTTCCAACTTCTTGCTTTATCCACCAAAAAAAGTCGGCAACAACATTTGCTCCCCCAAACACAAAGAATATATTGATTTTTTCAAATCAAGAGGGACTTCTATGCATACACGTTGAAATTTATTAGCACAATTAAATTCTTCTTTAATGAGGCTGACAATAGTTTTTTGATCCATGCAAATATGAACATTTGTGAAACCCATTAGCTCGCAATATTCTTTAACTCCATAAGATCCCCCAAAGTTCAACTCCAAGAATATTAATTTGCGTACGCATTTTGGAGAATCCACTCCTCAGTACCCCAATTCATCCCTAATGACTCCTGCTATCGTGGTTGGATCATTTGGACAAACGATTTGTCCATGTTTTATTGAAGCCAACCAGACACCGAAGGAGTCCAGACAACAAGTTGGAGAAATACATGGTAGATCTTCCTAGGTTGCTTCCTAGTATTAATTGAGGGTAAGCACCGTATGATTTGATAAGACTCATTCCCCTTTCAAAACCCAACTTAAAATTAATAGTTCAATTATTATTTTTTTTTAATCGAATCTAATCATATAAAATAATTCATAAATATTTCGAACATAAAAAATGGTTCGTTTTGCGATTCAAACCGTTTTTTAAAATAACATATTGAAATACCAAATATAAGTCATCTATTAAACTTAAGAAGTTTTTTAAGTCACATATTATTCTTTCTTGTTTTTTAGCTCTTCATTAGCTAATTATTGCTTGCGTTGTGGCTAGAATGTGGATAATAAAATACACTATAATTTCACAAAGAAAATAAATAAATAGAGAGATTCACATTAGAGGTAAGCAAATAACCATGTCATACAAGGTATCCACCTAAACCTTAGCGACCGAATAAGTTCTTGATAGGCAATTAAGGCTACAAGATAGGTTTCGAATAATAATTTTTCAAAACTTATTTTTACAAAATAAATTACAGATAAAAAGTCAAGATAACACTAAAACCTATATCTTGAATTATATAAGGTGCAACTTCCAGAATCCTTGTCCTCTAATAGTAATTAAATAAATAAATAAAGGATATCATATCATTATAATGAAGCAAAGTCTAACCTATGGAAAACACTAAACTAAATATTTGTTAATCCCTTTCCTTCCATCTTTTATCTTTAGTCTTTCCTCCATTATCATTTTCTTTCAATCCCTTCCTCCTTTGCTAAATTGATCATCTAATAAAGTTTGAAAAAATAAATATGAATTCTTAATTTCTATTTCGAATGCCACTTACAAGCCACAAAGTATGTCTATTACTTATTTTCTATAGTAAAATGGTTTCTTTGTATTATATTTGACAAAAAATTTGATATTATTACTAAAAAAAATCTAATTTTGTTATAGTATAAAAAGATTATTTTACTAATGTATTTACCTTTTGGAAGAAGAATATTTTAGTTTAAATTTATGTTTCGTTCAATTTTCCATATTATATCTTCATTTTTCTATGAGTAATTGTTTAATCCTTTATTATCATTTTATCTATAATTATTAAATTATATAATCTTCTAAATCTTTTATTTACATTTTAATAAACTTTATAAATCTTGTCTTAAGTACAGCATTTATTGTTTTCTTTTTTTAAAACGGTATACTTATTCCATTAAATGTCTCTACAATGTGATTATTATAAAATGAATATTTCATTTACATAAAGCATGTTTTGTATGATACTTCTATAAAAATTCATCTATAATAATAATATTAAAGAACCATTTAAGAAAAAAAAAAAGAGTCGAAAATAGACCCCAATGGACTTCATTCATCGGTATCATTTGAAAGATTAACTAAATTGAGTAATTACTTTTGAAAAGAAAGGGTCTAAGTTTGTTTTACATTTTAAAAAAATAATCGAATTGAAATTTATAAGGAAAATTTAAAAAAGAAAAAAGAAAAACTCTACAGGTTTAATAGGATATCCCATACATGTACGATCTATAAGATATAAGGTGCTTCCAAAGCATCATAAAGTAAGATATGAGTAGCAAAATTTTGAAACCTTTATCTATAAAATAGAGTATGAATAGAGTCTCATACCCTATCGATTCTGTATTATCTCACCCCTAATTCACATTAGCATGTCCATAGGCCATGAAAAATAATTATATAATAAGAAACAATCAACTCCTTGTTAATAAATAAGCATCCATTCATAAGCTACTAGCTTCACTCCCAACATATTCAATTGTTCAATGATGTTCATAAATTACTAACCTTGCTTCCAACCTTGACATAAACTACTAACAATTCAACCTATCCATAAATAACCATTCATCCCTATCAATCAACTTCACTTCTAACTTGTTCATAAACTACTAAGTACTACCAATTCAACATGTTCACATTACATGTAGATCAAATTTCAACAGAGAAGGAAAATCAAAAAGAAAAGTACCAATCATTAATATAGAGAGGTATCCAGCTCAAAACAATATACAGTTCTGATAATCAAACAGTAGTTCAAAATGGTTTGCTCATATAAATGGACTTATAGGATCTCCTAGCATTAACTTCTAATTTGATTATGAAATAAAAGAAAATTAAGTGTCAAAACGGCATCAAGCAGCAATTCTCATGATGTCTTTAAATTGGTCCGTGAAAATGGAAAGTTCAACGTCTAATTGGAATGCTATTGACTCTATAAAGGGTTCATATCTATGATGATTAACGAAAGCACCTACCAAGAGTTCAAATGTTGCATATGGTAAAAGATTGTTTGAACAAAATCTAGTAAAAATGCTTTCCTCAAAACCTCTAGGGTGAAGAAAATAAAATGAACTCATATAGCAATTGGTGAAAGACTATAATATCTGTTTTGAAAAAATAAAGATTTCTAACCTCATGCCTAAAGTGAAGGAAAAAAAAAACAAATGTTGGATGATGAGAAAAATAAGAAAAATGTTCACAAATTTTTAACCTCAAGATTCTTTTTTCTTGAGCCAGTGCATCTAGTTGAATTAAGACAGAAGCTTTCCAAGACAAAAGGTCAGTCCTTCCTTGAAATGTAGAAAAAATAAAATAAAATAGATTTTGATTAGATGTCTATGTGTCTGTGGTCAAACATATCTATCTTAAAATATAGGAGAAAAAAATGTTCAATTTTCCCCTTTTCTCTTTAAAAAATGTATGCAATCATAAGTCAATATCCTACAAGATGGAACTGAAAATTTCAATTGCAATACACTAGAATAAGTTATAAAAGCCTCATGCTCAACAAATCTAAATGGAAGTTCATCAACTATAAATAACCTAACTTAGCAAGTGCTTTTCTATGCTAACTTTCATTGAATCTACTTAACTTAATAGAAAGCTATTTACTTTTCAAGATTGGAGGAAGAGTTTTTTGTTTACCTCTGCTCATAGAGAATTCATTCTTATTAGTAAACTACATGCATTTAGTCAAATGAGTACATAATGCATTTATTCCATTTCCAATACTATGTTTAAAGGATTTATGGCATTAACTATACTTAGCACTACGATTCTCTTTCCATCAAGTGCACTCAATGATGTGTTCCCAAACATTAGATCTCTATCTTTTATTACTAGATAATGTAGATTGAAAGGGTGTAGATGAATAACCAATAGAAAGCAAAGTTCCCTCTCTAACATCTTGACTATGCTTGTCTAGCTCGTTTATGTCAACTTCTTAGATATCATCGTCCATTGGTTCGCTCATATTCGATTCTTCAAACATACACATCTAAAAAATAATGAGAAATGAGATTACTTACATGTCTTTATGAAGAAATGAGAACCAACTGCATATATACGTAGCTATATACATATGTAAATTTATTTTACTTCACCTAAGTAACCATAGTTCAATGGGTCCTATCTTTTGTGAATGTAATGGCTTGGATAACAAAGTTGTAATCATTCATAAAAGAAAGACAATAATTGAATGAAACATTAAGTATACATAGGAAACAAAGGTGCATGAATCATTGTCCAATAATACAAATCTCTAGATTAGAAAAAGTGATAGCGAAAGCTAAATTCTTGACTAGTAATTGCAAAATCTAATTGCTTAGCTGTTCAGAAAGGGATGCTTAATTAATGAAGTGCAGATAGGAAAGTTCCTCAAGCTGATAGTAGATATCAAATTACCAAGTACAATGTTATAGAAATCATGTGAAATTATAACTGGGATAATCCTCTAAAACAACTTCATCATCAAGAGCCTAATCAAAGCATATATCATTCCTGGTCTTTGTTTCAAAAACACTTTCATCATCTCTTACAGAAAAATTTATCCAAAGATGGATTATGAAACTTGAGAACCACAATTTGTAACAAAAGATGTATGTAAAGTCATACTCTTCTGCAACCTATGTCATGATTCACCACATCCTAGTGAATAAAGGTAGACAAGGCATGCTACATAGATGAAGGATGCGCTTGAGTCACTCGGAGAAAAGTGAGGTGATAACACTTTTTTCTTGAAAATAATGAGGGAAAAAAAGGTAAAAATTCACCACCAAAACACCTATTTCCGTTTTCCATTAGAAAATAACCACTTAGAATATGTCCTTTTGACATTCCAATACCGAAGTTAGGAGGGATATGAATTGGACATTGACATAGTTCAATGTGTTTATCTAAGTGAAAAGATACTCTTATATCTAAAGTAAAACCCTATATATCCATCTTATATTAGAAAAAAAGAAAAAAAAGAAAAATAGTTGCTTCTATAGTAAATGCTATGCTATGTGAAAATTTATATTGCCAATTTAAAACAGATAACAACAGCAATAACCAAAATTACAACAACAAAAATTCGTAAAGAAGAAATAAATAACCTTTCCTCGCAACACTGGTACTCCAAAGAATAAGGGAGCCAAAGATATTGAGAGTGAGAGACTGAAGTGTCCAAGTGTCGAGTGAGAGAGAGTGAGCGAATGAGGAGTGTCTGAGTGAGATAGAGTTAGCGAGTAGAACCTAAATGAGAGTAATAGTAAGATTTGAGAAAGTTGCAACTTGGGATCACGTGAAAGATTGAGAGTAAGATATGGTAGTGGTGGAGTGAGAGAGAGTGAGCGAGTGATAGATCGAGACTGAAATCTGAGAGTGGTAAAGCGCTCGCTAGTTGGCGGTGATGATCAATAGGAGAGTCAAGAGTAAGAGCTAAGAGAAGAATACGATGAGAGGAGAAAGAAGATAGAAGACAGGAAAGTGACAGTACTACTCACTATAGCAACTCGCTCGGTATAATATTAAAGCATATGGAATCTTAAATAATAAATTTTTATAAAATTATATATTTATTTTTTATTTATTATTATTTAAAAAAACTAATAATAAAATAAATTATTAAAATCACAACTAATAAATAAATATATTCGCTTATTTCTTTTTCTTTCTTTTCATTTTTCTGCTTACTTTGTATCTTTTTTCTTCCACTTTTCCACATTTTCCTATTAACTACACCTCTCTCTCTTCCCTTATTTTGTATTTTTTTGTACACAAAACGTGGGTACATTGATATCATTAATAATATTTATATTATTAAAGCAAATGGAGCCTTAAGTAACCGTTTTTCTTAAAATTACAGATTTAACCTCTATTTATTATTATTTAACAAAAAAAAAACTAACAATAAAATAAATTATTAAAATTACAACTAATGGATAAATACATTCTCTTACTCATTTTTCTCTCTTTTTATTTCTCTACTTACTTTATATTTTCTTTCTCTTACTTTTCCACTTTTTCACATTCTCCTATTAACTACACCTCTCTCTCTCTCTCTCTCCTTATTTTGTATTTTTTACATACATAACGAAGGTGCATTACCCGCTAATAATATAATAACTGATTCAGTTCAATTTAAACCAAATGGTCTTCAACCAAACTACAAACCGATTAGAGTGGACCTAACTAAATAACAAACTATACCTATTAAAAGGAAAGAAAAAAAAAAAAAAAAAAAAACTCTTTTCCAGTGTGATATGGTTTAGTTCATGATTCAAGAGTCACGAATATTTTGTCAAGCTCTAATATTAGTGTATCTTCCATCTAAAAGTTTGATGAAAGGTTGGTAATCATTTATCTGGAGTAAAGATTCCTTTGCTTTTATCTTTATAGACTACCAAAACAGCATATGCAAAATGAACTACTCTTGGTGGTGTTTTAGCTTTCAGTTCTAACTTTAATCATTCTTAAAGGCCTTAAGCGACAAATTGAAGGACAGGATTGAGTTGTTCCCATAACTCTTAGTCCCGAGCATGCCTCATTTCACCTCCTGACATGTTGGTAGCAAATTAGTGCAAGCTCTCTAAAGGAAAAGCTTTGATCACAAGATGAGTGGTAGGAACCATAACCAATCATAGTCATCGGGATTGTACTAGCTTAATAGATGTAACTAAATATCAAATAGACATTGTGAGTTCCTTATTACATTGGAGTAAGTAAGGAAGTTGACTTACAAATGATAAGATGTATAGGACCAATATTGTCGAACAACTAGTCAGAGATTGGATATCTAATTTTTACATCATTCCAACTTTTATCATCTCTAAAAATCTTTAATTGAGACATTGGTTGTTTCCTCAACAAGTTGTCCATAGAATAGGTAGCACAATTTATGTACCTTAGACCACAAATGGGGCCAAAATTTTATTAAAGATCCATCTCCTATGACAAAGGCCTTAGAGGTTGCGATATGACTTGTAGTCATCCTTTTTCTTGTATCTTACTTGATATAAGTGCACCTACATTGATTTGTTACTCTTAAAATCCCATACGATCTTTATATTATCCACACTTTATTCTTCTTATGTAAATTATCTACACCTAACCTTATGTTAGCTTTCTTAGGCTTAACAATGGATTCCTAATTGATGAAATGTAGCTTTGAGTTTCCCATTCCATAAGAAATTCCTTACTGGATTATCTACTTCAGTTTATGGGTAAAGATATAACTTATATGTAATAAGTTGAGACAACATGTAATATAGATTTGACTGGAGTTAGTTGCCTCGCCATACTTAGCAGCTTACCCTTCCATCTTACCAATTTCTTCTTTATATTTTCAAAAATTCCTTTAAAGTAGGTTGCTTTTGGCTTTAAGCCATTGTATAGTGGGAAAACTTAAGTATGTACCATAAGTAGGTGATGAAGAAAGGCCTAAAACTTGCTTAATATCTAGTTTGAGCTGATTATGAACATTAGGTGAAAAATATATTCTTAAGCTACTAGGATTTTATCTCAAGCCTAAACCATTATTAGAATTGATGGAGGGCTTTAAGAATTGTTTACGCAAATTTAATAGAGGCTAGACATAAGTACAATATCATCTACAAACGAGGCATAGATATTTTTAAGGTTGCAATATAAATTCGTTTTCAACTTTTCTTCTATACTTTTCTTTCCATTAATCTATTTAAAATCTTCATGACTAGCATGAATATGTGAGGAGAGATAAGGTTATCTTGTCGTATGCTATAAGATGGTAGGAAGTAGGAGTGATTGTATCATTTAATAGTATTTCCACCTTGGTTGTGGAGATAGTGACATTAATAATTGGACCACTACAAAGAAAAATTAATTGAAATTATTAACCACCTCATGAAGTCCCATTCAACTTTGTCAACGGTGTTTTGTAAGTCTACCTTAATGAACACCCATCCTTTTTTCCCTCTTTATCTTGTTGCACGCATGAAGGAGCTCGTTTACAAAAAGAATAGCATCTATTACTTCTTGATTTGGGGAAAAGCTAGTTTGATAAGGATAAATAAGAGTGTCTAGGTATGGCCTAAGTCACATCACAAGGATCTTTATAACTACTTAATATATTGTATTACGCAGGCTTATTGGCTTGAAAAATGAGATCAAGTTTACCCTTGCAAATTTAAGTATTAAGATTAGTGGGGTTTCATTTAAAATTAATCAACAATGCTTTAGAATGACTTAACGAAGTGTGTATAGACACTATCCTTACCCCAAGCCTTCCAAGATCCCTAGGAGTTTAGTGAAGTTATTATTTCCTAGTATATGAGGGGCTTTTTTAGGAAAGTCCTTTGTTCATTTGGTAGTCCTCCCCTTAAGAATACAGGAATCAAATATTTTAGTGCCTACTAAAGTTTTTAGGTATGTTTTTGAAGTGTTTTAAAATATGATCCCCTAGATGCTCCAGTTGATTAATCCAATTACCTAAAAAGTCTTTCAAAGCATGGATGTTGTTTTTGCTCCTCCTCTTTATTGCAACAACATGAAAGAACTCAGTATTTTCATCCCCTTCTAAGAGCCATCTAGACCTAGATTTCATTCTCTAGAGAGTTTCTTCTTGGTTTATTGCATAAGATAGCCTTCCTCTAAGTGTTTATTAAATATTAACGAGAATAGAGTATGAGCAATACTGAGGTGTCTTTCAATGTTAGCTAGCCTTACTAGAATCTCTTTCTCCATCCTAAATATGCCAAAATTATTTCAATTCCAAGTTCTTAATGCTTTTAGAAAAGCTTTGCTAGCTCAGATAAAATTATTTGAATTGTTTGTCTAGGTAGTTTTTGAAAAGTACGATATATAAGCTACATAAGCTAAAAGCGAAAACGTTTACCTTTCGAAAAGGAGGGCACATAAACTTGGGTTTTAATTAGCAAGGGATAGTAATCTAAGCTTCTTTTTTGCATATGAAAAATTGTTGCTTGGGGAAAAAGACGTCTCTAATTATAGTTAACCTAAACCTTATCTATTTTTATTTACATAGTTATCAAAATCGTGATTCTACTATTCATTTGAAAATATGGAATTGGTAAAATCATATAAAATCAGTAAAATCTTATAAAACCATACAAAATTAATAAAATCATAAGTTTGTAAAATCATACATCAAAGTTCATAAATTCTACATATAAATGATCTTATATTTTTTTTAATAAAGAAAAATATCATAAAATCATAAATTCGTAAGATTGTATAGTTGACTCGTGATTTTGACAACTATACTTCTCTGAGTTTAGTGTTAAAAGATCTTTGATTAGTCTACACGTACCAAAGGCTAACATATCTAAAGTCAAAGAGCTTATAATCCTTAGTGCAATCATTGTAAGCCTTCATTATGAACCAACTAACTCCTCATTCTTGCACTAACTTAAATTATTGTGCTGGTCTGGTATAAGATATCAAGAGAGGGGAGGGTGAATTGATATCTCTGAATTTTTGAAAACTTTTTTGTTAAAAATGAAATTACCCCTTTTAATATCTTATAATGGTGAATAGTGATAATTTAATGATTCAATAGATAATAATAAAATTGCACGGTAAAAGAGTAGGGAAGGAAAAAATTAAGCAAAGATTTTATAGAGATTCGACCTTTTGCTTGCTGCTCTTTTCCAACTCCATTGTTGGGGACCCGGTCTACTTCACTGACATCGTTCCACTTGATCCACTAAATCAAATCATAAACAAATCACAATCATTCGTCACAATGACTTTACAACACACTGCTCTACTTATCTAGCCTCTCTTCAATCTAGACTAATATAAATCTACAGAGTACAAATTATCTTTTCTCTACAATATAGTATAAAGATTACAAGTGAGAACAAATATACAAATCTCAAATAATTTTGCACTTGAAAGAAATAACACTTATTGTAGAACTTTGATTCGGTACAACTCTTTGAAAAAGTATCTGAAGAACTTTTTGAAGCTTTTCAGAAGGTAAAAATTGATTAAGAAATTTTTTGTGCAACAATAGTATTTCTTCAGAGTTGTATATCCACATTTCAAATATTTTCTCCTTTTATATTGACTTTTTCCAATGGCTACAAATTTGAATATTTTCTTCACTTCCATAATTATCTAACCATTAGTTACTGTATATAATTCCTTGGATATTTTTATGAAAAGATCTCAGTCATTTGAATTTAAAAAAAAAAAAAAAACAACTCTCCTTATCTTTTTAGAACAAATATTCTTCATTTTGTAATTACCAAATAAGCTTCTAATTTGAATTTAAAAGGATCTGCTTTTGTTAGCGACTTCTGAATAAGCCTCATGTTCAATTTTTTAAACTCCACAAAATCCGAATCAACCTTATCCTTATCCATTCTTGTACATATCTTAATTTATCCAAATATTTTTTTGCTTAAGAATAATCTCCAAAGATCTTGATTCTATCTTGAGTGAAACAGAATTAAATATATTTTCCTAATACAATTAACCTAGTAGAGCTAAGGCTTGAATAATCCAAATCTGATTAAAATTAATATTCTACGTAATTTTTCCAAAACAACCTGCTAAAATGTATTAGCTTTCTTTTCTTAGAAGTCTCTGAACAAGATTTTGAAAAGCTGTACCAATTTTTTTTATAAGAGCTTCTATAATACTTTCTGAAGACTTTTCAAAATAGTCTATTTTCAAACTGTTTGAAGCTTCTGAATGTGACTTAAATATGCAAAATTATACTTTCTGAAAAATCTTCTGTAAGCCTGCACTCTTAAAGATTAATTAGCTTTTAACCTTTTTTGTTATTATTAAAATGTATGAGAGATATCTAACACATTGCATATATCTCTTGGTTATTTTACTTCATTAGGATTACATCCAAGAGCCTAACATTCCAAAACATCATCATGTCACTACACTAGCCATTTGCATTTGAGCAAATAAGGCCCTCAATGGCAACTACAAATACACCAAAGTAAGCCTAAGCAGCATCTATCTTAGTCTTCATCTCTAATAAGATCAATAAGTCATTTGCTCATACTTAATACATCCTTAATTGCATCTACCTATCTTACAAGTTGCACTGATACACATTTCATGAAAAGATTTTTGTGGGAGAGGTACTTTGATATTGGGGCATCATAGGTTGGAGAAGAGTGAAAATCGGCCTCAACCAAGCTCTAATGCAAGTTGGCTAAGGAGTGATCCATCAGCATAGTAGCCATAGATTCTTCTTGGTTTTGGAAGAGTAAGGGTAAAACTCTATTTGCTTTAAGAAATTAGTTCATTAGCCACATAAGTAACATCATTTGTGGCTTTCTCACCACATTCTTTATCAAAACTCTCTACATTTCCTCTCCCATGTTCACTAGTTTGTATAGTTTATACTTTAATCCTCGATCAATTGTAGATATGATGATGTTAAACTCCTTTAAGGTCTATACCCTTAGGTTAGTTCATGTAAGTGACAAGGTTCCATTCTCCTCAATAAGCTTCAAGCAAATCGTTGGCATTTGCTTCGATGGAAGAGTCATGTGCTCTACCATTAATATCATTGCAAGAGTTATTATTATTCTTACCCAGCCCTTATCTTAGGTTACATGAAATAGACTTGACCTCAACTCATCCATGGGATATCTGAATTTCACTAGAGTATTAATATTGAAAATCAAGCTTGTCTTTTAAATTGTTGGCACCATGATGAGCAATTCTCTTTAGACAAGTCACTCTAAAAGATGATTTTTCTTTTCTTTTTTTCTTTTGGGGTTGGGGTGGGGTGTTTTGTTGAAGAAGAAGGGTTTAAAAAGCTAATCATCATTTAAGTCTTCTGTAGACGTCCAACCACCTAACATAATTGCTTTTCTAGCTTAAGATAATAAATTCATGGCAATAACCTCAATAGAGCTTCTAGCAATTTCTCATTGTCTTTTCTTGTGCTACTATTTCAACTAACAACCTTAGTAAATTTACATTATAGAGTAATTGAGGCTACATGTCTAACTGACAAGTAGAGAGGAGTAGAGATTAATCTAAGAAAAACCTGATTCTTGCTTTATGTGACCTAGATTAACAGAAGCCATAGGTGTTATAGGGTTCTAGTTTTATATCCAAGAGAGAAAACCAAGAGATGATATTGTACAAGAATTAGAATTCAATTATTCTAACTATTATTGAAAATTTATATATGTAGAAAGAATCAACACTAACTAACAAACTAACTAGTTAACCACTATTACTAACTACTTCTAGTTGTACACATATGCATAAATAAAGAATATTATATTCACATCCCCCCTTCAAGTGGGAGCTTCTTTATGGCATGAAGAAAAGGATTATTAGCAATTAACATAACAGATTTACTATAAGTGCAAAGAGAAATAGGAAGAGAAGTAAATATGCCCAAGTCACAAAGAATGTAATAGACCCATCGTAGCTTCTTCACGGCATAAGCCATACTCCTATACTTAGCCTCAGCAGTCGAAGTTACAACAATGGGTTGCTTCTTCGTTTTCCATGATACTAAAGCGTTCCCAAGAAGAATACAGAACCTACAAAGTGACCTTCGATCAAAAGTATCTAAGCCTTAATTAGCATTAAAGTATCCTAAAAGATTCAACAAATTAGAGTAGGAATAAAAAAGACCAAGAGAAGCAGTTCCTTTTAAGTACTTAAGAACATGAAAGGCAGCATCTAAGTGAGGCTTTCTTGGATAAGATAAGAACTGACTAAGTTTGTGAATAGCATAGCTAATATCTAGTCATGTTAAGGTGAGATACAACAACCTTTTGATAATCCTATAGCAAAAAGAAGCAACTAAGAGAATAGCTCCTTCATTATGTGACAGATTAAGCTTTAAAGGCAATGGAAAATTAGTTGGTTTAGCAACTATCAACCTAACATCAAAGAGAACATCAAGAATGAACTTTCGCTGATTAATCGACATCCCCTGTTCTGTGCAACAAATCTCTAAACTAAGGAAAAACCGAGCTTAGCCTAAATCTTTAATAGAAAAGGCTAAATCCATAACAGATTTGAAGGTATCAATATCTGTATTAGAAGTTCCAGTCAACAATAGATTGTTAACATATAACAAGCAACCAAAAAAGATCCATTAGAGCGCTTAGTAAGAGTGAATAATCACTCTTGGATTGCTGAAATCCCTACTTAAGAAGAAATTGTGAGATTTCTAAGTTCCATTGACACGAAACTTGCTTTAACCCATATAGGGAACATTTAAGTTTACACACTTGATTAAGCAAAGCCTTAGAATATCCCTTAAGAGGCAACATATATATTTCTTCATCCAAAAACCTATGAAGAAAAGCATTATTAATATCCACTTGCTGTAATGGCCAATTCAAAGCCATAGCAACAACAAGTAGAATTCTAACAGTTCCCAATTTTGCGACGAGAGAGAATGTATTATAGTAATTGACCCCTTTAACTTATGTATACCCTTTAGCAACAAACCTTACTTTAAACCATTCTGTTTGCCCATTAGGCTTAAACTTAACTTTATACACCTACTTGGAGCCTATAGCTTACTTCCCAACAAGTAAAGTAGTAATCTCCCACATATTATTACATTCTGAAGATCAACTTCATTTTACATTGCATTAACCCAGTCCTTATTTTGAGATGCTTCAAGATAAGAAGTTAGTTCATGCACACTTAAAACATAAGCGAGTGAAATAGTATAATCTGGTGGATAGTGAGAAAAAGTGTTTGAGTCAAAAAGAGGATATTTAATAGTAGGGTTACAATGTGAAGGTGAAGTATGTTTTATAGCAACATTATGTACGTAATCATGAAGCCAACTAGGAGACCTTCTAACTCTAGCTAATCTTCTTAAAGAGATATCTTATATACCATCAGGGATAGAAGGATGAGCTGTCAAAGAATGATTTAAGCATACAAATGTATTAGTAGAAGAATCCAAAGAAGAAGAAGTTTGTGGTATAGAAAGACAAGTGTTTAAGCGGAATTCAAAGATGGCTAAATCCTAGAATGGGAAAACATCCCCTCAAAATATAACATCTCTACTATGAAAGATTATATGATCAGCAAGATCAAATAACTTATTACCTTTCTATCCTTACAAATAGCCTAGAAATACATGTTTATGTTCTTTGGGTTCAAATTTGTCTCTTTTAGGTGAATGATACATAGCAAAACAAAGACATCCTATGGTCTTAAGCTGAGAATAATCAAGTTGAACACTAAAAAGTGTTTGATAAGGTGTTTAACCTTTAAGAACAAAGGAAGGCATTCTATTAATAAGGTATGTAGCTGTAAGAATACACTAATTCCATAAGAACTTAGGCAACTTAGCTTATAATCGCAAAGCTCTGGAGGTTTCAAGCAAATGGCGGTGTTTTCTTTTAACTCATCCATTTTATTGTGGTGTATAGGCTAAGGACCTTTAATAAATTATTCCAAGACTATTAAACAAGGACTAACATTGACCAAAAAGAAACTTAAAGCCATTATTACTATGAACAAATTTGGGAATCATGGAAAAATGATTCTTGACATATGCCAAGAAATGATTAAGAACTATGGGCACTTGATGTTTTCTATTGTAACATGTATGTCCATGTGTAACGACTGTGATCATCTAATACTGTTAGGAAGAACTTGGCACTAGTGATAGAAGATTCATGATATGGCTCCCAAATGTCTAAATGTAAAAGACGAAATGCAAAAGGATAATGTGTATCACTTTTAAGGAAAAGGTTGCATAGCATAAAAAAATTTGGTCAAAATCACAATGTTTACACATAGGTAAGAGTTTCATCTTCACTACAAACAAATGTCCAAGTATGGCATGTATCAAATACAAGGATTCATTATTCTCAAAGGAAACAGTACAACAAGAAATTTCTTTATTCTTATCAACTAGACATAGAGAGCTCCCTAAGACTTTACATTGTAACATATAGAGACCTTAATGAGCTAGGGCTATAGCAATGATTTCATTGGATTTCTAGTCCTAAAATTTGCAACAAGAAGCATTAAAGACAATTTGAAGATACTAGTCTTTCAAGATTTTATCGATTGGCAACAAATTATGGGTAAAAGAAGGAACTAAGAACACATAGGTCAATATTAAATGTAAGTTTATTTGAACTGAGCCAACCGTATGAACAAATTTAACACTTCTATTAAGCAACTTGATAGATATGGGTCTAAGAAGGACTTGTAAATAACAAAAAACAATTTTCTCCAAAGTCCACAAAATTAGCTACAAAGTGAATAGCAAAACAAGAAACAGAGTGAATAGCTACAAAGTCCACAAAATTAGCTACTCCAACTACTTCAATTTTCTCCCCTGCATCAGCTTTCCCTTTCATCATCTTATAGAGCTCCTGACATACTACTTGAACCATGTTAGGATATGCAACGGTAATTGCATTATCAACCTGCTTAGAAAACGGATAAAATGGAGTAACAAAATTGGTATTTGAATTCTTTGCAAAACAATGCAAAGCACTTTCTCTATTTCTAGTAAGTCTCCTTCCTTTGTACCAATCTGGATATCTAATGATTTGGAAACATTAATCTACACTATGACCTTCTCCATTACAATATTTACACACAACTTTAACTCCAATAGATTTAAATTTCTTTCTATCATTGACAGGCCTACTTGCAATTCTTCCTGCATATAATACTGATATATCAAAATCCATAATCCAAGAAGTTATAATCTATCGTTGCTTCTCAACTTGTTAGACTAAGTAAAATATGCAACTCACATTTGGCAAAGGATCCATCGACAAAATATGATTATGCACACTTTCATATGAATCAGACAAACCCATTAAGAATTAAATTAATCAATTTTGCATCTCAAATTCAGCCAACTTTTCCTTTAATTCACAAGTACATAATTCGCAAGTACAAACAAATATACCATTCATAGATTGAAGTTCATCCCAATACTTTTTCATTTCATTGAAATAAGTCGCAACAGGAGAATTACCTTGCCTAAGATTCTCTATCTCATATTTTATTTGAAATATAAGAGGACCATTAGAATGTTCGTATTAATTTTTCACTTCATTCCACAAATCAAAACCTAATTGCATATATAAAAAATTCTATGACATATCACTTGTTTTAGAATTTAGTATCTAACTCCTAATCATGAAATCACATCTCATCCACCTAATAAAGTCTTGTAAATTTTCATTAGGCATTTCAATTAAACCATTTAGAAAACCTAATTTAAGTTTTGCTCCTAGACCTATTTTAGTCAATCTACACCATGAAAGGTAATTAGATCCATTGAAAATGATATTTCTGATTTCTATTGATGAATTATCAGAAGAAAGATAAAATGGGATTAGTGATCAACATATCAACTACCTAAATCTAATTATTCATGACTAACTTCTCACAATCACAGTTAGACAAGTAAATCTAAGGAAACAATCAATAGATTAGCACCTGTGCTCTAATACTATGAGAAAAACCTGATTCTTGCTTTGTGTGACCTAAATTAGCAAAAGCTATAACTGTTGTAGAGTTCCAATTTTGGATCCAAGAGAGGAAACCACGAGATGATGTTGTATAAGAATTGAATTCACTTTTTCCAACTGTTACTAAAAAAATATATATGTACAAAGAATCAACACTAACTCACTAAATAACCAGCTAACCACTATTACTAACTACTACTAGCTGTACATGTATGCATAAATAAAGAATATAATATTCACATAATCATAGGGGTTTACAAATGTTTTTCATTTTCTTTAACTCCATATAAATCCATTTACCACACAAAATATCATCATCAAATTCCTTACTTGTATTAATTTCTCATATCTATCTTATTTCTAAGTCAATAGCTGAAATTATGCCTAAGTTAACCTTTAGTTCCTTCTAGCCTGGATCATTTTGAGTAAGAAAATGGTAAACTTCAAATTATACAATATCATTTGTCCTCTTTCCACCACAATCCTTGCTTTTGTCCTATACTATAGCAATGATTTATTGAAATTCACTTAGACGTAAAGCTTTGCAAACCTTCCCCTTTTTGCATTGACCATGTAAGAATATCCCAAATTTTTGCAAAGCATTAAGATTATAGTATTCTAATGCAATTTGTTTATTCTTAGCTAAGTTTGAAGTGAATGCACGGATGTTTAGCCCTCATCTCTTCATTGTGAGGAATTTTTCATTTACGAACCATGGACCTTCTCTAGGCATTTGTTTTAATTCATCTTCATTTGCAAATGTGATATAAAATAGCCATATCTAATGTTTATCTCAGTAAATTGATTGAACTTAGCAGTTGCTTTAGTTTATGAAATAAAATTTTTAACAATTGATGCTCCATATAGTTTAATGATTGATGATTTTTGCTATGGCTTGCATACGAATTTTTTTCTTTCATATTTGTTAAACATGATGATGCAAATAGGATAGTCACCTACACTCTAGCTGTTATCAGTATCATCATCCACTATTAGTGGTTAAGCATTAGATACTTCATCACTATCCATCTCTTCTCTATCCTCTTGGAAAAATGCTTAAACATAGGCATTAGTATGGTTACATGTTTCATCAAGTTGTCCTTATATGTTGCATTAATGCCCTCATGCTTTAGGTTTGAATATTGCTTGACATTTGGTTCTATATGTCATTTGTCTCGACCTTTATGATGGGTTCATTATTCACGGTGATTTCTTTAGATATATCTCATGGATTTTTGATTGATGCATCTCTAAGGTTGTTAAATGGAGTCTAAGTGAGTAGCTGTTGTTTACTTATAGGAAGATTTGGCTTAAGAAAGACTTCAATTAGGTTATTTGGTAGTTCAAACAATGTAGAAGAATTTAATGATCAATATTGGCATCCGTTATTAATCTCCTGTTATAATGAAACAGGATTGATCCTCTCTTGCTCTTACGTTATGAACAACATAAATGAAAAATAAAACATTGGTACTTATCACAAAATACAAATTTAATAAGGTTTTGACTCTTTCAGTTTGTCAATTAATCAAACATTTTTCAAAATGTTCCTTAAAGTTAGTAATCTCATATACCATTTAATTGTAACAAGAAATAAAAGAACTCTTATCAAATAATGGCAATCTATAACCATAAGAGAGTGATAATATAGTAAAATGCATTCTAAAATTAGAATTCCATTGAAAATTTAATTTCAACAATACACTCTAATGTAGTTAATCTCTCTAATATCTAAATGTATCATATCACTATTTGCCAAGTGAATCAAATTATTATTCAATCAACAATTCTAATACCTAAGTCCTAGGGAGAGTGAATTTGACACTAAATTCTCTTTTATATTTTCAAATTTTTAATCTTTGAGAAATCTATGGAAGTATGTTGTTATCCACAAAAACTACTTAAACAAAATTAATCGTTATTTGTTTAGATAAAGTTCAAATACTCTAACAAAAAGCCATATGTCTAAATCTAAAATCAGTCTATTTAAAACTCTAAATGTTGTTAACTTAAGTTCTTTCATTTTTTTTCCTATAAATATTTACTCCTTAACTCTCTCTAGTTTAGTTCCTTCCTTTTAATTATTCAAAATCTTATATTATAATTTTCTACCCTTCGATTTTTTTGCTAGCATCCACAACCTAAGTCACTTTATGATCCATTCATTCATTATGCGAAGGGGGAATGCAATTGCTATTTCCATCCTATCCCGTAAAGCCAGTGCACTATAGTGTTGACACGAATAATTATTCATAAGATAAAAAATTTCACTAAATAATGAATAGCTACTTATATCTTAGACCCTGTAAACATTTACCACAACCTTATTCATTAACACATTCCCGTACCACCCTTCTTTTTCTTCCTCTCTTTTTCACCTTTGTCACATAGCTACAACCTAGCCACAACACTACCACATCACCGCCACAACTACTAGGATTCAAACCCACTAAGCCCTTATAGCTTAATCATATACATTGAGCCACGTCCCATGAGGCAAAAGGTAGAATTGTAATTTTGAAGATATTGAGTTTGTTGTCTTTTGAAAACTTATTGAACATCTTTGCTTAATTTTTATGGTTTTGTTTATTTATATATTTTTTTCAGGCTTAGAAGTTGAAAAGATAAGTTCTCAGTTGAGATACTTTCCAATAACTCAATATTAAGCAAGTTACCAATAATGCAAAAGTGATCAATTGAAACTCTCTATATATGAAAATTTTTTAATATGCATTGTATACTGAAGAGTAATGGTGCCCACCACAAGAATTGCAATAGTTAGGATGAGGGAGTCAATTATTAGATAACTTCCATTTAAGAAAAAATAGAGTTACTTTAGTAATTCCTCTATTCCTTACCTATTCTACATAGCATGTTACAATTTAGCTAGACAAATTAATAAATTAGTGCTTAACTATTTGATTCCTAACTAACAAAAATGCAATAAAAACCTTAGGTTTCTTTTATTTGTAAGTAACTCTAAAAGAACTCATAAGACCATATACTCAAGGGAACTTTCCCTTTTACCTTTTCACTTTATCCCTAATGTCATATTTAGTATGTAAAAATAACATGGAATAGAATAAATTAGAATGGAAACAACAAATAGCAATATTTAATTTCATTCCTATATTATGTCTACTCATAGTAAATACAATAGTATTTATCCTAAATACACTTAATTCGTGAATACAATAAATATACATAAATGAGGTGACAAAGGTTATTAAATTAAATATCAGAGGATGGAATGAAATCACAACTTTCACCTCTTAAAAGGTGAGAAAGGTTTCAATTGTACTAACATACCATGTAGATCGATAAGTTGCGTGTAAGTATCAGTAAAATTTTAACACATGAAACATAATTAATACTTTTTAAAAAATTACATTCCTTCATTATCACATGTCAAAATTTTATTAGTACCTACACGCCACTCATCAATTCATATGACTTGTTAGTATCATTGAATCTTTTTTCCCTAAAAAATAAGATCAAATTTTCCATAATTTTTAAAAATACTTTCAAATATGGAAAAAGGAATGAAGCATACAATTGATTCTATTTCGATTCCATTCCATCATATCAAATGTAGCATAAAATTCTTCAAAAAAATCCTTAATATGTTTTAAAATTTTTATGAATCCCATCATGTAATACTATAAAAAGGAAAATTAAAGTAAATTTTTTAATAATGATTATGATAATAATAATAATAATGATAACCACATATTTTAGGATCATTGCTAGGTAGAGAAACTTGAAATCATAAAGGACCTTAGTTAATCGGTTCAATTTCCTTAAAATGGGTCTCCTAACTAAGTTTTATACAAATATGGGACTCTTGTTGAAAAATATTACTAAAAAGGGCCCCCTTACATGCACCTTCATTACCTCCTTTTTTACACTAAAAGCGCACGTGTAAAAAATTTGGCCAAACCAAATTACAAGGAAGGCATGTGATAGATGCACCTTCTTTGGATTTTAGATTACATTGAAGGACCATTCAATAACTATGCCTTCAATGTAATTAAACTACAAAGAAGGCTCATGCACTATATGTGCTTTCTTTTGTAGTTCAAATATAAGGAAGGCACATGTATCAATTCCATCAACAAAACACAAAACGCACAATATACTATACTTTCAACACAGTTATACTGTAGAAAACCCACTTTAATCGTTTGGCATCTTCAAGTTTCCTCTAAGTTTCAACTTATTTTCACTTAACTCAACTCGTTCAAGTATTATTCTAAATATAGCATCTACATTTTCTCATTTTATGCAAAAAAAATTACTCCATCTTTTACCCCGTTAACCTACCATACATTATCCCTAAATTAACCCATTAATTGATACTTTTTAAATATTTATTTAGAATCACTTGACATGTTACTTTTATTGTTAAAATGTGTTGATTAATTCAGGAACACTTAAGTGTAGCACTCAAATTTGGAGTTTAATTATAGGCACATAATGTGTTTGATAAAATTTGGTTCTACTCTAACACTTAATTAATTTTTGAAGATGACTAGGATACATTGACATGCAGTGTTTAGAGATAGGTGTTGTGTAGACTAACTTATTGATTGTTCATGATATTGTTAGAGTGAAAATGACGAGACATGTGAAACTAATAGTATATGCCCGTAGAAACATCATAAGTGGCAATACAGGGTTGGAATACGATAGGGAACTTATTGAGAAGTTGAAGAAGAGAAAGAATGTAAGCTTCACTTGCTTCATACAGAAGATTTGTGGAAGTGTTGGAATTGACCCATCTGAGGTTGAAATTGTGCATAGACGTCTTTCTTTTATAATGAGGGAGTTTCTTATAGATTAATGGCCATTAGAGATAATGAAGATGTTTAAAATTTCATTGATATGTTGCATCTTTCGAGGAATAGAGTATTTAGGAGGTATACATCAGATACTGTGAGCATTCAAGTGTTCAACTCAAATAGAACATATTTTAAGCAAACAATTCAACTTTCACAACACCTCGAGTGTAGTCTACAATGACTGATATAGTGATGACAAATGTGAACGAGTTACATGATCCTAGTGTGGATATCACTAAGCCTAAGCATGTTAATATCATAGAAGAGGAACTTAACAAAGCTCTAGGACCGATTCTCAAACATAAAGAGTCATATGATCCCTATATAGAGCAAATGTTTATGGGCATAAATGACAACAAAGAGGGAGAGGAAGAACGGGATGGAAAAGACAATAGGGGAGATGTTAGACTTGACAATGGGGAGGATGATAGAGAAGATGTAGGAGATCCCAAAGTGAATCCAAAGTTTGTTGCTAATAATGTATTAGTTAGTTTTACTCGTAAGACTATGCATGTTAGGCGTCCTCGAGAAGCTCAATAGACAATGCACACTACCCAAGCTCCAAAACCTCTACAACAAAACGAAATGATAGGGTTATTAAGGATGCAATCCCTTTCTTCAACACCGGTTGTGATGGCAATAACTATGTTACATTTGAGTAAGATGTAAATGCAATGTCCAATAATGTAAGCACCAATGATGACTTGAGTGTATGCATGCAATTTAACAATAAAGATGATCTTGTTCAAGTGATGAAGAGGTTCCTCATTAAGAACCATTGCAATTTTCAAGTCGATGAATCAAGCAAAACCGTATACACAATACATTTCAAAAAGAAGGACAGTGGCTGTAAATGCAAGTTACGGGCATGTATGAAGAAGTGGAGGCGCTTTTAAAAATCACAATCTTAGAAGGATCCAGCATTTGTGTCAATATAATAATAAACTATGATCATTTACAAATTGGCAGTAACATAATGGCTTGAAGCTTGTAAAGAATAATCTAAATGTGAAGGCTAATGACCTTACTCAAATATATCAAACACATTTGGATATATTGTAAATAGAAGAAGGGTTTTTAAGGGCAAAAGGAAGGCAATTGAGATTGTTGTGGTACTTAGGAGAAATCCTACAATGAGCTTCTAAAGCTACCAAACGCAATTAAAATAAGTGACCCCATAGAATAAATCAAAAAAGGGTAGAGCTCGTTGATAAGATCAGGGGTGTCCTAATTTAAGTGGATTTTTTAGACCTTTAGACCATGTGTATATCCTTGTATTGAGCTATACCGACGAAAGGCTGGGTTTTAAGGCGTCTCTTAACTACCTTTCATCATGCTTGATCAGTACCTAATCATGGCTTTAGAGGCGAGATGGAGGGCAAAGACATATACGTTCCACTTACCCATCGAGGAGACTACAATCACACTCTAAGATGTGGAGGTGCAATGCTAATTACCGATTGAAAGGATTGTAGTAGCTAAGAGGATAGAGATAGAGGGCAATTGGGCCATTGAGTGTAAGATAAACTAAGATCGAAGCCAACTAGGATCAAAAGGGGGGCATTTAATCATAACATGGCTATGAAAGAATTTCAAGTTGCTACTATGTAAAGTAGACAAGGAGACAATTAGGAGCTGTGTGCGCATTTATTTTGGAGGATTTATCTTTGCAAATAAATCCTTTAGCCTTATCCACCTCATGTTTTTGCCCTTACCAAAGGACTTCATGATTGTAAGGCAGTTTAACTAGGGCTTTGCATGTTTGGCATTATTATACAAACAACTGTGCTCGGCTGCTCGATCTAACGCTCGCGAGATTAGAGGGGCTACCATCCTTTTACAAGTTCGGGTATAGGAAAAATTTCCCCACATCACCACATTACATTGATACGGTTTCATAATTGCTGAAGGGAGACCATTGGTAACCTAACGAAGGGTAGAGTACGATACTACTTAGCATGTTATCCATGTAGTTGATGCTTGTCACACTATATTCAACTTACATACCACATGCTAGGTATGATATACTTAGTCTTTTTGTATATACTTGTACTTTTAAATCTCACACACATTTCGTTGCAATGTGATTCTTGTTAGGTGATTTGAGAGCTCTACTTTAAGGAGTTGATTCAACTACTACCCCACTTTTGTAGTGTTAAGCAACATAATGAATGACTCGAGTCTCATTCATTTGCTTCCATATAGTATAGTAGTGTTTTTCCAACTATATAGTTCGTTGGTTCGGTGGGTATTAGCTACCTCCACAAGGCGTCAACACCAATGATCACCTCTATCAGATTGATTTGTGATTTAGGATCAATGTGGACTAGCTATACATTCATAACTATTACATATGCCTATGGGCCAATTGCTACCTCAACCTGGTCCAAGTTTAAGGTCCGAGTAAAGTCAACCCCAATTACTAACCCTAGCATAAGGAGATTACGCATTGGTGTATAACTCATTAGGGAGCTATGATAGGATGATCGATAAGTACACATCTCACTTGATTTGCAGTATATATGTATATAGATCATATTTTATATAAACCGATACCACCTTCTCTATTCAATTCAAGTCAACTTACTTTGTGATGTGTGGTTAACATAAGACTATCCATCTTCACTCACAATTGTAAATAGAGCATTGCAGTTTGTTTAGGAGCATAACAGACTATCTTATATCCTCAACATGTATAGAAGTAATAGCACAACTAAAGGGTATTAGACGAAGATCAAGGAGGACCTAACCTTAACCCTATTCCACCTCCTCTTCCTCTACCTAAAGGTAAAGTTAGGAGTTTGAGAAAGAGTTTTTCAATAGAGGCATGGTCATGGTAGCTACGACTAATATACAATATCTCAAGGGTGCCATTTCATCAACTTGGGCAATATTGGTTCTAGCTATGGGGATGGTCTCAACTCTAATGTTAATATTAGCTTCCCGACTTGTTCCAACTCTTGCATAATTCTAAAATTCCAACATAAGATGAAACTCTTAACTCTCCGAGCTCTTCATAAGCGACATTTGGGCTACTCACAGTCATTTATAGGAGATGGTGTGACTTAACTCATGCTAGCTTCCTAAATGAGTCCAATACCTCCTAAGGATCTTGATGATACATTAATCTTTAAAGTCTCCACAATATTAAAGGCATTCATTGTTATCCTGATCTTGCAAAGCATTTGTATGGCATAAAAGGAACTAAAAATATCATATTTGTATTTAGTTATATGAGTCAAAAACAAGAGATATGGTGTATATGAATTTTTGTAAAAACATTTATGGACCTTTTAATAAATGTTGATATGTGTTGCACATTCTCTCTTTTACAACAAACTGTAAAATTTATAACCTCTACATAAACTCTTAATTTTTGTTGCTAATTGAAGTATGAGCCAATTGTCAATGGTATTGAAACTTGTGTTGGTACCTTTTGGCAAATGGAGCTCGTCTAGTGGATGGGAAAGTTTTAACTGTGTTAACTAATTGAATATTTTGCAACTAATAATGTATTTTAGGTTAATGCTGTTTTTCACTATCTTCTACAAGCCTAATTATAGAGGACACATAATACATGCACCTTTGTATATGAAACACCAGGAAGCAGCATTTATTACATACACCTTTAATGTATTTCAATGTAACATGCACCTTTAATGTATTTCAAATTACATTGAAAGCACATGCCATGTGCCCTTTTTTTGGTTCATTGGATAACTTTTTACATTGAAGGCACATGCACTTCACTCCCCTTTACGTAGAATATTTATTGACGAGTCTTTTTCAATAATATTTTCCAAAAAGAGCCCATATTCTAATAAAACTCCTCCATGAGATGCATCACTAATAAAGATACTTTTATACAACCAGCTAAGTGATCGCAATAATTCAGAAGCACTACAATACTCAAAGATCAAATTGGTGAATTAGACTATAGTGCTGTCATACCAATCCAGTTACGACAGACCATCGAACAAGAAGAAAAGCGCATATTAAGTGTAGTGCACGGATGCAGAGCCCGAACAATAGCAGAACAGTCGCTTGGGAGCAAAACTGCTTGAACTCGAGCAAATTAAACACCTTCAATCGAGTGCTACAAGACCCTATGATATAGTTGTACATAAAAGGGGTAGAGAAAAATGACCGTTGCCATCAATTTCCAATAATTACTGCAGGAAGATGTTAATGGAGATTCAAAGAAAACCAAGAAGGTCAACTAATTACCACAAAGTGAAGGTCAACTAAATCTGGGATTCCTCTTACTTTTGGTATTTTGCTCCACCATTTGATTGAATTAAGAAACAATGGAGACCAGAGAGAATGATGACTGATTTTGCGATACTGAACATGAATATCACTACCCGTAATAGGGAGGTTGTCCTGGTAACTGAATTCCTCCAGGACTGACATTTTGTTGAACCCCTGGTTGAGGCAATCCCGCTGAAGTAACACTAGGAGTACTTTGGCCGCTTTGTGTCATGGGAGAAGAGCCAGTCGGCAGTACAGAAGCTGCATATTGAGGGAGCACAGAGGGCGTGAGAGCTTGACCAGGATAACTACCTGGGAGAGAAACAAAGCTTTGGCCAGCACTTGCTGGATTCCACAAAGGTTCCTGCCCAGCAGGCATCGGAGGCTGCACATAAGATGCAGGAGTATACTGACTTCCAGGATAGACTGATGTTCCAGGAGGGTTCAGTACAACTGCTGGTGAAGCAGGAAAAGCCGATATCAGCTCTGATGCAAGCACCGTTGACCGAGGGACTGTGTAATCTCTACTTTTGTCGCTGTAAGCCTACAATAAGGGATAAAGTTACAGTCTAGAAGCATACTCCATAAACTACTTTCCAATTTCTAGTATTCATCTAGTGTGACAGAACCATAAATTAGACTACATAAATGAGAATTCAAGTGTTCAGAGACCATACACTATAGATCCACTTCTTCATATCAAATCCTTATTTTTTCCTCTTAAATTCATATCCTCAAGAACTTTAACTCAAAGCACATTTTAATACCTTTATATTGAGATCAGTATGACGAGAGTATGTTAGATGAAGCTTACAATAACCACCATCATATATGCAATGCCCCTCTAGTGCATCTTTGGCAACCGCTGCTGTTGTTATGTCTAGAAAAGGAAATTCAAAAAACCAATTAGAGATCCAGCGTAAACTTTATCGTGTAAATTAAACCATGTTCTTATATCTATATTGAGCAAGAGGAGAAATTCCTACGAGGCATCTAAAGCAGAATTAGCATGCAGCAAAATTGTAATCCCAAAGTAAATCCCTAGAGCAATACCTTGATTTATTGGCCAATGAGGCCAATGAGGACAGAAATAATTTACGCAATGAGAATGGGGTAAAACTATGAATTTAAGGTTCAAGAAGTATTTGCCACATGTTTGAAATTTATTTAAAAAAATTATGCAGTGTTTAATATAAACATTGTCCAAAGAAAAAATATGACATCTGATGTTCCCTAGGGAAGGAACAAAGATAGAGGTAGAGAAGGGAAAAAAAAAATGCTGGAGTAGATGAATAAAAAGACTTCAAAAGGATGTACAACAATGACTCATTTACTTTGGATTTGATGCAACAACAAAAAGCGGCTTTGTAATGCAGCACTAAACTGAATATCAGGCAAAATGGCATACCAGGGTATTGAATCAATGCTTGTGTCCCACCATTCTTCTCAAATATTGCAATTTTTTGCACAGGCCCAAATGCTGAGAATACCTGCATGATGTCAAGCAACATAGATAAAAGGTCAAGTACAGAACTGGAAGTTGTTTGAGGGAAAATGAGAAGGGTTCTCACCGTGTAGAGTGCATCCACTGTAACAGCATACTGCATATTTTCTATTGAAGCAAGAAGGACATTACTCTCGGGTTCCATCTTTTTACCATCAGGACCCAAAATGGGCTGAAGAAAATAGCTTATCAGCACATAAAATTTGACATTGCACAATTTTGAATATACAAACAAGAGTTCACCTGTGCTAGTCCATCAATTGCAGTAGGATTAACAGGAAGATAAGGGTTAGTGTAGTCCCTGCAACATTAGGCAAAAGATGAACAAATGCAACTCAATATTGTCAATATGTGCAAAAATGGAGGCATCATGCCAATTGATTTTACATCTATATCAAAAGTTGCTCTGTGTGTTCCCAGAAGAGCTCAAAGAAAGATTTCTCAATTACCCACATACCTGCTTCTATGAGACTGAAACTTGATGTTCAAATCTGTGTGAGCAGAGTAAGAAATACGCAAGTTGCATGACTTCACATGCTCAGGAAGCAAGTACCTGTGTCAAGATGCCTGTTAGTCTCAATTAGTATATTTCTAGACACATTCATGTTCATGTAGCAGGCACAATTGTGTGTGTCCTCAGGGATGTGTGGGGCTGGGGGCATGTGTGTGTGTGTGTGTGTGTGTGTGAGAGAGAGAGAGAGAGAGAGAGAGAGAGAGAGAACAGAAAGGGGGCCTGCATACCTGGGTATACTTCTTCCATCTAAATGAGTTCTAGCTGAACATGCTGTCTCCACATCACTGTACTGAATAAGTGCCTATAAGTACATAAAAGACCAGACTTAGAAGAAAAGACATATGAAGGAATCTTAAAATTATAAGAACTTCATTTCTAGCAATCAAACCTGAAAGCCGGCAGCCTTCTCAAATGTTGCAATTTTGTGCACAAATCCAAAAGCAGAAAATACCTAAATCAAGTTTCCAAACAAATTTCACATACGTCACACTTGGACAAAATATAAACAAAATCTTGCAGATATGTAGACAAGCCCAAAAATAAATAAATCGAAATGGGTTGAAATAAGTGCAGAATGACACCTGTAAACCTATGCGTGAAGATAGACCTTAGATAGCAGTAATCGAATATGATAACATTTCCATACTGTTTCCACCAAGAAATCAATAAAGGCATTGCCATCAGTCAACTGGCCCATACAAAATCAATTTTCCTTCAATTGCACAACACTACTATAAAGGAAAGTTAGAAACTATTTTGTGCGTGTCATAGAAATTGACCCATGTTCTAAGAAAGAACACATGGAACCATAAACAAACCCGAAATTTCAAAATAGACATTGCCTCATAAAGGAGGACAAAAGTGCTGAACAAAGATCCATACTTGTAAGAATTACAAATGAAAATGTTTGAAGGTTTGACATTACCAAACTCTAACATCAGCAAGGGCATGGGTAATTACAGTTAGAGGATATTAAATAAGAAACAAGGCCAGAATAGAACCACCTACATACAAACCTATATTAACAAAATATTTCTTTTTATCTATGACCAGAATGACACCTTCAGATGAAGTGCTCAGTATGCTACTTTCAGCAACAAACCATATTGCCTGTTCCAAATATCAAGCAATGGAAGATAGAAAGGTATGGGATTGAATGGAGGATGGATGTAGCAATGCTTGTCTAATCTAAACTACATGCTTGTATATTTCACGACCTACTGGAAGTGGGAAAATATCACTAATACTTTATGGGAATAAAAGATTCAGTAAACCAGCAGCAATGCTAATAAGAAATAATGAACTTATCCTAGTCATGCTATCGATTACATGATGCCACTATTGTCTTACTGCAACAAGAAAATAGTTGTATAGATAATCTTATACTTCCAGTCAGTCCATTAGAAACAAACTTTTAGTACATAAGAGATATGCAAGAATGAGTAACTTAGACAAAATACAAAGTACAAACTACTAACTAAAGCCTAAATAAGAAAGAAGGTCAGCATCCTGAAACACCTTGTTATCATATTTGTATCCAAGAAAATCATCCTCTGATTACACATGAGAGTCAAGGACAAACAAGTTCAACATGGGTACACAATTCTGATATTTCTCTTAATCCAAATAATAGAATTGATAGCTGTATTAGTGAATGATGCCATCAACTCATTTGTGCTTCCAATGACCAGTGTTAGAGCAAATCTGGAGGGGCACAAGGGGGAGAAGATTTCCTATTGGATTTTTGAAGGGGAGCTCAAGATTGAAAGAGTTAATACTATTGGCCACTATGAATGACCGGTGACAAGAATAGGCATAAAGTAGAGGAGCAGGCTTCTAATGAAAATATCATTGACACATTATGCAATTAGAGCTATACCACCATAGAAGTAGGCCAAGTCTGAGCATTATGCTATACCTGATGAGCAGGATCAGCACCTGTATAAATTTTTGTGAAGGTTTGTAATAGGATTTGATCCTCATTAGATCACCTGTGCTATTAGCCTCTATAGCACCTCCCTACCAAGGAACATTAGTAATTTGTCATCAACCATTGATCAACCGATTTATACAACACAACAGTCAACTACAACTAAGTCGCATTCTTCAAAATGGTCTACACTGAAAATCAAAGCCTACGAAAGTATCCCCCCAAAAGATAGTATCAATTAGCAATTTGCAAAATTAGAGCTTCTCAATTGCAGCTTACATGAGATGCCCATATCATTTCATATAATGAGTATCAAAGACATCAATTTGCATTAAGATATCAACTTGATGATAATCTTGAGTCTAATGGGAAAATTTTAAGCTGATAACTTTCAAAAGGTTCCGCCACACAAATGACATGAAGCTCTCTGAACTTCTAGGCTGGCCCCACTCTTTAGGGACAAGAAAATGAATGAGAAAATTGAGTCTAAAAAAAGAAAAGTGCAATTTCATGGTCCTGTAGACACTCTTGTAGAATTTTCTTACAACGTCAAGTGGCATACAAACGAACTAACTAATGACCTCTTTGAAAATGAATTAAGGCTCCACAATGAGAACCTGTCACTTGAATTGAGGTATGAGCACTCATTGCAGGTTCCTGCCTGCCAAATTTCGAGCACAGGGTGACACAACCACTAAACAATCAAATATGTATAATTATGCACAACATCTTCATTTGTACAGCATTAGTCTAGTTTGCATGTTTATAGGTGATCAATCCCATAAATATTTGCAAATTGACCCCTTGTCCATATCCATTGTCTAAGTTACCAAATGGGAGAGATGAAGACATTGTTGTCACATTAATTTATATACTTCCACAGAGTGCTCAAAGAATCCAGCCAGTATAATCTTGCATGCTTGTTATCACATATCAGTCTACCCAAAAAAGACTGTAACAACAAAAAAAAAATAGATGAAGATGTAGCTTACCAGGTGGATGACGTCTATGCTCACATCACCAGCTTCTATGCCTTCAATAGTCACCAGCAGCACATTTCCAGGAACATCTCCTGGACTCTTGTTGTGTACAATTTCATGTCTATTAGAGTACTGAATGTATACAGTTTTACCACGAATCTGTGCAGGGTCTGAAGACGAAGCATAATATGAAACCATTGATATTGCCTGGCTTAACTCAACCTGAGTTTAAAGCAAATTAATCAGTTACATGTAATGAATTATCCCCCTCAAAAGAAATGGCCACACATTAACAAGGACAAAGGTAAAAACTCTCCACTAGAAGAACAATTTGGACAGGATAGAATTTCCAATCTGAAATCTAACAAAGATGCATAAAAAACAAAATCAATATAAAAATAGCAATAGCTATGCCAGAAGTAGAGATGGCTAGGATCCATCCCACATTGTGGGAAAAAGGCTGGAGAACTGTCATTGTTATTATTAGCCAGGCCAAAGGGACGTGGCCACCAAGATTATGCCTGTCTTCTATTTTAGCAGTCACTGGCCCAAATAAACTAAAGTTATCTTGCTTTACGAACAACAGAAAATTTATTAAATGACAACTGGAAAACCTAAAAGGAGGGTGATGTCATATGTGAGGACACACAGAATCTTATGAAAGGTATACTCCAAAATCCACACCATTAGGAGGTACCACGAGAAGTATCATTTTCATTTTGAAGTAAACACATCCAAGCATTCATAAATTTATTTCCTCAGCCAAGATCCATTTTTCGAGGTCATAGCCAGCTCTACTCTAGTTGTTTGGCCAAACTCAGGCTTGCAACAACCATTAAGCTTAAACCATTTAGCAAGCCATAGAGTTACACTTCATTACAAGTCTATGCTTTTATATTGAACACTTACGGCCCATTTACTTAGAGGTAATGAAATAAGTAGAGCATAGAAAAGTTATGTCTCGGAAATTACTATTGATAAAAATAGGTTAGAAATTTCTATTCCAATATTTATTTTATGTATTTTTTTATTGTTAGGAATATTTATCCAAGTGTTCACTCCATTTCATTAATTACAGTAAGTAAAGGATACGAATAAAATTACCAGTTTACCACTATTTAGTCATTTTGGAAAATAACCAAAATTTATTTTCATATTAATTAAGACATAATGGTTGTAATATTTGAACTTTTTATTCCCTATATAAAGGAAATAAAAAATTTCACCTCTTCTTAGATAATATTTATTCGAGTAGGAATAGAAAAGCCCTAGGATATTATGATTCCCTTCCCATTTTTCCAAGTAAACATGGTAATAGACAATTGAAAAGGAATGATAATTCTATTCCCTCTTAATTACCTCAAAGTAAACCTTTCCACCAAATAGTTAAACCATGACAGTCATTTGTCACCGATCATGTCTCCATCTATGCAGAATCTGTTCTTAGTGAAAAGTTAGTATGCTATTTTAATTTTCCTTTACAATGTCCAGGTAGAAAGTATATCATACTGTTCCATTGAGAGTGGTTTTTGAAAGCTTCTGTGTTGAGAAGTAATTGGCCTTGTATAAATTCCAGATCAATACATATCAAGAAAATATATTTACTTATGAAGGTAGGGGGGCAATCAATCGCCGGATTAATAATTATATGGGACAACCACAATAACACATGTTTCTCTCTCCTTGATTTCCCTATCTTCTACTTTATCAATTGCTATATTAAGAGAATAGGGAATGATCCAATGCTATATGTCTAATCATAGTGTTAATATTTTTTTTTTCCCAAACCCAATCTCACACACCAGCAATGTAACTGAGTTTTTAACCAATTTTACTCTAACCATTTCTCTCTCCCATGTTATCTCTCTCGTCTCTATTTTCTGGCACTTGTTACATGCTTATTAACTCACAAAACAAAATTAAATTCTCCACATCATTATACTTTGAAATAGAGTAGTCTGGCTGTATCCATTCCACGAGACAAAATACTAATTTTTTTCATCCCTTTCTTATTTCTGGTTTGGATTCAAAAAGACCTGTCTCTCTCTCACAAACACCCGAACTCCAAACCCAATTGAATCCATGATACTTGAATTCAATTGTCCCCCAAGCAGATCACTCTAGGTGCCCTGGATTTTACTTGTCTCACTAGTAGATAACTATAAGCGCCCTAATTTTCTCTCTTTCATTACTGGTTAAAACATCCATTCCTGGTTAAAACATCCATTCCCTTCAAGATTACAAGATTAAATTGAGCATTATAAGTACAACTATGGAAATATATTGCCTTTTTATGTCTCTTATTTGCCCTAATTCATTTTCACTTTTAAGTATGGTAAATTTCATCTATGTCATGTGTCCTATTGACTCTTTGCCATGTGAGTGTCATTTTATGTGGTGATCTTTGTGTTATTATGTTATTGTAATAAGATTTATCACGATGGCCAAGTTTCCACATTTTTCTGCTATGAATACGTTTTCCATTTTCAGTATCACTTTGCACATCTAGGTTCACTTCATCTTAAAAAGGTTAAATATTCATAACTTAGTGTCTCAATTTTGCAATTATCAAGTTCATTGAGAAGCTTACAATTGGGACATGGCGCATGCACATGATTAATTGGTCTCAATTTTGCAATTGAATCAATTGCATTCACAATACAAGATCTCAAGGAGGATTTTGCTACCATTGTGTAGTGACACAGAGGAAGTAGGATAACAAAAGTGTATTTTTGTTTTGGGTATTAACACTCTTCAAATTACCAACTTCCCTGTGATTGTTTTTAATAGGAGTATCTGGGCGACCTGCCTGTCTAGTGATTATAAAGCAGGTTTCTTCTTCTCTTTCTTCCAAAACTTGTTCATATATAAAGAATCATTTGAGTCATAATTGTTTGCATAAGAAGGAGGTGGTGATTAAAGCAAAAGTGGCTAAGAATAGAGCAAAATACCATTTTCCTATGTTTTTCTATTATTTCTCTTCTTTTCTTTTTTGTGCAAACTCATAATGTATCAACCTTCAATTTTATATGTTTCTACTAATGGACTGTGTTTTGCTTTAGGGTAAACACACAATGCCACTAATGATTACAATTAAAGGAAGAGATTGAAAATATAGAATCCACCACCAGTTGGGGACAATAATGGAGATTCATACCAGTCTTAAGCACCCCACTGTACTCCATCTTGATGATTGGTTCCACAATGATAAATGGTATTTTTGATACTTGACTATGCACATGGTGGCCAGCTATATAAGGGGCTTAGTAAAAGATGAGCACCTCAATGAGCAGCAAGCTGCCAATGTGAATTCTATATACCTCTATGCAGCAATACTTTAATTTCAGCTCTAGTATTAATGTTTGCTTCTTCAAAATTATGACATGAAAAAAGAAATCCTTTTTTTTTAGGAAACTTTGCATCATCTTCAATCTCTCTAGTTATGAGTAAAGAAAAGGAAATAGCAAATGGCATTATGAAAGGCATTGTTGAAAAGCAGTAGCAGGGGCACTAGGTGTAAGCTAGGGCTTAAGAGGTGGCCACATGTGATAACAACCTTGACCATTTGGTGGCCTCCTTTCTCCCATAACTGCATCACCACTGTTAAGTTTGGCTGATGATGATCATATACAGGAGGATGACAATGCTGGATATGCTTTCACCAGTCAGAATTATTGGTCTATAGATCTCATGGCCATTCCAAAGAAGAAGGTTTCACGTCACAAGAGAGACATTCCAAATGGGTCAAAGGCTTTGAAACTGATTCTCATTATAACTCAGTGAAAGGTTTGTGGCTGTGTAAAAGCTACAACATTTTGTTGCTGCAGTAGAGTTAAGGATATTACTAACGAGCAAAATGATTAAACCAGCTGATCAGGTTAGCGGCAAGGGCTTAGCTTCTACAGTTTACCTGTGGAGCTGAATATGCTAGATCCAACTGGAATAAAGCAGTGGGTTATTAGGATTGTTTTGGCCTTGACTCTAATGATCTGGAGCCTAAGAATGGAATGTAAAGAAGTATATACTGTTTCCATAATTAATTAGTTGTTTCTATGTAGTAGTTTTATTCATCAGTAGCTTTATAGGAAATGAAGCTTTGGTTTGCTTTTAGCTGGTTTTTTTCTATAAATGCTACATCTGAATTAGGAAAATTTCCTTTCTTTTCTTTTTCATCCTTTTAGTCTTATTGTGTTGTCAGTTCTATATATTGTCTTTTCTTTTTTTTTATGGTTTATAATTCGTATATTAACTACAATGAAGGTTTGCATTAATATTGGCATTAAGATATTCTTTTTTCTGCTTTACGCTGTTCTGTTAAATATTTGCCTCAAAATTGATTCATTGATCAACATACGATATAAGAAAAATGATTCAAAGCATCAATCTTATTGTTGTATCTATTTTATGCACACATCACAATGCACATCTACTAGTTTCTTACTATAGACATCATCTTATCCTTTCTATTATACTTACTTCTTTCTTGTTATGCTCCTCAGCAACACACCCCCACCCCCCACCCCCACCCCCTNACTATAGACATCATCTTATCCTTTCTATTATACTTACTTCTTTCTTGTTATGCTCCTCAGCAACACACCCCCACCCCCACCCCCACCCCCCAACCAACCCCCCCACCAAAAAAAGAAGAAGAAGAAGAACCTCTATGCAACAAAAGAAAACTTCTACTATTTCCTTTTACTTGCATTCTGATGCCAAAACAACATTAAGGATGACTACCTCGGAATAGATAAGCCATCCTAGAACACCCATGCAATAAACCAAACAAGATATGAGTTAAACAAATCAACCCACAAAACCTAGCAGGAGATGACCCTGCCCCACGGGCAAACAAACCTATCTTCAACAAACTCTTGGCCACTCGGAGCAAACTAAGCACATTACTAAACTAAATAAACAAAAACCCTAATCATTATACACCAAATAAACCCTAAAAATCCAATATTTGCAAAACTATCACTGCAAAACACCAGATATTCCATCGAAGTTATTAAACAAAACAAGGGCTCTTCACAAAACAGTTAATAAAATCGGAGCTTGGCAGACTTACGAATTCAACGAAAGCTTGGTTCTTGTTGGCGCCGACGTTGCACTTGGTGTTGACGACCTTCCCGAACGGTTTACAGAGCTCGACGAGCTCTTCTTCGCTGCAATCCCAAGGTAAATTGCGTAAATGGATCACCTTCGATGGGGTCTGGGTATATCTGAATTGCTGCTGCGATGAGGTCGACATTAGTTGATTCCAATATGCAATGAATTGTTCGCTGTGAGATCGGGGAGGATTGTAGTGGACGGTGATGGTGGCTGTGGTCCGTTTGGACGGCTAGAAAGTGCGGGATTCCTTTTGATGAAAGAAGGGGTCTGGCGTGTTTGACAACTTCAGAAAGGAAAGGGAATCGGAAGGAAACTCGTGGAAGCATGAAAATATTTTTTTATTAGTGCCTTGACTAGAAGAGTGAAATTTAAAAGGAATAATTTTATTGTCCCAACAGGCCGACCTCACGGATTAAGCAATATTAGGCATGCAAGTGGGCCTGTTATCAACTTGGGGCCAAAAAAAAAGAAACCCTCGAACCCCAGCTCTTTGGATCAGAATAGTAAGGCCTCCTCTAGTGAACGAGGGCCTAGCCCAAATAATGCTAATCATTTATATGGTGAGTGGATGCTTGTAAAAAAAAAACAAAAAACAAAAGATCCCAAGAATATTAATTCCAAAGCTCATTCAGCTTCCAGAAATCCTCTCAGTCGATCTCCCAAAAATAGATCCTCTACAATAGTTAATGATAAGAAAAATTCGGACTACAAGACCAATAATAAGTCTCAGCCAATATAAGGCAAGCAAACTCCTCCGAAGCATGGTGCTGTACCTATCGTTGTCCCACCATCCACTTCAAGCGTGAGTGGAAAGAATAGAATGACGGCAATTAGTATTGATGACCCTACACCCCATAAGGAAAAACAATTAAATGAATTAAATGTGATTAATGGCAAAGACAATTCATTTACCTTCCAAGCACATTCCTCAAATAACTTAACTAGGATTAAAAAGAAAGTTACTCAAGCCAAAAAGTGGCACACACCATTAACAAACATATATCAAAAAGCAATCCTAACCTTCTCCATCAAAATCCTTCGTCCATGTAAACACTCTTCCTCCTAGATTAGGATCACTTGATGGCAAGGGGTGATTGTAGAACTATTGGATGTGAGAAGACTCTTAAGACAAATGATAAACTGAATCTAGTGCCAATTGTAACAGCACAAATTAGCCACACAAAAGAAGAAGTCTTTCTCACCAACTTAAGGTTGACCATAGTCACACGGAGAACTTACTCTATTCAAATGAGTGCTCTAGTGTCCAGGAACACAATCAAGTCAAGAATGTTAATGAAAAAGTCGAGCAAGACACTAAGACTCTTAGTAAAATACATGTTGACCAGGACCAACCTAAAAGTTCTCAAACAAGTTGTTACAATTGCCATTGCTTTGATTCTAAAAGAAGTTCAATCTCCAACAATTAGTTTTTCAGAATTCAGAAGAATCATTAGCAATCCAGGACATAGATCACAACCCTAGTACTTTCTATACTAAGTTAAAAGGAACAAAGTAAGTAGTTGGAGAGTTAATGTGGTACAAAATGGTCACATCAATTATAAAAGAAGAAAGATTGCCCACTTCCATTAAGAAAGCACGAATTCTAGCTTAGAATGTTAGGGGTATAAACTCCTTAAGGAAACAGGAGAATATTATTGAGCTCCTTGACTCTTATATGGCTAATCTAGTTCTTTTACTTGAAACAATACTAGATTCACTTACTACTTACACTTTTTGCCACATATCACAATATGATGGATTTGCAGTTAAGGAAACTAAAGGCTAAAGTGGTGGAATCCTGGTGATGTGGAACACTTCTGTCCTTGATGTGGAGGTAGTACGATAGATGCCCCAAACTTTTCATCTACAATGCAAGGTTAGACACTCTTCTCATTCCTAGTTAATTTCTACCATCTATGGTTCCTTACACCCTATGAAGAAATCTGTTTTACGGAATAACTTAGGAGATTTTGCACATTTGATTATGTTAAATAAACCTTAGTGTGCTTTAAGAGATTTCAATGATATATTATGCTCACATGAACAATGGGGGAGGAGTTCCTTTTCACATAATTAAAGCTTTTACTTATTTCCAATGCATGAACGACTGTGGATTATCTTATGTCCGATATGTGGGTCCAAAATACACATGGTCAAATGAGCAACAATTATCATCCCTCTTTTAGAAAAGGTTGCATAGGGCTTGGTGTAACACTAAATGGAGGAACTTATAGCCTAAATGCAAGCTCTTCCACTTAAGGAAATGGCCTTTAGATCACAATACTATACTCTTAAAAACTTACCCCTAAGTATAAGGTTTAAGAATCCTCTCTTCTGATTTCCACCAATTTGGTTTACTTACCCAAGTTGCATACATTTGCTTCAGAACATTTGGTAAACTAATAATCAAGATTGTTTAAGAGCCATTGAAAACATTCCCACTAAGTTTAAACAATAAAATTCAAAAGCTTTTGGAATCATTCATAAATAGAAAAAGCAAATCATATCTAAGCTAAATGAAATAGATTCCAAATTCGCTAATTGTTCTAATGTTTAGCTTATTGAAACTCAAAATAAACTCATATTTGAATTTAGTTGTTTCCTTGATAAAGAAGTATGTCTTTGGAGAGTGAAATCTAAACAAAACTAGATCCTAAAGGGTAAAAGAAACACAAAATTCTATCATGCAACAATTCTTAGTAAGAGGGCCAAAAAATAGAATTTTAGGACTCTAAGATGATTAGGGGAATTGTATTTATGATCCTCAGCATATTAATGTTTTGATAAATTCCTACTTTGAGAAACTCTTCTTATCAACAAAAACCTTCTTAGAGTGCTTCAATCCTATTCTAAAGGCCATTAGAAGAGGGCTCTTCTTTGAACAAAAAGTTCTTTTTCAATCCCTTGTATCCGAAAGGGAAATTGTTTAGGCCCTAAGCTCTATAAGATCCCTCAAAACACCTAGGAAAAATGGCATTGGTGCTCTTCTTTTCAAAACTTGTTGGAAATTTGTAGGATTGTCAGTAGTAATTCTCATCAAAAGAATTTTTGCTAAGAAAAGCATCCTACCCAATTTAAATCAAACTTTTATATGTCTAGTTCTAAAAAATGGCTTGACCACGCCAATCACATTAAAAACTTCAGGACCATAAGACTTTGTGACACCCTTTATAAATTAGTCACTAAAATTTTAGTGGCAAGAATTCGACCTATGCTTGACTCTCTCATTTGTCATGTTCAATCAAGTTTCATTCCTGGGAGCAAGGCTATTAACAATGTTATTCTCATGAATGAAATCCTTAATGGTTATCACAAAAAGAAGGGGAAAATAAGTTGGATGTTACTCAAACTAGATGTAGAAAAAGCTTTTAAATTATTTAGAGTGGGATTTTATCAAATAGGTCTTAATTAGTTTAAATTTGCCTACATGTTAAGTAGACCTCATCTTGAGCTGCATCACAACTCTCACTTTCCAAGTCATTATCAATACCAATCTACTGCCTCCTTTCCATCTTAGTAAAGACATAAGGCAAGGTGATTCTTTGTCTCCTTATATTTTCATTCTCTGCATTGAAATTCTTAGTAGATTAATACATCTTAAAGTAAACAAAGGACTATGGAGTCCCTTCTCCATATGAGGATCAAATATGAAAATATCTCATTTAGCCTTTGTAGATGACATACTCTTATGTATCCAAACTGATGAAAAGAATGCTAAGGCAATCTTAGATGTTCTCAATCATTTCTATATGGTCTCAAGACTAAAAATCAACAAAGCTAAGTTTGGAATTTTCTTTTCTACCAATGTAGATCAACACTTGAGAGCAATTCTCATAACTTCTTTAGGCATATATGAAATATCCTCTTTTGGTAAATATTTGGGATTTTCCTTAAGTAAAGGCTTGAAACCTTCAGCTTTTGATTTTAATTTCCTTATTGAAAAAACACAAAAGAAATTGTTTAGTTAGAAAATGAAATCCTTAAGTATGGCAAGTTAGATGGTCCTAGCTTAATCTTCCATGTAAGTACTGCCTACTTATAATATACAAATGTGTCGTCTCCCAAAAGGCATCATCCAAAGGTTAACCACTATCACCAATGATTTATTTAGAAAGGATTAAGTGGAAGGAGAAAGTTACATTAGGTCAATTAAAGCTCAGTCGCAAACCCAAAAGAGAAAGGGGGTGTTAGCCTCTTCAATCTTCGAACTAAAAACAAAGCCTCTTCCTGTTGGATTTTAAGGTTTTGAATTATAGATTTATGTAACAGATTTTATTTTTCTTTATTAAACCTAAATGTCCTAAAATCCATGTGTATCAATTAAATCAAGTAAGGATTGAAAGTTTTACCTTTTTGAAGCCTTACGAAAATTTGGTTAGGTATATCAACGGTTGTTGCAAATCGCGAACACCTTCTACTAATATCCATATACGAACAAACGCACTGTAATAAGTTGTGATGTACTAGCACTACACAATGAATTTGTATTCATCTAAGAAATGTCTCTTAGTGATAGGAATCAACCCCTTAGACCAATCACAAGAAGCTGAGCTAGAGGACTTTAAGGGCTCGCATGGAAAATACTTGCTCTAAGCCATAGCCTAGACGGGGACTCCTATCCCAATTCGACTACCTGCCGACCTGTCTCCCAGATTCTTACGTATATCCACTATACTCCTACTTAGCAGTAAAGTCCTAATCCAGAAGACAGCCTAAAACTACCTAAGTCGAGCCGAGTCGAGCTACCAACTTGACTCACTAGCATTTAACTTCAAGACAATTAACCTTTTGCTAGGCTGATTGGCTCCCGACCTGATTCAGATGAGGTCGACTCCTAATTGTAACGCATTCCTATTTTCACCTACATTGTATCATATCCCAGATGTCCAGCCACCAAGCAACATGTGTCTTTTGATACAATTTTCTAAAATAATTTTTTTTTTCCGTACTGTATATTCTTTGTCTCTTTTACTCCTTTTAGTATGTCTTATGTAACCTAGTGTATAATACCCCCTTTTTGTCTTTTCTACATATAGAATAACCCTAGTGGATAAGTATATAAACCCCCACTTTCCTTATACAATATGGATCCTTTTCATTACAAAAATTACTCATTTGAGTAACCTTAGTGTTCTTATTATCCTTTAACTCTTATTTATTCTTTTTAGCAAAGAGTAGTGGTGAGTGACCCTTTAGTTTGGACCGGTGAGTTATATTTAGTCAATTGTAGGTCAAGGAAAATCAAATGGTGAGTCATATCCATTTGGTAGCTGCCCGAGTTTGCTAGTTTCTTTTCTATTTTCTTTTCGATTTGTTCGTTATGGTGCTTCTCCATGTATATGACCTCGGAGTCACATCAGCTTCGCTGGTATCAAAGTACAGTTCCATAAGGGAGTATATGAAGTTGCAGTGAAGTTTTTGTTAACCTTACTATTTGTTGTTGCTGTATTCCTTCTGTAGCTATTGTAGTATGTTAGAGCATAGCAAGTATGGTTTCATTGTTACTTTGTTTTACTCTGTTTTTCATTACGTATGAAAACAAAGCAAGTTCATTTCTACTTTATTTAGTAACTATTGGATATTAAGGTTGTTAGTAATTCATTAATCTGTTCGAAAAAGTATTATACTATGTCAAATTCGAGTATTTAGGGAGTTATCGATGACTAGGGTAGTTGTGCTCAATCTGGTCGTGGTCATAATGGTAGTAACACCCTAGGGTCCGTTAATGAGAAACTTGACAAGCTCATGAACCTTGTTGAGAGTCTAGTCACAGCAATGTAAGTAAATAGTTAACAACCTTAAGACGTATGGCCGCCTAACCTACAAGAGAATGCCCTTGAGAGACCCTATGACTAAGGCAACTGAACCAATAGCCTAATTCAACCATAGCGAGTTGGAAGAGTAGCGGGCTAAGCTGTTAAACGAAGATTAGAGTTAGAAGAGATTAAAGAAGAAGATGAGAATGTAGATGCTGAAGAATTTAGGGAAGAAGAAGAGGAAGCTGACTATTACTCGTTACCAAGATGAGGACAAGGATGCTGAGCTTCTCGAGGGCTAGATAATGTCAAGATTCAAATTCTACCCTTCAGTAGAAGTAGAGATGCCAATGAATACTTAGAATGGGAAGAGAAGGTCGAGAAGGTGTTTGACTGTTACGGATATAAGAATACTATAAAGGTCCAACTTACTACATTGGAGTTTATTGGGTATGTGACAATATGGTGGAAAAATCTACATGTAGCCTGAGCAAGGGATGGAAGATGAGGCATCAGAACTTGGGATGAGATAAAGAGGTTATTGAGGGGTACATTTGTGCCCAAGATGTACTTGCAAGATACGTTTGCAAAATTGCAACACCTTCACCAAGGAAACTAATCTATTGATGACTATGTTAGAGAGTTTTAGATGTTGATGATCCGAACTGACATGGAAGAACTAAAAGCCCGTACCGTATCAAGATTCATTTTCAGACTCAAGTATGAGATTCACAATATCGTTAAAGTGTAAAGGTTTTATAATTTAGAAGAGGCGATCGAAATTGTGCAAAGGGTCGAAAAGTAGAGAAGAAATGTTCTGAGCTGACCTAAGTAAACATTCTCTCAAGCTCCCATATTGCGCCGACTTGTTCAAGCCGACCCGAGGAGGCTATACTAAGTCGAGGAAAGGAATGACCGATTTGATCAATGCCAAGCAAACCAACATGGCCGAATAGGATAGTTAAGACGACCCGAGACTAGGCTGACCTTGAGAACCTATGAGCAAGGCTAGCCATCCAGACGGAAGACCAGTGAGGTAAAGTGTTTTAAATGCTTAGGCTTCGAATCAGTATGTTATGATACTCTAAGGAGACGTAATGGATAGTACTGATAAGAGCGACCCCGAGGAAGAAAAGAATGTTGGAGAACCTAAAGTGGGAGAAGAAGAGGAGATCTATGTCTATGCTGACCAGAGAAAAGTAATGACCTTAGTCTTGAGATGAGTCCTAAGTTCTTTGCCGAACTCTAAAGAGGACTAGAGAGATAATATGTTCCATATTAAGCGTACCATTAGAAGCCAATTGTACACAATCATCGTAGATGGAGGAAGTTGTACTAATATCGTTGCACAGTCCTTTGGTCTGCCGGCCTCAAAGCATCCCCGACCTTATAAGCTACATTGACTTCATAATAAGGGTGCTCTGTACATAATTGAACAAGTGACCGTACCGTTCAGTGTTGGGAACGTGTATAGGGACAAAGTAGTATGCAATGTCTTCCTTATGGGAGCCTCACATCTATTGCTTAGATAACCTTGGTTATTTGACCGATGTATCATTTACAACGAGTATAAGAATACCTATGCCTTTGTCAAAGATGAAAGGAGGATAATATTGCAACCACTAACCCCATCTTAAGTAAATGAAACCCATAATTAACTTACTTGAGCTAGTAAGAAGACAGCCCTAGTGATGAGCCGTAAAGAGTTCTGATCTACTAAGAAGGATGATGATCCAATGTTCTTGTTAGTTAGAAGGTTGATGGAGATAAGGGAATTGCTAGATATCCTAGAAGAAATCTGAAGATTGCTAAATGAGTTCTTCAACCTATTTCTGGAAGAACTGCCACTAATTCGAGGTATAGAGCACTATATTGATCTACAGCCAGGTATTGCCCTGCCGAATTGACTTGCGTACAGGATGAACCCTGAGCAAGTTGCTGAACTGAAGAGACAGGTAGATAAACTCATTGAGCAAGGATATGTGAAGGAGAGCATGAGCCCTTACATTGTATCAGCTCTACTCATTCCAAAGAAAGATGGTTCATGGCGGATGTGCATTGATAGCTGAGTAATTAATTAAATTACTGTTAAATATAGAACCCAATACCGAAGCTCGATGACATATTAGATGAGCTTAATAGTGCAAAGATATTTTCGAAGATTAATCTGTGAAGTGGCTACCACTAAATTCACATGAGGTCGAGCGACAAATGGAAGACCGCCTTCAAGACTTGGTACGGACTCTACAAATGGTTGGTTATGCCATTTAGACTTTACTAATGCGCCAAGCACATTCATGAGGTTAATGAACCATGTAATGCTCCTTCTACTTGGAAGATGTATAGTCATGTACTTTGATGACATATTAGTATACGGTGTTGACTTGAATGACCATGTTCGACATCTTCGTGAAGTATTTGACGTTTTGCGAGTTGAGAGGTTGTATGGGAATATGAAGAAGTGTATGTTCTGTTAGAATGAGGTGATTTTCCTAGGGTTTGTAGTGTCAGGGGATGGAATTCGAGCAGATGAGGACAAGATCCACATTGTTCTGGAATGGCCAACGCCGAAGAATGTCACTGAAGTCCGAAGTTTGCATGACCTAGCTTCTTTCTATAGGCGATTTATTAAAGACTTCAACACAATAACTGCCTTATTAACTGAGCTGACAAAGAAGAATGAAGGGTTTAAGTAGAGCGATTGAATTGAGTGAAGCTTTAAGGAGATTAAGGAGAAGCTCACCTTGGGCCTGTCCTTTTACTACCAGATTTTGACAAGCCCTTCAAACTGAAGTGTGATGCATTGGGAATTAGAATTGGTGTTGTCCTAATGCAAGAGCGACAACTCGTCGCCTACCATAATGAGAAGCTTAGTGATCCTACCTTGAACTATTCTGTGTACGAGAAAGAGTTGTACTCTCTTTATCGAGCCCTTAATGTTTGGCAACATTATCTGTTGCCACGAGAGTTTGTTATTTATACTGACCATGAATCGTTAAAGCATCTTGAGAGTTAGAATAAGCTCTCAAAGAGTCAAGCCAAGTGATTAAAGTTCATGAAGGGTTTCTCGTATGTCATCCAATACAAGAAGAGAAATACAAATGTACTTACCAACGCTCTGTTACTATGGCAAACCTTGTTGACCACTTTCCAAGCAAAATTATTGAGATTCTCACTAATTACCGAGTAGTATGCTCATGATTCTCACTTCAGCCTTATCATAGGATAGTGTAAGGACGAAATTGCTGTTAAGGGATATTATCTTAAGGATGGCTATCTATTCAAGGACTATAGGCTATGTATTTCAAATTGTTCCAAACATGAACTATAAGTCCAGGAAGCTCATAGTGGTGGACTTTCAGGCCACTTTGAGGAGACCAAGATAACTAATCTATTGAGGGAAAACCTTTATTGGCCAGGTTTGGCCAAGCATGTCCATAAGGCAGTTGGTAGTTGTGAAATGTGTAAGCGTGCTAAGGGGAAGTGATAGGAATCAAGCTATAGGACCTCTAACCCGCAATCAAGCTTAAGGACTAGAAGGGTTGGTACAATGAATCCTTATGTTTCAACCAACCCTTATCAAAATTGAATACTTCCTTACTGAGGCTGAGTACTTCCTTACTGAGTTACCTTTAATGCCGTACCGTATGACCGCCTATTATTCTGTGTTATGCCGAGTTGATGATTACTCTAATGCTGAGCTAACCAATTACTCGGCATCATGGGAGATAGAGAATTTAGACTGACTAGGCCATCCCTGCTTGGACAAGCTTACCTATTTGTACTTTTATCCGCATCCCTTAATAACCTCACCAATGCAACATCGTTATGTGTATAGTATTGTATGGAGAATTTATAGCACTAATGATTGTTTTTCTTGTATATTCATTTTTACCCTCTTGTATCATGTACATTGCTTTTTTAGGAAATGTTCTTATTGTCTTTTCCTTTTTGGGTAAGTTACCCTAACATACAGGTATAAATACCCTTGTACTTATAGCTGTAACTCAGTAGATTACCTTCAATACACTTGAGTACTTTCTTCTTTGCATAAATACTGCTTGTTTACTCTTGGCATCACTCTTATTGTTTCTCTTAAGCAAGGTTAGGTGGCGAATAACCTTACCAGACCAATTCGTGCATCATATCGAATTGTGTCGTGAGTCATCGGGAGTTCCTTTGGTGCGTCATATCCTCTGGAACTATTCGTAGGTTTTTATCTATCGTTCCATCCATCTCTATCACTCTTTTCGTACCTTTCCCCATTAACTCTTTTTTGAGTTTTCAGCAAGCTTGGACCCATTCAGTGATTAACCTTGTCTATTTTTGGTTAAGTTCATAATAGGAAGAGAGAACCTTATGGAGAGTATATGTCTCTGCCGACGCCAACCTTACCTTGGGCTGATCTCAACATAGACTTTCTCTTAAGGTTGCTCTAGACATCTTAAGGGAAAGATTCCATTTTTGTTATAGTGGACCATTTCAGTAAGATGGCACACTTCATTCTATGCCATCGAACTAACGATGCTCTATATATTACTGATTTGTTTTTACAGGAGATTATCTGACTACATAGAGTATCGAAGACTATTGTCTTAGAATGAGATACAAAATTTTTGAGCTATTTTTGGAAGACTCTTTGGAGGAGACTTAGAACCAAACTCCTATTCAGCTCTAGTAGCCACCCTCAAACTGATGGCCAGATTGAAGTGGTAAACAGGATATTAGGCAATTTGCTCAAAGCTGTTGTGGGAAAAAACTTAAGGGATTAGGATCTATACCTACCAGTTATGGAGTTTGCATACAACCGGACCGTCTATAACACTACTGGGAAGACCCCATTTAAGGTCATCTATGGCTTTAACCCTATCATTTCCCTGGATATGATCGGCACCCTAGCAACTACTGAAAAGAGTCAATCTGGAGTAGATCAAGCCCAAGGATTACATAAGCTACACCAGTCTGTCATGAGGAAGATCGCTAAGTTCAATTAGAGACAATAAGAGATTGGCAGTCGAGACTGCTAAACAATTTCTTTCTAACTAGGAGACCTAATATGGATACATCTCAACCGAGAATGATTCCCACACTTGAGACAAAACAAACTATCTCCTTAAGCTAATGGTTTATTTAAGGTCTTGAAGAAAATCAGCTACAATGCCTACAATCTCCTTAAGCTAATGTATCCAATCTGATTCCCTATAAACCAACAAAAGACCCTACGAGCGTCTTAAAAGAACGAGTAGAGACTACTTCAGATTTGAGGACAAATCTTTCTAACCCCTAAGTAGATGATAGGAATCAACTCCCTGGATCAATCACAAGAAGCCGAGTTAGAGAACTTTAAGGGCTCGTATGAAAAATACTAGCTTTAAGCTATAGCTGATACAGGGACTTCTATCCCAATCTGACCACCTGCCAACCTGTTTCCTAAACCCTCACATGTGTCTAACATGGTATTGCCCAATAGTGAAGTCCTAATCTAGAAAACAGCTTAGAACTAACCTAGCTGAGCTACTGACCTGATCCACTAGCGTCTAATTTCAAGATAGTTAACCTTTTGCTAGGCTGATTGGCTCTCGACTTGACTCAGATGAGGTCGGCTCCTAACTGTAATGCATTCTTGTTTCTACCTACGTTGTCTCATATCCCAGATGTCTACCCACCAAGCGACATGTGTCTTTTGATACAATGTTCTAGAATAATTCTTTCTTTTCTGTACTGTATATTCTTTATCTCTTTTACCCCTTTTAGTATGTCTTATGTAACGTAGTGTAGAATACCCCCTTTTTGTCTTTTCATACATATAGAATAACCCTAGTAGGTAAGTATATAAACCCCCACTTTTCTTGTACGACACATATCCTTTTTAATACAGAAATTACTCAATTGAGCAACCTTAGTGTTCTTATTATCTCTTAACACTTATCTATTCTCTTTAGCAAGGAGTAATAGTGAGTGACCCTTTAATTTGGACTGGTGAGTTATATCCAACGAATTGTAGGCCGAGTAAGATTGAATGGTGAGTCATATCCATTTGGTAGTTGCCTGGGTTTGTTAGTTTCTTTTCTATTTTCTTTTCAATTCTTTCGTTGTGGTGCTTCTTCGTATGTACTACCTTGGAGTAGCATCACTTAGTCTTTCATGTTTCCTCTTTATTTTAGTATGCAAAATTTCCCTATGGGTTTATTGTCGAGGACAAGCGTCAGCATAACCCTAATAAAGAGATGCCTCTATCTATATATAGAGGAATAATAATATCTTCTTAAAAATGTTACGAGATAATGGGAGATATTATAGATAGTAACAATATTTAATATGATCATTATTTATTATTTTTCTCCAAAAATAATAAATGTCATTACTTATCATTCTTAAACTATTTAAGAATAATAAATATTTCAATAATTCTCATAACCCATTTTGTTTGTTCTTTGTATGCAACCCTATAGGTTCATATAATGTTAGCAGTAGGCCTAAAACTCCTTTTAGACTTATAAGATATAAGTTGCCTCTAGTAAGACATTTTGCCTACCTAAATTAAGTGAAGGTTGGTGATCCGACTTTACTTATTAAATAGTTAGTTATTAAGTTCCTTTGTCACACGATATCTATGATTAAACATAAAATGTGGATCAAGACACTCTTATATTGTTCAATCACTCGTTTCTTGAATCTAAAGTTCAATTGATATTGATAACTCCTTATGAATTCATTTAAGTATGGCCATGCATTTTCTTAATCTTACTTTTCAACAGGCCTAAAGATATTTCTCTTAAATTAATGACATGGACAAATTCCTTCACGAACACTCAAATTCCTCCATATATTTTACTCTATATCCAATCATATTCTTATAATCATTCGATTAATAAAATGATAAATAACTAAATCAAAACATGGAAGTTACTATGTAGGAATCCGTGCTATCATCAAGTCAAAGGATTATAATAACACTATAGTGAGTAGTACTTATCAAATTGATCCATGTAATACTCTTATAGTGGGTCCGTAAACCTCGCAAATCTAGCTTTCTAAGTATAGAATCAAACTCCTAAACTGTAGATGATTTCCTAAAGTCAATAGAGCCAATAAGATTTAAAACCGATTAAAATCTCGATTTAAAACCTAAAGCGAATATGAAAAACCTTAAATTATCAATTGAACCTCTAATCTTATACAAAGACCTTAAAACCTTAAGTATATGTAACTGTAAAAGTTTGACCCCGAACCTTATCAAAACCCTAAGATAACAACTGAAGATTTAATTGCGTAAAAAACTTTTATACTTTAAATGTATATAAACATTAGTGATTGTGGTTGAAAGTAATAAAACCCTAAAACTATAACTGTGAAGATATAAAAGTACTAATTCACTATACTTTACTCTAAAACCGTAATTGACAATATATCCTTATTATCATACTAAATCATTAGTAAAAAATTAAAAGATAACTTTCAATCATTCATAAATACATATAATACTAAAGTAATCAATTAGAAACTAGTATATTGCATTACAGATCATATTCATCTTCTAATTATATAACTAGGTTAGTATTATATAGAGTTAGGTGTTTAGTTGATGATTGTACTACATATAGTAGGTATTGGTATCCTAAATGATATTTTTCATGATAATTATATTAGGTACCATACAAAATTGCATATATAGAATATAAATACTTAGAGGAAGATTTCATTAACTATTTTTACTAATCATTTCAATAAACTTCACATTTCCTTTTATTTCCTTAATTTTCCTTAATTACCTCATTATGTACACACAAATTACATATAATTTTAAGAGAGTTTAACCAAGTCAAAGGTTGACTAAGTCTACAAATATATCACTGTCATCTAGAGTTTTCTTCCTTTCTCTTTAACTTTCTACACATTTTTTTTGTCCAATTTTGCCTCCTTTCTTACCATCTACTTTATCCTCATCTAGACCCCACTTGTTTTCATTTTCATATACAAAGGATTACACAAAACAAAGCTCTTTTCCCCCATCTTCAAACTGTTACCCCCTTTCCCTTTCATCCCTTTCCAAATTTCAAAACTTACTTCCATATTTCAAGGACAAAAGGTATGTTTTATGTGATTCTTCCATCTTACATAATAGCAAGTTGTATATGTTAGATTAGCTTGAAGTTTACATGTAATATGTACATGTATGTTGACTTGTATACATGTACCTTGACTTGTATACATGTACCTAAGTGTAGGAATACTTAGGTAGAAGGGTAGAATACATGAGTACATGTACTATAATAATACATGTAAGATCTTTATGTGTGTATTTTGGTAGAAAACACAATATAAGTATAGTTATGCATATGAATAAGTGTAGGAATACATGTATACATAACATATAGTATGTATATTCATATGGACTAACTAGGTATGTATTATTAGAATATAAAGTATAGATGTACATATATATAAGTAAGAATAAGAAAACCAATTGTACATAAACTTAGTAAGCCATGTACATGAATAACCTTTATGTACATAACCTAAAATGATGAATATACTAACTATATATATATATATATATACCTTGCTAAATAAGCTCATGAAGTACAAAATATGGAATTTGTGAAGATTTCTTAATAGGGTAAACTAGGCATACGAAAATACTTATATAATTGTATGTATATACAAGTATATGTATTAGTACATGTATAAGTACACAAGTATACATACTAGTATATTAGAATTATAAGTATATAAATAACATGTATATAAAGTACATAAAACACATAAGCATGAAGTGTACATATATAATGGATGATATAAGCAATTGATGATATAAGTGATGACATAAGGAAATAATATATATATGTATATACATACATAAGGGTTGAAACCTCTTTAAATTCCTAATACACATCTTAAATTGAATTAGTCTTAATTAAACACATAAATTAGTAAAGACAATATAAAATTATCTAAATGTAAGAATCTAATGGTTAATTAAATCATTAAGTACTAAAATAGGATATAAACATAAGCAATAAGAATATTTAAGTTTCAATAGTTAAAATTTCAATGAATTTAGTCTATATCATAAAACATGGGTTTTAACGTTCAAAACGAACATCATTGTGTGAATGTACATCCGAAAATGATGCAAAATGACTATAAGTTCATAAATATCGGAAATAAAATGAAAAGGTTACATACGATTAGTGACGAAGCCTAATCGGATAAAAAACTGATAGTAATCTAAGTAAAATTAGGTAGATAGATATTTAGAATCGTTAGCTAATTCAATTACTTATTATCCTTGTTATATCGTAATGATTAGGTGATCTTGACGCGGGCGAAGATCTTACGACCGATTATTACGACTAAAGCGAGTCGTCATGGTTGAGTGAGTATTTACCCTATGACTTCATGCTTGTATGTGATTGCGGATAGTGAACTTAAATGATATTGTTAATTAATTGTTGTGTGGGGTCAAGAAATGCTTATCTATGTTATTATGTGCAGAATTGTGAATTTACCTTAAGTATGAATAATAATTTATTTGTTGCATGATAGTATAGATAATGATTGTGTGTGCTATTGGATGGTCACATTATAATTGGACTTAACTATACTCGGCTCATAAGAAGAAGCTGGTACATTCATCAACATGCATTGCATAGACATAATTCCGGCCATCATATCATATGGAGGTAGAGAGAGGCTATTTAAGGGTTATTATTATAAATTTATTGGTTTTGTATGGTGCACTCGTACAAAATGATATTACCTTGGCCCGTAGGAATACTAGGCAATGAAGGTGCCAATCGCCTGGCTAAGGGTTAAGTCCATAGGCCTCCATTTAGGGGTAAGTGTGGACTATAGGGGCCTACTCACAATTATACTAGAACTTGGTTTTTATGAAAATGGAAGATTTGTTTTGTTTAAATACGAAACGTAGAGTTCCTAGTAAAGTAAGTTCTAATATAATATTCAGATCTGATTGGTGTCATATATACTCCAACCTTGACTTCAGAGGGTATTAAATTTAAGTTGCGTATAGTGACTAGTTAATTATACGTATTGTTTTGGCATACTATTTGCTCATTCATTCATATGCTTGAATTAAATGTGTTTATAACTTACTTGTTGGTGTGGTTGAGAGTTTAACTCACTAAGCTCTTGTAGCTTACTCCCTAATAGTTTTTCTTTTGTAGGTTGATAGACAATCGAACACAAGTTAAGAGCCAAGCATTGAGTGCATTTACTGAGACATTTTAGAGGTTTGAATTAGAGAGAAGTTGTTTAGTTCATATGAAACTTTAAATATAAATATCACTTATATATTTAGATTTAGCAACTTCAATAAGTTTGAATTTTATGTTTATACTATTTGATCATATCATTTGGTAAGGGATACTGATTTTCTGTAGTTTTGAGGAACTGTGGGATATCAAACATCTATAATTATTTATATTTATATGTTATAATAAATTAATTATTTAAAAATTAGTAATCTTAGTGATTTATTATTTAGAGTCTTGTAATCTTTGACTAACAAGACGATTTTCATATCATGGGTGTACACATGATATGGAAATCTTCAAGCAATCCTACTAGGCCCCCTTTAAGGTCTTGATAAGGTCGATCCAATACAATGTACTCTTACATATATCTATGTACTGAATTAATATCTCATATCCATAATCAATAAAATATGATTATCAATCAACTAACATGGATAATTTAGAATAATGTTCTTATTACCTTATAAATGTACTATAAAAGTCATGCATTTTAATGATATAAAGAAGAACAAATATTTAAGAAATTTTTTTATCATATTAAAATGCCAATAATAACGTAATAAATAAAATGACTTATAAACATAAAATCTATATGGCTTAAGGTACATCACTAGCACTTCCTTCAAAAGGTATTTTGAACTAAAGCATAGAAAAGTGCTATAGGTTTAACTTATGAAACATAAATATAAAAAGCACTTTCAACACCCTTTTGAGTTTAACCTCTCCTCTCTATCTTTTAATGTAAAGGATCTTCTTAGTTGTGCATCTAAGCTACAACTTTCCAAACATGTTGCTCTACGAAATGGTAAGAAAACTAAATTCTAGTTTGATCATTGGAATAAACTTAGGCAACTTAGAACTTACTTCTATGGACCACTCTTGCCAAATACTGACAAACTTTTAGTGCATGATTACTGGTTATCAAAATGAAATGGGATGAAAGTAAATATGGCTTTCCAATCTTAGAAAAATTATCATAATGTATAGGGCCCATTTTCTTATATAGATACAAAGTTGATGAGCTAATTGTAGATAATAATAGCAAATTTATTCCTTCTTCGAGTGATATTTATTAGGTACTAATTGAACCAAAAGAAACAACACAAACCACAGATCAATGGAATTGGATTTGAGATTCTCCTCTACCCCCAAAAGTGACAATTTTCTTATGTTGCATGATTCTCTACCTATAGTGAAAGTACTGTAAAAAAGAGGTATAATCGCAATAGGTAATTACCTTAGATGTAAGGATTCAATGGAGGATCTCAAACATGCTTTTCATGATTGCATATCGCTTAAGGAAGTGGCAAACTATTGCCTTATCCTCAAACAATTGCTGGGAAGACTTTGTTTGTTGGATTAAAATCAACTGCTATGTGAAGAAAATGCAATTAATAAGCCCAACCCCTCCCCAACAATTTACATTTGCTATTATTCTATGGAATATATGGCCAAACATGAATTTTCTTCTTCATAATCATTATCCCTTATCTTCTAATCTTCTTCAAAGTATCAAATGCTCTAGTCATGAATATTGAGCACTAATCAAATCTAGGAAGACTTAGAAGTTCTTTGAATACACCAATTTATCCTGGCTTCCTCTTCCCTAAGATTGAATCCAACTAAACATAGATGGTTCAGTTTTCTCTACTATACAGCAAGCAACCATTGTTATAGTGCTTAAAGATGCCAATGGTAGATGGATACGTGGTTTAGCAAAGAAACTGGGGAAAATAAACATTCTTTCAGCTGAGCTTTGGGCTATTTATTGAGGCATCTCTCATTACTTTTCTTTTAGTTTAAGGAAAGTAAAAATTTGTACAGACTTTGCTATTACTGTTTCATTATTGCAACAACATTCAAATTATAATTTTACTTATCACAATGTTTCAAGTACATGTAGTGAAAAGCTCTTGAAAATGGACAAATGGATGATTGAAGTAATTCCTTGTGAAGTTAACAAAGTTGTTGACTTTCTTGCTCATTGGATGCAGTTGCAATCCACTTTTGATGTTTCCTTTATTAATCCTCCTGTCTTTTATTTGAATTTGCTTGAGGAGGATATGTCTTAATGCCTTAACAACATAGATAACGGCCATTTACTTTTTGAAATAAAATAAATAGGAAATAAAAAAATTATACATTGAGAATTATTATTCTAAAAAAAAATTTTGTCACTGTTAGTACGTAGGAATTGACATGGAATATAATTGCGATTTTAAGTTATTCCCTTTTCTTAGATTTATAAGTGCTTTTAGAAAACGAATTCGCAATTCTTTAAAATTAGTGATTTTAGCTTTAAAGGTAATTCGATTTTGCCTTTGAGAAGTAGAATCTCGATTCTATTCTACTTTCATTGGCTATCATTAATTAAAATTACTTATTTAACCTTCAATTTAATTGTGACATCTAATAATTAAATTAAGCATGTGTTTTTTTTATAGATACTGCTATATAGACATGCCATTTGATTGTTTAGGCTAAGAATGTAATCAAGACGAGTTAAAACTAAAATTGTATTAAGCTCAAGCTTCTTGACTTTTGATCAAGTACTAAAATTGAGCTCAACTTCGAATCTAAAAAATATTTGGTAAGTTTGAGTTTGTGATTAGCTTGATTAAATTCAAACTTTTTATAATTTTTCCCTAACTAACATTATACCCACTTGTGTTTGAAAAGATTAAAAATATCTTAAAAATTACACTAAGCTCAATTAGATTTGTGAGCAAGATGAACTTAGTATGTTATTGATCAGGCTCAGCTTATTTTACTAATTGAGTAGATCAAGCTCAATTCAACTATCACTAAATTAAATTTGAGTCGAGTTTGAGTAGCTTGTGAACTAACTTAATTCATTTGCACCTTATTACTAGCATTTCCAAGCACTAAAAAGTATTTATTATTCCAATTTCAATTTCATTCCATTTTATGCTATTTCAAATCATTCATACATATCAAACATAACATTTCATTTTGGCCCCCTTTCATTAAAGAGAATGCCTCTTTCAATTTTAACTTAGCTTCATTGTTGGCAATACTAAATTGAGATTATGACAAAAAATACTAGATGCCTTTTGTAAACCTCAGTAAACTTTTAAGTAATTAAAAAAAGATATATATATATATATATATATACATAACAATAAATATTTATAAATGAAATAATAATGGAAAATTAAATACATGCATAACACTATAACATAAATAACAAAATAGATAGTAGGTAAATAAATAAATAGTGCACAACTTTAGGCATCTAATAACAAAATAATACTAACAATAACCACAATACTAACAAAAAGCATAAAAATATTAAGTAATTCAAATAATAGAAAGTGTTACTAACAATAGCAAAATAAAAATAACAAAAAGTCTTTCTACCACAAAGAATAAAAAGCACATCATAGATGGAACTTAAAATATAAATGAGTGTGTAAAAATATAATATATAAATAGTCTTACAAATTTCAAAAACCTGTAGGGAGCTTGTTACAACCAATAATAGAAGAGTATCATAAAAACCACTTTGGTTATAAGACTTCACTTAGTAGTTATATACCAATAGAACTATAGTATTTGAATAGAAAATAACAAATTATAAAACAATGAAACAACAAAAATAACTGAACAAGTGAATTATAAATATAAGTAACATAAAGGGGGAAAGATATATTGAACCTCCAAAAATTATTTCTCTCCTTTCTCTATTCCTTCTAGATTATAGGGGGCTCAAAATCACCACTTACATTTTAACATTACCTCGAAAAAACAAAAAGATCAAGTTAGTATTTGAAATAATTAGTTCAAATCTCAAACAAAGGATCATTAATTGATAGAAAAAATGAGCGACCTGTGACTTTTAGGGTTTGTATGATACATCACCAACAAACCTTAAAAGAGAGAGAGAAAGTGCAATTGAAAGAGAGGCAAAGAAGAGGTTAGAGAGATCTTAATATCTGATTTAAGAAAAGTTAAAGGAACTAGGGTTACAAGTGGGCTTGGTGCTATATTACTCCAAGACAATCATCTCATTGCTCATTTTGGCAAGAAAATGCCTTCTCATCTAACAAAAGCTTTTGTATATGTTAAAGTATTGCATATCATGGTTGAAGTGATAAGGAAATATAGATAATACCTGTTAGATTATCACTTTATGGTACATACTGATCATAGAAGCCTTAAAGAATTGTTGACTAAAGTAATTCAAACACCTAAAAAGTATAAATATTTGACTAATTTAGTTGGCTTTTGTTATACTGTAGTTTATAAGTCAGGCTAGGACAACAAAGTAACCGACTCTTTATCCAAATAGCATGAAGCAATGAATATGGCTTATTCCTTTCTACTCTTACATTTGATAGAAGAATTACGGTAGGAATATCATCATTTACCTACTTTTTGAAAAGTTATATGCAACAAAGAGCTTTTGTTATACTGTAGTTTGTAAGCCAAGCCAAGATAATAAGGTAACCTACTCTTTATCCAAACAACATGAAGTAATGTATATGGCTTATTCCTTGCCATGCTTTCATTTGATAGAAGAATTGTAACAAGAATATCATCATTTACTTACTTTTAAAAAGTTATATGCAATAAGGACAACACATGAAATGGGAGTTGTCTTGAAAGAGAGGTCTCTTATATTTTAAGAAAAAGTTATTTTTGGTGGTTACTTCAAAACTCATTCCTAAGTTGTTATATGAGTGTCACTCTATGCCTGCAGCAAGCTATCTTAGGGTCCTTAAAACTTATAAGAGACTTGCTACTAAGTTTTATTGGGAAAGCACGAAAGGAGATGTTGAGGCATTTGTTTAGATTTGCACAATTTGCTAATAGATCAAATATTCTACTAGGAGTCTAGTTGGCTTATTCTCTTTATTACTTATACCAAACTAGGTATGGGAAGATATTTCCATGAATTTTATAACTTCTTTACCTAAGCATGGGGTTATTTAATCATTTTGGTGGTAACAAATAGACTTTCAAAGTATTTTCATTTAGGTACCTTAGAATTTCATTTCATTACTTCTAAGGTTGCGTCTTTAATTTTTAATACAGTTGTGAAGCTACATGGTTTCCCTATATTAGTAATATCAGATAGAGATCCCATTTTGATTAGCAAGTTCTGGAAGGAACTTTTCCATTTAAGTGGCACCAAGCTGTCTCTAAGTACAACCTATCATCCTCAATTAGATGGGCAAACTAATGTATTGAATGGGGATAAACAGTAGTATTTGAGGGGATATGTAAAGGAACATTCCCAAGAGTAGGTAAAATTTCTACCATGGGTAGAATTTGCTTATAATACTTCCTTTCATCAAGGTACCCAAACTACTCCATTTGAAGTAGTTTATGGAAGGAGACCACCTATTATTCTAACCTATATTCATAGGACTTTAAGGGTGGAAGTAATGGAATAGGGTCTCCCAAAACCTATAGGGATGCAACCATGACGGGTTTGGTATTCTTAGTACCTATCTTGTTAACTTATAGGGTCTCCCAAAACTTACCAAATACCTTATAGGTTTTAGAGGAGTTGCCTGAAACCTGCTCGGTAAACCCGTTAGAGAACCCGGTATCGTTGTTCACATTTTGTGACCATAGGTTCATACTAAACAAAACAAGGTAATCAATGCAATAGGATGTTCAACCTTCACTTTTACAGCAATAAAAAGATCTTAAACTATACAAATGAATGAAGTGAGAATTTTAGAATAACAATACTCTATCTATTGTTTAATACTACTGTATTTACAACAATTGGCCTAAATATAATAGCTTTACAACTTAAACCCTAAGGACACTTCCACTTACTGGTTGAATCTTTGCTTTTATTATGGTCGTGACAGTGAGACTAAGTTGTGAGAGAAAGTATAGCGGTCTAGTGGTGTGTAACTATAAGATCAAATCGAAAGAGTACTTAATGAGAGAGATGCCTAAATTAGAAGAGGAAGTGCTGAAGTTGATGATGAAGAGGTAAGTAGTAGTAACAAGTGGCATTGGTGCTATGGGTTATGACTTGGGAGTGAGGTAACTAATGTGTGAGACTCTAAGGAAAAAGACCGAATAGAGACAAGAAGTCATAAAGGTCACAACAAGAAGAATGAAGAGAGAAAATGTCACCATATCGATTAGGAATATGGGGTTGAGTTACTACGTTTTGTATCTAGGGTTCACTAATTAGGTTAGGTGATTTGATATTTCATTTTTAATTTTTTTTCTTGTTGATAGTTTTTATTTCATATAATATATATTACTTAAGTTATTTCTTACTAGATAGTGGCTTTTCTAATAAGTTTTTTAAAAACCTAGAACGTATCCCAAAATCCTATCGGAAAATACCCTATAAGGTTTTTACCGGATTGGGCAGGTCATGTACCTTGTTATGACTTGCCTAGTTGCACCCTTAGATTAGTATATATCGGATGTTAGTTTTGAGGTAGTAGACTTCGTGTCTGTGAAGCTTCACCTGTATAAATAAATCTCAATAATTCAAGGACATTATAAGCTTTCATAAAAGTTTTGCAAATCATTTGCAGTTACTAAGAAAGTTGGGACATGTGCTTAAGAAGTGGAGTTGCCTAGTATTGCAAAGATCCATAATGATTTTTGTGTTTCTTTGTTGAAATAAGTTGAAGGCTCTACAATTCCTTCTTTGGCTTTACTATCAAATATTATTAGTATTCATCCTATTTTAGAGCTACTATCTATACTAAGGACTCGAGATATTATATGACATGAAGCTAAGGTACCTCAAGTTTTGGTTTAGTGGTGTAGCTTACCACTTGAGGAAACATCATGGGAGGATTATGATACATTTCATCAAATCTAGTCTACTTATGACATTAAAGATAGGGTCCTTTTTTTAAAGATCGAGGGGAAAATGTTACAACCAATAATAGAAGAGTATCAAAGAAATCACTTAAGTTATAAGACTTCACTTAGTAGTTATAAATCTATTAATAGAACTATAGGATTTGAATAGAAAACAATAGATTGTAGAACAATGTAACAACAAAAATAATAGGTTAATTGAACTATAAATACAAGTAATAGAAAGGGGGAAAGATATCTTGAACTTTTTGAAAATCATTTCTCTCCTTTTTTGATTCCTTCTAAAGTGTAGATTACTGGTTACATTTTGATTTTACCTTGTAAAAATAGAAAGATCAAGTTAATATTTGAAATAATTAGTTCAAATTTGAAATAGAAGACCACTAATTGAGAGAAAACACAAGTAACCTATGAGTTTTAGGGTTTGTATAATACTTCATCAACAAACCTTAAGAGAGAGAGGGAGAGTATGCAATAGAAAGAGAGAGCAAAGAAGAGGTTAGAGAGATCCTAGTCTTTGAATTAAGAAAAGTTAAAGGAACTACGGTTGCAAGTGGGCTTGTGCCTTAACGGAGCATTCAATAAAAGAAATAAACTATAAATTTCTAAAATTGAAGACAACCCATCAAAAAACTATATCACAAAAGATGTACCCATTTGAGCATCTCCATTAAATAATGAGTATTAATAAAAAGGAGGGGGTGGGCAAACCATAGCTTAATGAGTTTATCCCTTACCACTACCGTTTAATTAAGTTTTCAAGCATTAACACACATGCAATCCAGCTATATATGAAATGAATACACATATGATGAATGTAAGCAATACATCTATGGGGCTTTGAAATTGATTAAGCGTATGCATCAGGCAAGCACACCTAATCAAGTTATAATACAGTTAAAACATATATGAGTCTAAGTGTCGATCCCATAAAAAACCACGAATGTGAGAACCCTAAGTTATTAGCAATTTATTCTAATTTACCAATTATGTAACTTAACGATTTAGAATATTTTTTTATAAAGATAAATAAACAATGATAAATTAAACATAAATAGTAAAATAAACAAGAACAACAACAAACAAGACTAATTAAAATAAATAAGCACAATTTCATTAAATTAAAGAACACATAATACTTTGTAAATCGTTATTATCGATTGCCTAATTCTATACAACTTTCAATCTCAATTACTTTTTGAACCATGGAGATGACTAATCTAAATTAATTGAGTTTGCGCCTTTAGATAATTCTTAAATTTGAGACCCTCTCTATCCAAATCCCTTTTAAATGGAGTATTCAAAAATTGCATTAAGACCTTATATCCTTCTATTAGGTTGGTTGTATTATGGTTACCCTAATCTCGAGAAATCAACACTTAATCTCTTAGCATACTCAAATCCTTCTAATTACATAGGTTTATTTATTGCAGGACTCATGTCTTTACATAAACTTAAACATCATATTAGTAACTAAGGTAATTACTAATTCGAAGATGATATGAATAGTATCATTAAATCTTCAAAGATAATATCATAGATTGAATAAAAGAAAATTGTTACAAAAGAAACTATGATTCAATAATGATTCACTAAGAATGAGCTAAAAGAATAATATGATGAAATTAAAAGAAAAGATGAAAGACCCCCGATCTAATTCTAACTTAAAACTCTGTAAATTTTTAGTTTAAACCTCAAACTGAACCAAAATGTTTTAGATAACTTTATGAGTCGATAAGGTTAGATAAACTAAAAACCTTAATTAAATTATAAACCTTAAACTATTTTAAAGAGAAAAATCCTATTATAATGATTCAAAATTTAATTGCATATGAAAACCCTAAATCTTATATGTATATAAATACTAGAAAAAAATCCAACCTGAATATGATAAAAACCCTAAAATTAAAACCTTAAGCTCATAAATATACCAATTTACTATAATAATGATAAAACCCTAATTGAGCTTAATAATTGTATAATTTACCAAATCGCGTGAAATCGCTAACTAATGATTAAAGAGAACTCTTAAATGCTAATAAATGTGAAAGTACTACATTAATTTATAAAATTGATAATGTTATTTTATAATTATTAATAATTATACAAATAAATTAGTATTATATGAATTTAATTATTTGAATCTAATATTATTATTATTATTCAATGGCCATTTATGTGTCATATGGCCAAAATTATTTTTATATCTAATAATTTTCTTATAATCATAATATATATTATCATTAATATTATTTATAGTATTAGAAATATTTAAATAAAATTCAAAATTTTATTTTATTTATTTATTTCCTTATTTCCCTTATTTTTCTTTCCTTCCTTACTTTTCTTTTTATTTCCTTTTTCTACTACTAAATTATATTTATTACATGTACATAATATAATTACTATATTAATATTATAATTTTGACCAAAAAGTTAAAGTGTCTTTTTCATGCATTTAATACTTCTTTTTTCTTTTCCTTTTCTTCACTTTTCTTTTTTCTTTTTCTCCTCCCTCCCCCTCCAATATTGTGAGCCATGTGTAGGCTTTAGAAACCCCTTTAAATTTCTTCAATTTCCCTTAATTAATGCATGAAAATTACATCTTCCCTCTCCCCTTTTGAACAGAAAAACTAACTACCCATTTTCCCTTCTCTCACCTTCCTTCACTTTCTTTCACCCAATACTCTACTCACATATTCACCTACCATTCGATATAATTACAACACCTAAAGGAGGAAAAAAAGGAGGATTTTCTTCAAGAACATATCAAGACAAGTGAACATACTTTCTTCATATATTATTATTAGTATTAATTCCTTTATGTAAATTATATTTTTGTATGTTCCTTTATGTGTTTTTGTGTATATTATATTGTGTAACGACCTGACCAGAGTTCTTCTTATTAAGGTACTGTCCTCTTTGGTGTGAAATGCCATACGGTTTTGTCTCCTAGTGCAACAACATCTCAGGAGGTCACCCATTTTGGGATTACTTCAACCTGAGTATGCTTAACTTCGAAGTTTTAACGAACTTCGAAGTTTTAACGTACTTCGAGCTATTACACTAAAAAGGTACCTTGATGATTAGAGTTTCTTCTCTAAGCATATAAGGGGTATTACAATCCACCCTACTTATAGAACTGACATCCTCATCAAGTTCGTTATATAGGTCTAGGGCAAGGCTCTGCCTTTCAAGCTGGTGGATTGATCTAATATTACATTACAACTCCTATAACAATCCAACCGAAACTCTTCTTACTAAGGTATTGTCCGCTTTGGCGAAGAATGCTGCACGATTATATCCCCTATTACAGCAGCTTCCCCAGAGGTCACCCATCTTAGGATTACTTTAACCTAAGTATGCTTAACTCTAGAGTTTTGATGTACTCGAGTCGCTATACTAAAAGGCGCCTCAATGATTAGAATTCCTTCTCTAAACATGTAAGGAGTATTATAATCTATCCCCCTTTATTAAATTAACGTCTTTGTCAATTTTGTTACATAAGTCTAGAATCACCACCAAGCAAGGGTTTGCCCTTCGGGCTGGTGGATTGCTTTGATACCTCCTCCCAAGCTATTTATTACGAATTTACGTAGTAAAATAGCTTCAATTACAAATCGTGACTCATTTTTAGTAATAATAGGTTAAAGTGTAATAATAGTTAAATAAAAACTATCTATATGTGTACTAGTTAGATTTGATAAAAAAAGTATATTTTTAATATATTTAATGATATTTTAATGATCGGAATATGTTATATGTGTATTAAGGTTAGATAATATCCATAGTATAGAATTATATTGACAAATTAGGTGAAATATAGTTTAATAACATAGAATATGTATAACACGATAATATTTATTTTGATACATATAATTGTATTAGAAATTTAAACCACTGGTTAAAAGTCATCTCTAGAAATAGGACCTGTAATTTGTATCGTTAGGTCTGTATAAACCCAATGACATTATTTTTACTAAAATTAGATAATCTTAGGTAATATAACCTATATCTCTATAATATTACTAGAATTTATGTATTATGATAACCCTATTGTAATTGAAACGTGATTTAACCAATTGAAAATATGTTTTAATATGATCGAAACGATAAATTATACATAATAGTATAATTACGTATATTATCAATAATTAATAACTTAACTCAACTTATATGATAAAAATATACATATATACAACCGTTTTAGATAAAACTTTAATGTTTTTGTAACTATTACGAAAACTAAATTTAAGTTTTATGTATATAGGATTCCCTAGTGATAAGACCATCGATAACTTGAGTCTTATGCAGTGAGCATTTAAATAGGTAAGTTGGGATAGTGGCTTTATCACTTGTTGAGATATTGTATTAGAGTATCTGGAGATTTAAGAGTAATTTTGTTTATGATTGTAATTAGTTGTTTGTGCATATGCCATACGTGTGACTAATAATCAGTTGTGATAGGACTGGAACTCTTTAGTATGCTGTTTTGCATGATTACATCATTTCTGTATTGTGTGAACTTGTTTGGTCACTCTTAATTACAACTAATAATGATTTGACTACAACGAAATTGAACATGCATAAGAACTGTTAGGGAAAACGATTAGAAGTATTAGGTCAAATACTGACTCTTTTTGATGAGGATAGCTAAAATGGTCCTTTCCCTATTCTTAATCGAACTAAATGGCAGGTGAGGAGGTCGCAGTACGAGTGGGAGCTATGGTTCGAAAGTAGTTACGAAAGGAGGGTATTCTCCATAAAACTCCTCAATTTGAGTTTGAGGAAATGTAATTTCTCTAACCTCATAATGGATCAAATAACATTGTGTAATGTCTTAAGTGATTGATTGCATTGCATTTCATCATAATTAATAATCTTGTATGTGATTATTTGGTACTCTTCCAACTCTATCCCACTTATTAAGTTAGTTGTGCTCATATCCCCGTAGACTTTGTTACAGGTACCAAATGAAGACTAGAATGTTTAGATACCACCACTCCTATGTTAGTGTACTATCAATTGGGAACGTGATGAACATGAAATCTATTGAATCTAGGCTTTTAAATATTTTTTTTTTTGGAGTTTAAGAAAACTAACTAGGAATTCCTTGGGACACCTACTAGTTTCTTATCTTATTGTAATTAGACTTCATACCTGTAGTTTTTGGTAAACTCTGATTATAAATTATAACTCTGGATGTGAGATATTTATGTAAGTACTGTTGTGTTATATGACAACAGGTTCTATAGAATAGGTATTTTGTAAAGCTATACCATAGGTTTAATTATTCACAGGTATTAAAATGGATGCTTTAGGTTGGTTGAGTCATATATGCCTTGTGTAGACTATATTTACGATAGCAGTTGTAAGGTCAGCTTCTATCTTAGGTTAATTTACACGGTGAGATTGTTACGATTTCTCTTGTTCAGAGCGTGACATATTGGATATATTACTATGCCTTGATATGTATTAAGTATATATTTTAAGGTGTTGTACTAGAAACTTTATATATATTTATTAGATTTTGAGTGTATACTCTATTTTTTTTAGAAATTATCTTTATATGTGCATACATGTTATTATACATATAGATACATACTTATATGTATGAATATATTGTAGAATTAGTAGATATATATACATATATACAACTATATGTACAATTTATGTATATATATATATATATATATATATATATACATAATATACATATGCATATAAGGGAGTAAATAGGATAATAGAATAAGGAGTATATAAAAATACATACATATATGGCCTAAATACATATATTATAGGGGAAAATGCAAAAAACCTCTCAAACTTTGACTTTAGTGCGGATTTTTTCCTTAAACTTTCAAAGTAAGGTTTTTGAGCTATAAACTTTGATAATTTGGCAAAACAACCCCCGTAACTCTTAAACTTTGTGTTTGGTGCTAAAAACCCTTTAAACTTTCATTTTGGTGTGCAGACACTCCCTTCAATTATGGGGTGTTTAGGGGTATCTACATACTAAAATCAAAGTTCAGGGGGTGTTTACATACTAAAATTAAAGTTTAAAGGGGTTATGGGAGTTATTTACCAATTTATAAAAGTTTAAGAGATAAAAAACCTTACTTTGAAAGTTTAGGGGGTTAATACATACCTAAATCAAAGTTTAGGGTTTTTTTTTTTACAATTTCCTCTATATTATAATATGTACATAAACATGTATATAAGAAATACTAGGTATTTATACATTTTTGTAGAGGGAATATATGAATGGAATATCGATGGTGAAGCTGAACATCAAATTTTAGATATTTTAAATTTAATGATAATTGCATCAAATTCATATAAATAATTTGGAAATACTGATCAAAAGATTGTAAAAATTCTAGTAACTAGATTTACTAGTATGCTTAAAGGTTGGTGGGAAAATTATCTTAATGAAACTCAACGTCAATATATTTTACATGCAAAAAGGGAAATAATGAGAGATAATGCTTTATATCAAATAGAAGATGCTGTTCAATATTAATCAATGCTATTACTAAATATTTTGTTGAAAATCCTATTCAATTTAAAGAAAGTAATGGTGAAATTCTTCAAAATCTTAGGTTTCCAACTCTCAATGATTTTAGATGGCATAAAGATGTTTTCAAAAGAATATTGTAATAATAGTTATTGGAAAGAAAAATTTATATATGGTCTTCTAAAGCTATTTGCAAATAAAGTACAGGAAAAAATTTATCAAAGTTATAATCTTGCTTCAAATTATTCAACTATTACTTTTGGTGAAATAGTTAATATGATCAATTTAGAAGGATTAAGTTTATGTAATGATTTAAAGCTTAAGTTAACAATTCAAAAAGAAAAAAAAAAGTCTTGAAAGAGAATCAAGAGATTTTTGTTATCAATATGGTTTCAAAAAAATATAAGATCCATCTTTGAAAATAAAAAGAAAAAATAAAAAAAAGACAAGTTTAATGAACTCCATGAGAAAAAAGAATTCAAAAGATATAAAAAAAAAGTAAATCTTTCAAAAAAAAAAGTAAAATGTTATAAATGTGATATTAAAGGACATATTGCACAAAAAATTCAAAAAATTAAAAAAAAATAATGAATTAGATTTAGATGATAGAGTTAAAAAAGAATTATGTAAAATTATTAATAAAGAAAGTACGGAAGAAAGTGATTTAAGTTATAAAAACTTTGATTGAGTTCAAAAAATAGAAAATGATTCAGATATCTCTTCAACCGAAGGATTTGGTTTCAAGTGTTGTTTTGAAAATATTTGTTCATATAAACAATTAAATATTATTATTAATAAAGAATAAAATTATTTAGAAATAGTTGATGAAACTAAAGATCCAGAAAAAAAAAAAGAAAATATTTACTTAAAATAAGAGAAATGTTAATGAACAAAATAGAAGGTTCAAGTAATAAAGAAATTTATTCTTTACAAAAAAATTTATAATAGATTTTCCAAAGAAAAACATCCAATAACTATAAAAACTCTTCAAGAAGAAATCAATAAAATAAAATGAGAAATTTAAGAATTAAAGGAAAAATATAATGGTTTAGAAGAAAAAATGGAAAAAATTGAAAACAACAATTTATAATTAGAAGAAGAAAAAGAAGTGGAGTTTGATAAAGAATGTAAAGAATGTGTCAATCTAATCAAGATAATAAATATTCAAAAATGGTATGTCAAATTATTGTTATCTATTCAAAATAATTTCAAAATAAAAGTAATTGCTTTTTTAGATTCCAAATCTGATCAAAATTATATTAAAAAAGGTTTAATTTCAACAAAATTTTATGAAAAAACTTCAAAAAGATTAGTTTCAGCTAGTAGTTCAAGATTAAGTGTTAGTGATAAAATTCCTATGGCCAAAATTATTTAAGATGAAATTAATTTTAAATTATCTTTTATTTTAGTAAAAAATATAAATAATGCAATGATTTTAGGTACTCCGTTTCTTACTATGCTATATTTATTTCAAATTATTGCTTAAGGTTTAAAAATTCAAGTTAAGAATAAAGAAGTAATGTTCAAATTTATTAGTCCAATGGAAGAAAAAGAAGTTAATTTATTAAAGGATAATATGATCGGTCAAATAGAGAAAAAGTTAAAACAAGTTAATTTTTTTAAAGAAGAATTAGAAGAAAAAAGAGTCTTTAATCAATTTCAAAAACAAGAAACTAAAGAAAGAATAAAAATTTTACGAGAAAGTTTTGAAAAGGAAATTTATTCAAATTTTCCAAATGTTTTTTGGTTAAGAAAGATGTATATGTTCAAATTATCATATATTGAAAGAAAATTACTAAAAATTTTTCTCAATGATAAGTTATTTTATCTACTTTTGATTTTGATATTAAATTTATTAAAGTAGAGTTCAATTCACTCTCAAATTTTTTATCTAGAGAATTTCTTCAAGGCAAAAATGTCAAAACTCAAGGTAAAAGCTGATTATGTGCTTAAATTATCTCTTCCAACTCTATCAAAACCTAGTCAAAGACCACTTGTTTCATCTATTTACGCAAAAGTGATTGTATCATCATCATTATCTTTAGTAGATTTTTCTATTCAAAATCATTTTCAATTACTTAACTATACTTATCAAGCCAAACCAGTTTATGTTCAAAAAATACTTAAATATTATTTTCAATAGAATTAGAGATATCAAAAGAATTGTATGAAAAATCTCCCTTTGAAATTGTTCACAAATACTTTCCAAAAGACGTTTATTTTTAACCAGCTCATCCAAAGAAAAATCGAAAATTTTACGAATTTGTTCTAGTTGATATTGATAGTATTGAGCCATTCCATCAAGATGAAGATAAATATATTACTTATTCCAAATGTAAGATAAAAAAGGTTATTCATTTGAAGCAATGAGGATTAGCTCCTTTAAAATGTTTTCTCAATCATTTGATCTATCTACATATGATTATTATGACTATATCAAAGTTTGTGAAATTATATTTTTTGTTAAAAATTATTCCCGTTCATGGTTCATTCAATTCAAGACTACTCAAGAAGATTTCTAGCATGGTTTGCAAATTGGTTCAAATACTTTGGTCTAACAAAAAGAATTCTTCTAAGAGAGATACATCAAGGATTTCAATTATACTGTACGGATGGTAATCAACTTAATTTCTTCAAATTTGTAGCAAGATTTAATTTAGGTTGGATAGAAACAGGGATTTATGCTATTAATGAAGATAAACATGGTCAACCTTATGTTTCAAGAGTATATAGAGTAAAATGGTGGGAAGAATTTAATACAAATATGATATATGCCAAAATTGTTTAAGCATATCTTGATCAATATAAAAAAGTTATTACTCATACTAGTAAATTTTTAAAAGAAAAAAGTCAAATTCAAGTAGATTTAACAGGGACCTCAGATCTCTCAGAATATAAAAGAAAAATATTTGAAATAACCTCAAGGCTATCGAAGGAAGGAAGTTCTAATAACAATAAGCCAAATCAAAATGAGGACGATTGCTATGGAATTAATTTTTCTCAATATAATTAAATTGTTCAATAATTAATTTTGTTCATAATGTGAGGAGAGAAGTGTTTTTATTCAATGAAAACATATTTGTTCAATATTAAAAATTTTTAGGATATTTTGCTCAAAAGGACATAGGTACGGAGAAAGCTCTTATGAAGAACAATTACTCAAGCCAATAATTCAAAATATTTTTTTCAAGATGCCAAATAATGAAGACATATCATCAACTATTCGAAACACTTTCATCAAGATGTCAGACAATGAGGACACATCACGAGAAACACATCAACTATTCAACTTTGACACATCAATTATTTAAGCTAAAGGACATCAATTATTAAGATTCTTGGTAGATAAAATTATTCAAGACTAACAAAGCACACACTAATGTCAACTTAAGTCAATTGCTCATCAAAATGACAGACAATCAATTGTTCAAGATAAATGAAAACGGTATAATAATTTAAAATAAAACGTAAGTCGTTACGTATTTGTATAAAAAGATATAGAAGTAAGCGAGGGAAGGCATAATTAGATATAACCAAACATCACTAGAACACAAGATTAATCATTGCAAAAATCCCTCTAATATTCTGAGTGTTTTTCAGTGAGTTTTATTATAGTCTCTCATGTACCCTCTCTTATCCTTCATTTTTGTGTAAAAAGATTTTCGTATGTTTCAATTCCAGTTTCTCTTGTAAGCTTCTCGTATCATCCTACCTTATATTAAAGGATTCTCTTGAATAATATTATAAGTTATATGTATTTTATCTTTATTTATTTCAATTTTATGCTTCAATTTTGTCATGTATTATTTAAACTTTTTTATAAAGTATTATAAAAATCAAATTGCTAGTTGCAAATTCAAAAGAAAATGTATAAAATATCAAATTAATTACTTACAAAACATTATATAATATCTTAGCAAAGAAGAATTTCAAGATGAACATTCAAAAGCATGTTTAAAATATCATCAAGATTTAATTATAGAAGATGAAAAAAGATTACTTGCTAATAAAATATTAGAAAAACATTATTATGAAAAAATATCAAGAGTTTGTTGTTATTTCTCAAAGAGTCAAAGATAATGGTGCAAATTATCTTATAGAATTTTTATGTTACTTAGAAAGTGCTATAGAATTTTTAGAATATATAATTTAGGCATCATATTTTAGGAGAAAGTTTTTATTTATGTGATGTTTATTTCAAAAGAGATTACTCAAAATGGATGAATTTATCAATGCTATAGAAAGTTTAGCTTTAAAGATTACAAGAACTGTTATTAGATATATTTTATATTTAGAAACAAAACAACATAGAACTATTCAAGGATTGAGATTAAATATTCAAGAAGAAGGAAGAGAAATTGTGTTTATTGAAAGGTTTATAGCTAGAGATAAATTTTATTCATTACTAATCATTGCATTTAGACAATATCGATAAGAATTAGATGATGCTCAACCAACATTACTAAGAAGTAGACTTAGAAGAATGAGTCAAAGGAATTTTCAAATTCAAAGATGTCATCAACTTCAAAATCAAAATAATAATTAAATCTTGTATTCGATCCTATCTACCACTAAGGATTTATTCAATTATATCCACCACCATAAAGATCTTTCACCATATTGATATCAGAGCCAAACCTTTAAAGATTTTTCATGGGGGAGAAGAAGATAAGATTATTAGATTTCACTTGAGTTTGTAAAGGTTAAATACTTTGTGAAAGTAGTTTGTAGTAATTCTATTTTTTGTGTTGGTAAGCTAGAACTGTGGTCTTAGTGGTAAGTCTCAGGAAAGACAGTGAAATTGTTCGTCAACATAGTGTTCCTATAAGTGAATAGGTTAAGACAAATTTGCTTAACAAAGTATTAAGTATTTATTAAACAAAAATGAATCTATTAAGAAGACTTTCCTCTTCTTCTAGTTTTAGATCTAGATGAAACTCATTTTTAGTTCATGCAAAATCTAATAATTCAAATCAAGATGTTTATAATTCTTCTAAAATTAAGATTTCTTAAATTAAACAAAGTTTAGATAATTGGTCAATTTCCAATGAAAACCCAAAGAGATTTATGAAATTAGAAGTTTTAATTCAAAACATGATTATGTGATCAAAACAGTTGAAAAAACTTCATCTTTATTAAGAAAGTATGAAATTATCAAATTACTTTTAGAAGCATCTATTCAAAAGCACAAAGAAAAATATAAGTATTTACATATTGGACTTATTCAAATTTCAATCAAATCTCTTCATAAAAAAGGTATAAATTATCTTGTTTTAGTTTAGTTAAGAGATGCTAGAAATACAGATTTCAGTGAAACCACTTTATTATTGCTCCAAACCAATCTTCATAAAGGACTTTGGTATACTCAATGTTTTCCTCATTTTGCAATAGGTTAGATGATTAAAAAATTATGGATAGTTTAGTATTACATATTCAATATCAAAATCATAATTTTGTAGAAGGAACTGAAGTTATGAGACTTATCTTTAAGATTTATGAGTTCTCAAATTAATCGAAAGGCTAAAAATTTATCTCTTAAAGGAGACACTGTCTTTTTAGAAGCCAATACTACAGATTCTTTAATGTTTACTCCAAAATCATTAAGCTGGAATGAAGCTTAATTACTAGAGGAATGAACTTTAGAAGAAGTTCTTTCACTAAGACTTAGTGTTTCTCAAACTAGATTTACTCTTGCTCAAAGATTTGATAATGGTAGCATTAGAATTCAATTCCCTAAGATAACTAATAGAAGATCAACTGCTTCAAACATATAAAACAATTTCAATAAAATGAATATTTCTTTTTCAAGAACTATTCAAGAAGGTCAAACACCTAAAGAAGATAATGAAAGAGAAAATATTCGATCAAAAACCTCAACTTGGTCAATAAGACTTATAGGTGTTGATTTTTAACTACTAATTACAGAACCAATTTATCAACCTCAACCAAATTCTCTCTCTTATTCTCAAATCAATTGACTAAATGTAATAAGTTTAGAAGAACCTTTTGAGATAAACAAAGATTTTTTTAAAAAAATTTTTATTAAAAAAGAAATATATTGAGAAGGAGAAAATATTTCAAAACTTATATTACAGAAGAAACTTATTCAATTAGAGCCATGTGGAATAATGATATACAGACTAGATTAAGAAGAAATGAACCTTTCTTTAAATGGTTTACTAAAAACTTTACTCCAAATAAGCGTTATTATATTTAAATAGTTAAGTCATCAAATAAAAAATGAGAAACTCAATAAGGAATAACTATAGTTCATCCACTTAAAGAAGTAGATATTAAAGTTCAAAGTGAAACAATAAAAGCCTCACCTTTTAAGAAAACTATAGGAGAAAATTGAGATTTTAATAATGTAAAAGCTCAAAATAATCAAATTTTACAACAAATTGAAAAGATAGAAAATAATTTAGATATCAATATGGCCAATAAAGAATGTATGGAAGAAAGTAATTTAAGCTATGGAAACTTTGATTGTGTTAAAAAAATAGAAAATGATTCAGATATCTTTTCAACTGAAGGATCTGATTTTGAGTGTTGTTTTGAAAATATTTGCTTATATAAACAATTAAATGTTATTACTAATTAAGAAAAAATTCTTTTAGAAATGGTAGATGAAATTAAAGATTTAGAAAAACAAAGAGAATATTTACTCAAAATAAAAAAAATGTTAATGAACAAAAGAGAAGGTACAAGTAATGAAAAAATTTATTCTTTAGAAAAAATTTATAATAGGTTTTCAAAAGAAAAACATCCAACAATTGTAAAAACTCTTTAAGAAGAATTCAATAAAATTAAATGAGAAATCAAAGAATTAAAGGAAAAATATAATAGTTTAAAAGAAAAAATGGAAAAAATTGAAAATGACAACTTATAATTAGAAGCAGAAAAAGAAGTAGAGTCTAATAAATGATGTAAGGAATATGTCAATCTAATCAATAGAATAAATATTAAAGAATGGTATATCAAAGTATTGTTATCTATTCAAAACAATTTCAAAATAAAAGTAATTGCTCTTTTAGATTTTGGAGCTAATTAAAATTGTATTCAAGAAGGTTTAATTTCAACAAAATTTTATAAAAAAACTTCGGAAAGATTAGTTTCAGCTAGTGGTTTAAAATTAAATGTTAATTATAAAATTCCTATAGCCAATATTATTTAAGATGAAATTAATTTTAAAGCATCCTTTATTTTAGTAAAAAATATAAATAATGTAATGATTTTAGGTATTTTGTTTCTTACTATGATATATCCATTTCAAATTACTACTCAAGGTTTAAAAACTCAAGTTAATAATAAGTAAGTAATGTTCAAATTTATTAGTCCAATAAAAGAAAAATAAGTTAATTTATTAAAAGATAATATGATTGTTTAAATAGAGAAAAAAGTTAAAACAAGAATTAGAAGAAAAAAGAATCTTTAATTAATTGGAAAAACAAGAAACTAAAGAAGGAATAAAAGCTTTACAAGAAAGTTTTAAAAAAGAAATATGTTCAGATGTTCCAAATGCTTTTTGGTTAAGAAAAAAGCATATAGTTAAATTACCATATATTGAAGGCTTTATTAAAGATAAAATTCCTACTAAAGTTAGGCCAATCCAAATGAATCAAGAATAATTAGAGTTTTGTAAGCAAGAAATTCAAGAATATTTAAATAAAAAATTGATTAGAATGTTTAAATCTCCTTGGTCATTCTCTACTTTTTATGCTCAAAATTAGGCTAAAATAGTTAGAGGCACTCCTAGATTAGCCATCAATTATAAGCCCTTAAACACAGTGCTCAAATGAATTAGGTATCCAATTTCTAATAAAAAGGATTTACTTCATAGATTATCAAGAGCAAATTTTTTTTCAAAATTTAATAAAAAATCAAGATTCTAGCAAATTCAAATAGATGAATTTGAAAGATGTAAAACACCTTTTATGGTCCCATTGAAACATTATGAATGGAATGTAATGCATTTGGTTTAAAAAATGTCCCTTCAAAATTTCAAAACATCACGAATGAAATTTTTATTTCATATACAAATTTTTCAATAGTATATATTGATGATGTTCTAATTTTTTCAAAAAATATAGATCAACATTTTAAACATTTAAATATCTTTTTAATATTATTAAAAGAAATAGTTTAGTAGTATTAGTTAAAAAGATAAAATTGTTTCAAACAAAAATAAGATTTTTAGGATATGATATAAATCAAAGTACCATAAAACTTATTAGTAGATCAATCAAATTCACTCAAAAATTTCCAAATGAAATAAAAGATAAAAAACGACTTTAAAGATTTTTAGGTTGTCTTAGTTATGTATTTGACTTTATTCAAAATTTAAGAATTAAATATAAGCTATTATTTCAAAAATTAAAGAAAAAACCTCCTCTATGGACTAATCAAAAGACTAAGATTGTTCAAGAAATTAAGAAAGAAATAAAACATTTATCTTGTTTAGGAATTATCAATCTAAATTCAAAGCTAATAGTAGAAACTGATGCTTCAAACATAAGATATGGTGGAATATTAAATAATTAATTAATGACCAAGAACAAATAATAGGATATTATTTAGGAATATGGAAAAATGCTCAAATTAATTATTCAACGATCAAAAAGGAAATTTTATCTATTGTTCTTTGTATTTCTAAATTTCAAGATGATCTTTTTGGTAAATTTTTTTTTATAAGAGTTAATTGTAAATCTACAAAAGAAATTTTATTCAAAGATGTTAAAAATTTAGTTTCAAAACAAATTTTTGCACTTTTGATTTCAATATTGAATTTATTAAAGGAGAATTCAATTCATTCCAAATTTCTTATCTAAAGAATTTCTTCAAGGTAAAAATATCAAAACTTAAGATAAAAACTAATTATGAGCTTAAATTATCTCTTTCAACTCCATCAAAACCCAATCAAAGACCACTTGTTCTATCCACTTATGCAAAAGTGGTCTTGTCATCGTCATTATCTTTAGTAGATTTTCCTATTTAAAATTGTTTTCAAGTACTCAACGTTGCTTATTAAGCCAAACCAATTTATGTTCAAACTAAAGATTATTTTGAAAAGAAAAATACTCAAATATTATTTCCAATAAAACCGGAGATATGAAAAGAATTTTATGAAAAATCCCTCTTTCAAAATTGTTCAAAAATACTTTCTAGAAGACCTTCATTTTCAACCAACTAATCCAAAGAAAAATAGTAAATTTTATGAATTCATTCTAGTTGATACTGATAGTATTAAGCTTGTAAACCCTACTACTTAAGGGGATATGTAATTAACTAAGAGTACTTTTCGATTATTCCTAAAGATCAACTAAACTAAGAATTAAAGTCTATACTGGGAAATTGAACCTAGTGTTTCAATTCAAAAGCTCATTGTTGATAAAAACTAGAACATGAGAATAGCAAATTCTAAATCATCCAAAACCATAAACCTTATGATAATTAAGGACTTGTGACCCTAAATGAATAATTGAAAATTTAATTTAAACAATTTTATTCAACTCTAGAAAACTATAAATTCCTTAGGAAGCGAATCATAATATATGAATTAATATAAGAGCCAAACCCTCAAAGAATCACACATATAAGGCAACTTCCTTATTTTCCTTATAGGCTATGTCACTTATGGATAGGCCAATCAACCAATCACATTAAATAACTTATCAAATAAGAGTTAGATTCACATATCATTTGATAACCTTTCAATAGCTTATGATAAGACAATTTTCTTATCTCACCATAATCTATACTACACATGGATAAGTTATATAACCACCTTATCTATTTAATTTAATTTAAAAACAAGTTATGAGATAAGGCCATGCCCCTAAAGGACATGTGATGGTGGGTTGAAAAGAAAGTGAACAAGAGGCCATACTTTGTCATTCAAACATCACTCTTAATGTCTTTCACATCTACTATTTGGCCCTTATTGCTTACATTATCTAATCATTATAAGGTAAGACTCATGTACTAAATAGAAGACAACAAAAAGAGACTTTGTTGGATGCACAAACACATACAACACAATTGGCACTCTCTCTCTCAAATCCTCTCATTTTTCACTCTCTTTTCATACACCTTAGACACACAAGCATAAAAGAACACCAAGCCCTACTCACCCTTACACTGCAGCCACACATATACAACCATTCATGGCAAAAAGGGCCCTTCTTGCTACTCCATTTTAGTCCACTAAAAAGACCATCTTAGGAAACTTTAGGACACCCCAAAATCCACCCTTAAACCCCAAAGCTTTGACAACTTAAGGAGCTTGCAAAAAGGGAAAGGAAAACAAAGGGCAAAGGAAGACACTAAGAGCACAACCACCTTCCATATTCATTTAAGAAAAGTAAGTTTTTAAATTTGAGTACCTTAGGATGCCATGCCTAGGAAACTTTATATTTTCCATGAGGATATTAACATGTATATAAGGTGATATTATAGTTAGTTTACATTAGGTGTTAAGTTTATGAATCTCTTATATAAATGTTAGAATATGAGTATACTAGGTTTAGTATTATGTAAAGATACATGTCTAACACTTAGATTAGAAGTTTGTGACTTGAGAAAATCATGAAAAATATATATGGATGGTAGACAAACATGCTGGATGTGGTTTATTTGAAGGGTATTTAGTTGTTACTTTTACTTCTATTTGGTTTCATATGCTTAAATCTAGCTTGGGGTGAAGGAAAAAACCACTACATGATGTTTTTATGAGGAAATAAATTGTTTTGAGATGTAAACTAAGGTGTAGTACTTATGATAAGTATGTGATCTATAAATTTTACTTAGTATTTTAGCTAAATGATCTTCTTATGGAGAAGAAGTTAAGTTGGAGTTAGTATATAAATAGTTTAGGCTCTTCATTTATCACTTAAACTTAAGAAAATGAGGAAACAATTAGAAAAACCAAGTTGGAAGCCCATAAACCCAACTAACTAGATCTGGAACCATAAGAAATCCCACTTATAATAAAACAAAGTGAAAAGACCAATCAAGGCAACTATGATAGATGTTAAAAGCCTAAAACTCAAAACCGAGCCTAAAACATTCAAAACAAGCTTACAACTCTTAGTTGGGCCCTCAAGAAAATTCTAACCAACACCTTAGCCATCCAAGAAAAGTTGTTTTGAGACCCATAAGGAGTCCACATTAAACTTCTTAAGCCTAATAAAGTCACTAACTTTAGTTTGGACAAAAAACAAGTACATTTAACTACATAAGCTCACTTAAGAGTCCAAGGAAATTTTGATAGCACCAAGGTTATGAGAGAAGGATAGAAATCTAAATTTGAAGGATGTTTTAAGCTTATAATAAAGTCCTAAGCCTAAGCCTAAGCCCAAAAGATTTCATAAGATAACAAAAAGCCTAACAATCAAATTAAGCCCAAAAGAGCACCAAACCTTAAGGGACCCTCTTGTTTTGACCCATGGATAGAATTGCAAGTCCTATCTAAAAAATATAACTACATCACATTAAAGTACACTTGAAAATGATGAAAATCGACTATAAGATCATGAAAATTGAATTTAAAATGAGAAAGTTTTATGCGATTGAAGTTTTAGTACAACTGGGAAGAATTTGAGAACTAAGTTAAAAATGTAACTTAAAAGATATTAGGTTAGCCTTCTAATTTTATTTCAAATTCTTATAATATCATATTTGCAATGTTCAGGAGACCCTACCATTGGATATGACCTACCCTCGGAGATGACCTACCCTCGAACTACTTCGACTGATCAGCTATAGTTGAGTGAGTGATTCCTAATGACTTTATGCTTAGTTTTATTTGTAGTATTGATGCACTTAAATTTACATAATGAACTTGAATGCTTATAGGATATAGGAAACACATGTGTACGATATTATGATCGAATTCCATGATTTGATAATCGTATGTTAATTAGAAGTGTTTGTGATAATAGTTATGTATAATTGTATAGAATAAACTTATCTGATCACAATGAAAATCGAATTAGGTAATTATTCGATTAAAAAATTCAATAAGTCATGCATTTCTCATGATTGCATCATAACTATACCGGCTGCCTCCTTACATGGAAGGTAGGAAGGGGTTCATAGATGCGGAGGCTCTTGTAGGGATTAGGCAATGGTTATGCCATTTATATGTTATTAAGTCTCTATCTTAGCTATTAAGCTGACTAAGTGCTAGGGGATGCTAACCGTTAGTGATGGGCTATATCTTGTGACTTCCGCTTAGGGTGTGTGATGTGAATTACGAAGGTCATCACATTGCTAGACTTGGGAATTTTGACTTAGATTTTGATTTTTGAAAAGGAACATATATTTTCCATATGAAAAGTAAAGTTGTTTATATTATATATAAATTTGAATTGATTTGAGCATGATGGTGCAAGTGGAATAAAAACTTAGGTACTAGAACCTAATTGATGGTTTATATCGGTTAATTATCTCTAACATCGACTATAAGGAGCGTAATTCTGAGTTACATGTAGTTCCTAGGTCACTACATGTATTGTTTGGCATTCTAAGTGTCCATGCATTTATATTTTTGTGCATTTAATAAAATTTTTGTGTAGTATAACGAGGGAATTAACTCACTAAGTGTAAGCTTACACTTTGATTGATTTCTTTTAATGCAGGATCATCTCTTCGTCCATTTGGGTTAAGGAATGCTTGAGGTGAGAATTTTATGGTATGGCTAATGGTTGTTCATTTCTTTTAGTTAGCTAAATTTTTGTAAATGGAGAGATTTACGACAGACTCATAATAGACTCTTATAGACTTTCGATTTATTGTATTATTTTATTGTAGAATTCTGAGTTCTATGCTTTATTTATTTATTTATTTTGGTAAATTATGAAGTTAGTTAGTAATTTCAGTTAATATGCCTAATATTACTCGTTATATACCCAATGGTACTATAGAGTGGAAGCAACCTTGTGTATCGTATGGAAGGCCTATGATCAACGAGAGGGTTGATTATAGACCTTTGTACAGTATACGACGATCTACCACGACATGATATTATTAAGGTGGTGATAGAGCTGCTCCATCAAGATGAAGATGAAGATATTAATTATTCAAAATGAAAGATCAAAAAGGTTATTCATTTGAAGTAATGGGGATTAGCTTCCTGGAATGCTAAAATGCTTACTTAATCATTTGATCCACTAGTATATGATTATTATGATTACATTAAAGCTTGAGAAATTATATTTTATGTAAAAAATTATTCCCATTCATAGTTCATTTAATTCAAGACTACTCAAAAAGATATTTTAGCATAGTTTGCAAATTGGTTTAAATACTTTCGTCTAATAGAAAGAACTCTTCTAGTAGAGATATATCGAAGATTTCAATTATACTTCAAGGATGGTGATCAAATTTGTAGCAAGATTCAATTTAGGTTGGATAGCAACATGGACTTATGATCAATGAAGACGAACATGGTCAACCTTATGTTTTAAGAATATATAGAGTAAAATGGTGGGAAAAATTCAATACAAATATAACAAACGCTAAAATTGTTCAAGCATACCTTGATCAATATAAAAAAGGTATTACTCACACTAGTCATTTTTTAAAAGGAAGAAGTCAAATTCAACCAGATTTAGTAGGGACCTTAGATCCCTTAGAATATAAAATAAAAATATGTGAAATAGCCTTAAGGTTATTAGAGGAATATAGTTTTGATAACAATAATCCAAATCAAAATGCGGATGATTGTTATGGAATTAATCATTCTTAATATGATTAAATTGTTTAATAATTAATTTTGTTCAAAATGTGAGGAGAGAAGTGTTTTTATTCAATCAAAACATATTTGTTCAATATTAGAACGTTTTAGGATATTTTGTTCAAAAGGATACAGCTAAGCAGAAAGCTCTTGTGAAGAACAATTACTTAAGCCAATAATTCAAAGCACTTTCATCAAGATGCCAAACAATGAAGACACATCATTAACTATTCAATTATTCAAAGCACCTTCATCAAGATGCCAGATAATGAGAACATATCATGACAAATACATCAACTATTCAACTTTAGCGTGTCAACTTTCAAGCTAAAGGATGCTAATTATTAAGATTTTTGGTAGATACAATTATTCAAGACTAATAAAGTATCCGTTAGTGTTCAACTGTTTATCAAAGTGGCTAACAGTCAATTGTTCAAGATAAATAAAAGCAGTATAATAATTTAAAATAAAATGTAAGCGCTTACCTCAGCAACCACTTACATATTTGTATAAATAGAGATAGAAGAAGGCATAACCAAATATAACCAAACATCACCATATCATAAGACCATAGCAGATCAAATAAGAAAAATCATAGAAAAATCACTCTAGTATTCTAAATGTGTTCTAGTATAACATCTTATGTAACCTCTCTTACCTTCTACCTTTGTATAAAAAAAATCTCGTGTGTTTTAATTTTCATTTTTCTCTTGTAGCCTCTCATATCAACTTATCCTTGTATCGAAAGGATTCTTTCGAATAATATTGTAAGTTTTATCTATTTTATTTCAATTTTATCATGTATTATTTTAAATCTTTTATAAAGTATTACAAAAATCAAATTACTAGTTACAAATTCAAAAGAAAATGTATAAAATGTCAAATTAATTACTTACAAAACATTATAGAATATCTAAGCAAAAAAGAATTTCAGGATGAAAATTCAAAAGTATGTTTAAAATATCATCATGATTTAATCATAGAAGATGAGAAAAAATTACTTGTTAGTAAAAAATTAGAGAAACATTATCATGAAAAAATATCAAGAGTTTGTTGTTAACTATGTCTCAAAGAGTTAAAGATAATGATGAAAATGATCTTATAGAATTTTTATGTTACTTAGAAAGTGTTATATAATTTTTAGAATATATAATTTGGGCATATAATATTTTAGGAGAAAGTTTTTATTTATATAATGTTTATTTCAAAAGAAATTAATCAAAATAGATGAAATTATCAATGCTATAGAAAGTTTAGCTTTAGAAAATATGAGAATTGTTTTAGCTATATTTTGATTTAGAAACAAAACAACGTACAAATATTCAAGGATTAAGATTACATATTCAAGAAAAAGGAAGAGAAAATGTATTCATCGAAAGATTTATAACTAGAGATAGATTTTATTCATTACTAATAATTGCATTTAGATAATATCTACAAGAATTAGATGATGTTCAACCAACATCACTAGGAAGTAGACTTAGAAGAATAAGACAAAGGAATTTTCAAATTCAAAGATATCTTCAATTTCAAAATCAAAACAATCAAAATAATCATTAAATCTTGCATTCAATCCTATTTACCCTTACAAACTCAAATGAAATCTAATATTCCTATCTTCTTCTCCCCTATGAAAAATCTTTGGAGATCTAGCTCTGATACCAATTTGGTGTAGGATACTTATGGTGGTGAATATAATTGAATAAATCCTTAATAATGGATAGGATTGAATACAAGATTTAATCTTCTATAATTAATGCTTGATGATATTTTAAACATGCTTTTGAATTTTCATACTAAAATTCTTCTTCACTAAGATATTCTACAATGTTTTGTAAGTAATTAATTTGGCATTTTATACCGTTTCATTTGAATTTGCAACTACTAATTTGCTTTTTGTAATACTTTATAAAAGATTTAAAATAATACATAATAAAATTAAAGCATAAAATTGAAATAAATAGAGATGAAATAGGTAAAATTTACAATATTATTCAAGAGAATTCTTTTGATACAAGGATAAGTTGATATGAGATGTTATAAGAGAAACTTGGAAATTGAAACATATGAAATTCTTTTTATATAAGGGTAGAAGATACGAGAGGTTACGTAAGAGTTTATACTAGAACACACTTAGAAACACTAAGAAAAACACTTAGAATACTAAAGGGATTTTTCTTATTTGATTTACTGCGGTCTTGTGATTTGATGATGCCTTCCTTCACTTGCTTCTATTTGTATTTATGCAAATATATAAGTGCTTATTGAGGTAAGTGCTTATGTTTTATTTCAAATTATTGTACTACTTTTATTTATCTTAAACAGTTGCTTGTCAACCATTTTGATGAACAGTTGACATGATGTACTGTCTTCATTTATCTTGAATAATCGAGTCTTGGTTGTTAATTTTTTAAAGTAGATTGATGAACAATTATTGAGCATGCATTGTCTACTAAGAATAATAGATGGTTTTTGAAATGAATAGTTGTTGTGCTAAAGTTAAATAGTTGATGTATTTGTTATGATATGTCTTCATTGTTTGGTATCTTGATGAAAGTAATTTGAATTATTAGCATGAATAATTGTTCTTCATAAGAGCTTTTTTTGTACTTATATTATTTTGAACAAAATATCATAAAATTTTCTAATATTGAATAAATATGTTTTGATTGAATAAAAACACTTCTCTCCTCACATTTTGAACAAGTTTAATTATTAAACAATTTAATCATATTGAGAAATATTAATTCCATAGCAATCATTTTCATTTTGATTTGGATCATTACTATCAAAACTACCTTCCTCTAATAACCCTGAGGTTATTTTAGATATTTTTCTTTTATATTTTGAGGGATCTGAAATCTATGCTAAATTAGCTTGAATTTGACTTTTTTCTTTTAAAAATTTACTGGTGTGAGTAATACCTTTTTTATATTGATCAAGAAATGCTTAAACAATGTTGACATCTGTAATATTTGTATCGAATTTTTCCCACCATTTTACTCTATGTACTCTTAAAACATAAGGTTGACAATGTTTGTTTTCATTGATAGCATAAGTTTATGTTGCTATTTAGCCTAAATTAAATCTTGCTGCAAATTTTACAAATTTGAAGAACTTAAGTTAATCCCCATCCTTATAATACAATTGAAATTCTTGATATATCTCTACTGGAAGAATTCTTTCTATTAGACTAAAGTATTTGAACTAATTTGCAAACTATGTTGGAAAATCTTCTTAAGTATTCTTGAATTGAATGAATCATGAATGGGCATAATTTTTCACATAAAATATAATTTTCCAAGCTTTGATATAGTCATAATAATCATATATTGGGGATTAAACGATTGAGAAAACATTTTATCATTTTAAGGAACCAATCCTAATTGCTTTAAATGAATAACCTTTTTGATTTTGCATTTTGAATAAGTAATATCTTTATCTTCATCTTGATGGAACAGCTCGATACTATTAGTATCAACTATAACGAATTCATAAAATTTTCTATTTTTCTTTAGATGAGTTAGTTGAAAATCAAAGTATTTTTGAACAATTTTAAAGCGAGATTTTTCATAAAATTCTTTTGATATTTCTAGTTTAATTGAAAAAAAATATTTGAGTATTTTTCTTTTGAAAATAATCTTTAATTTGAACATGAACTGGTTTGGCTTGATAAGTAGGGTTGAGTACTTGAAAATGATTTTGAATTAAAAAATCTACTAAAGATGATGATGATGACACAATCGCTTTTGCATAAGTGGATGAAATAGGTGGTTTTTGATTAGATTTTAATAGAGTTGAAGGAGATAATTTGAGCATATACTTAGCTTTTGTCTTGGGTTTTGATATTTTTGTCTTGAAGAAATTCTCTAGATAAGAAATCTGAGAGTGAATTAAATTTTTCTTTGATAAATTCAATATTAAAATCAAAAGCTAATAAACTATCTTATCATTGAGAAATTTTTTTAGTAATTTTCTTTCAATATATGGTAATTTGAACATATACCTTTTTCTTAACCAAAAAGCATTTGGAATATCTAAACAAATTTCCTTTTCAAAACTTTCTTATAAAGTTTTTATTCTTTCTTTAGTTCCTTATTTTTTCAATTGATTAAAGATTCTTTTTTTTTTTTCGAATTCTTCTTTGAGAAAATTATCTTGTTATAACTTTTACTTTATTTGACCAATCATATTATCTTTTAATAAATTAACTTCTTGTTTTTTTCATTTGACTAATAAGTTTGAACCTTACTTCTTTATTCTTAACTTTAATTTTTAAACCTTGAGTAGTAATTTGAAATGGATATAGCATGGTAAGAAACAGAGTACCTAAAATCATTACATTATTTATATACTAAAATAATGGATGTTTTAAAATTAATTTCATCTTTAATAATTTTGGCTGTAGGAATTTTATAATTAACATTTAATCTTGAACCACTAGCTGAAATTAATCTTTCCGAAGTTTTTTCATAAAAATTTGACGAAATTAGACTCTCTTGAATACAATTATGATCAGGTTCGGAATCTAAAAGAGCAATTACTTTTACTTTAAAATTATTTTGAAAGATAATAATACTTTGACATACCATTTTTGAATGTTTATTTTATTGATTAGATTGACATATTCCTTACATTCTTTATCAAACTTTACTTCTTTTTCTTCTAATTCTAAATTGCCATTTTCAATTTTTTTTTCATTTTTTCTTCTAAACCATTATATTTTTCCTTTAATTCTTTGATTTCTCCTTTTATTTTATTAATTTCTTCTTGAAGAGTTTTTACAGTTATTGGATATTTTTCTTTTGAAAATCTATTATAATTTTTTTTCTAAAGAATAAATTTCTTTATTACTTAAACTTTTTCTTTTGTTCATTAACATTTCTCTAATTTTAAGTAAATACTCTCTTTATTTTTTTGGATCTTTAATTTCATTAACCATTTCTAAAAGAATTTTTTTTTTTTCAATGGTAATAACATTTAATTGTTTACATGAACAAATATTTTCAGAACAATACTTAGAATCAGATCCTTTGGTTGAAAAGATATCTGAATCATTTTCTATTTTTTTGAACACAATAAGAGTTTTCATAGCTTGAATCACTTTCTTCCATATTTTCTTTACTGACAATTTTACATAATTCTTTTTTAACTTGATCATTTAAATCTAATTCATTAATTTTTTTTTTATTTTTTGAACATTTTGGTGCAATATGTTCTTTAATACCATATTTATAACATTTTACTTCTTTTTTGAAAGATTTTATTTTAGGTTTATATTTTTTATATCTTTTGTATTCTTTCTTCACATGGAGTTTATTAAACTTGTCTTTTTTATTTTTTCTTTTTATTTTTGAAGATGGAGCTTGTATTTTTTTCAAAATTATATTGATAACAAAAATCTCCTAATTCTCTTTTAAGACTTCCTTTTTTTTTTTTCAATTTTTTACTTAAGTTTTAGATCATTGCACAAACTTAATTCTTTTAAACTGATCATATTAACTATTTCACCAAAAATAATAGTTGAATAATTTGAAGATTATAACTTTGATAAATGCTTTCCTTTATTTTATTTGCAAATAGCTTTGGAAGACTAAAGATAAATCTTTCTTTTCAATAACTATTATTATACTCTTCTCTTGAATACACTTTTGTAAGGAAAACATCTTTATACCATCTGAAATCATTTAGGGTTGGACACCTAAGATTTTGAAGAATTTCGTCATTCCTTTCTTTAAATTGAATAGTATCTCTGACAAAATGTTTAGTAATAGCATAGATTAATATTGGAATAACATCTTCTATTTAATATAAAGTATTATCTCTCATTATTTTCTTTTTTGTATGTAAAATATATTGATATTGAGTTTCATCAAGATAATTTTCCCACCAACCTTTGAGCATACTAGTGAATCCAATTACTAGAATTTTTGCAATCTTTAGATTAGTATTTCTATATTGTTTATAAGAATTTTATGCAATTATCATTAAATTTAAAATATCTAAAATTTGATACTTAGCTTAACCATTGATATTCCATTCCTATATTCTTTATCCAGAAAATTTACTTAGATCGACATAAGGTTTTTCTTTATACATTGTATCTGGAGGTAAGGGTCTTGAATACCATGATCTTTGATTTGATGTAACTCTCATTTTTTGTTATATTTTATTAATATCTAAATTTTGAGAAAATTGATTTGTCAAATTATCAATGTCTTCATCTATTGTATTACTAGTTTCCCTTTTTTTCTATCTCTAACTTACTTAACTTATTTGAAATTTCTTTTAATAAATTATCACTTTTTTTAAATTTAAAAGTTTGAATATCCGAAACAAATCTTGTTGGATAAATGGGTTTTGCAATTACAAATTTTGAAGTACTTGATTCTTCTTTTGAAATTCCTATAAGAGTTTTTCCTTTATCTAGCTTTTCTATCAACATATTTTCTATTTTATCGGTTTGTTGACCAATTGTATGTAAAATTTGATTATAGTAATTATTTTGAGCTTTTACATTATTAAAATCTAAAATTTTTTCCGATAGTTTTCTTAAAAGTTAAGGCTTTTATGATCTCATTTTGAACTTAAATATCTACTTCTTGAAGTGGATGATGGGTTCTTGTAGTTGTTCCTCGTTTAGTTTCCCATTTTTGATTTGATGACTTAACTATTTGAATATAATTATGCTTATTTGGACCAAAGTTTTTAGCAAACCATTTAGAGAAAGGTTCACTTCTTCTTAATCTAGTATGCATATCATTATACTACATGGTTTTAATTGAAATAGTTTCTTCTTTAGTATAAGTTTTGAAATATTTTCTCCTTTTCGAAGTATTTCTTTTTCAATAAAAATCTTTTCTTAAAAAATTTTGTCTATCTCAAAAGGTTCTTCTGAACTTATTACATTTAATTCATTAATTTGAGAATAAGTGAGAGAATTTGGTTGAGGTTGATAAATTGGTTTTAGAATTGTTGGTTGAAAATCAACACCTCTAAGTCTTATGACCTAGTTAAGGTTTTTGACTGAATATTTTCTCTTTCATTATCTTCTCTAAGTGTTTGACCTTCTTGATTAGTTCTTGGAAAAGAAATGTTCACTTTTTTGAAATAGTATTCTATATTTGGAGCAATTGGTCTTCTATTAGTTATCTTAGGGAATTGAATTCTAATGCTACCATTATCAAATCTTTGAGCAAGAGTGGGTCTAGTTTGATAAACACTAAGTCTTGGTGGAAGGACTTCTTCTAAAGTCCATTCCTTTGGTAATTAAACTTCATTCCAGCTTAATGATTTTGGAGAAAACACTAGAGAATATGTAGTATTGGCTTCTAAAAGAACAGGTTCTCTTTTGAGAGATAACTTTTTGGCATTTGGATTAATTTGAGAACTCATAACTTTATAGTAGATCCTAAAGATAAGTGTTATAACTTTGGTTCTTTCTACAAAATTATGATTTTGAGATTCAATAATACTAAACTATCTATAATTTTTGGATTATCTAAACCTATTGAAAAAGGAAGAAAACATTGAGTATACTAAGGTTCGTTATGAAAATTGGTTTGGAACAATGATAAAGTGGTTTCATTAAAATTTGTATTTTTAACATCTCTTAACTAAATTAAAACAGTATGATTTATCCCTTTTCCATGAAGAGGTCTGATTGAAATTTGAATAAGTCCAACTTGTAAATATTTATATTTTTCTTTGTGCTTTTAAATAGATGCTTTTGAAAGTAATTTGATAATTTCACACTTTTCTGATAAAGAAATAGTTTTTTCTTTATTCATTGAAAGATTTAGAGTTAAACATTGGAAATTCCCTTAAAAATACAGAAAGAAAATATAAATTTATGTGTATGAAAGTATGTATAGAATTGAGTGTAAATACGTATATTAATAGTATACTACAAGTATAAATACATATATATATATGTATAGGTGTACATATGATAATAGTATAGCATAATTATATATATACAAGTATATGTCCAAGTATGTATACTAATATACTAAGATTACATACATACTTAAGGATACATATATATTTATAAATAAATATAAGTACATATATAATTGAATATACTTAATTAATAATATTTAAAAGCACAAAGAAAAATATAAATATTTACAAGTTGGACTTATTCAAATTTCAATCAGACCTCTTCATGGAAAAGGGATAAATCATACTGTTTTAATTTAGTTAAGAGATGTTAAAAATACAAATTTTAATGAAACCACTTTATCATTGTTCCAAACCAATTTTCATAACGAACCTTAGTATACTCAATGTTTTCTTCCTTTTTCAATAGGTTTAGATAATCCAAAAATTATAGATAGTTTAGTATTATTGAATCTCAAAATCATAATTTTGTAGAAAGAACCAAAGTTATAACACTTATCTTTAGGATCTACTATAAAGTTATGAGTTCTCAAATTAATCCAAATGCCAAAAAGTTATCTCTCAAAAGAGAACCTGTTCTTTTAGAAGCCAATACTACATATTCTCTAGTGTTTTCTCCAAAATCATTAAGCTGGAATGAANAGCTTGAAAAATTTATAATTATAACAAAGTTACAATAAATAGCAAATTAAGCTTAAAATGGAAAAAATAGTGAAATCTACATAAATTGGACTTAAAAATAAGAAATTATAAAAATATGAAATTTAGAAATTAATTCAATTATAAAATAATAAGAAAAAGCTAAAAATTAATAAATAAAATTGTTTGAGTTAAAATAACTAAATTTATAACAGTTTAGGCCCATATCGAAAAATGCAGCTTTTAACATCCAAAACAGACCTCATTACTCCAACGTACATTAGAAAACAACAAAAATTAACTATAAGTTCATAAATATTGAAATTAGAACAAAAACGTTTTGCATGATTAATAAAAAGCTCGAACCGGGAAAAATAATAGAAAACTTAAGTAGATTTAAATAAATAATTACATAGTTTAGTTAGTTCATTTAGTTACTTATTCTCTTTTCTATTCTATAATAATCAAGTGATCTTGACAAGGGTTTGAATTATCTTATGGACTATTATAACCCTAGAGATTCATCATGGCTGGGTGAGTACTTTCTATGATTCTATACTTGTTTGTATATGTAGTTAGTGAATTTAAGCAATATTGTTAATTAAATGATGTATAGGGTTAGGTTATGCATATGAATGTTATTATTTATTGAATTGTGAAGTTACTCTATATTATGATAATGAAATGTTTGTTGCATAGTAAATGTGATAGAAATTGTATAGTTTATGATGTTGATTGGTCATACAATAATTGGATCTAATTATATTTGATTTATTTAAATAAATTGGTTCATGCATAAACATACATTACATATGACTAATCGAGTCATCACATCATACGGAAGTAGCAAGACGTCATACGAAGGTTGATTTATTTGATATTAGTGTTTTAATACAGTGCACATGTACAATATGACCTTACTATAGCTTGCGGGATTACTAAGCATTAGAGGCACTAACTACCTAGCTAGGAGTCGAGTCTAGAGGCTTCTATTTAAGGGTGAATGTAGACTGTGGGGACCTACTCATAATTATAGCTGAAACTTAATTTTGATTAAAACAAACAAATTGTTTTTACTTAAATATGAAATGTGGAGTTTCATAGTAAAATAAGTTCAAGTATAATATCCGGATCTGATTGGTGCCATATAACTTCAACCCTTACTTTAGAGGGAATTAAATCTGAGTTGCATATAGTACCTGATCAATTGTACGTATTTATTTGGCATTTTGCTTATTTATGCATTCATATGTTTAAAATTAATGTATGTATGACCTACTTGTCAGTGTGGTTAAGGAATTATCTCACTAAGCTTTATAGCTTACACTCTTATAGACTTTTGATGTAGAATTACCTTTTTGTGGAAGCAGACTGAAGGATGCTTAAGGTTTGTTATAGGTCATTTTGGGAATGCATGAAGCAGATAAGAAAGTTGAGTGAATATATGTAGACTCTTAGATATAACTCTTGTAGTAGTTTGTTATTTCTTTACTGTACATTGCCAATGGTTTAGAGTACTTAGCACTTATTTAGTGTTGTACTTACTAAAAATTATATTAATGTAATTATGTTGTGATATTATCTTTATTTGTTTATCCTTGAGTAACTAATTGTAGTAATAGCCTTGTATATTGTATAAAGGATTATTAATTAGAAGAGAAACCAATCACGGTATTTTATACGATATACAATGCCTACCATGACTAGGCTACCTTCGGGTTATGATAGGTTCTCCCTGCAAACTTATGTCTAAGTATCTATTTATAAGAGTAAGACCTAGATTTACAGAGAAAACCTAACAAAAATAGAAGATTCATAAATCATTGCAAGTCCATAGGCAAGATACATAGCTATGGTAGTTAGGCATACACTTGCACTTTGTCCAAAATCTTCAAAATTAAATGGAATTAAATGTCAAAGGGAATACAGGTACAGACCATAATCATGGTCTTCAACTGTATTCTCTCGTAGACTTTATTTGTTGCTCAAAATTTTTCTACTTTAATCCTTGATCAACACTTTTAATCTAATATGCTCTAAAATTCAACAAAAGTTTTCAAAACTTCATAAAATGTTCCCAAGTCCCTAAAAATGAAATTTAAATGAATTAACCTCTAAATACTATAGAATTAACAATATTATTATATACAATGGCATGTAATAACCATAGAATATTTATACTAAATTCATGTTATCATGAACCATAGAAGGTATAGATTTATGTTTTTTATATGTCGATTATCTCTTGTACTTAACTGTACGAGACATCTCATCTTACCTGCATAAGGTTGTCTATAGGTACTCTCCTAATAGATGAATCTTGACTATTACCCCATTTAAGAATACTATACTAATCATCAAGTAGATTCTAAGTAGGGCCATCTACTATTAATAGTTAATATAATGCCCTAAGGTTAACTATTAGCAAATCTACACAACGCCCTACGGGCTAAATTGTGTTAGTTTTGATTCAGACCACTCACTATCAATCATCTGAAAGAGGTTTGCTAACTTTGCATCAATGATTAAAAATATCATCGGTGGCTTCTATGAGAACTCATCGAGTTTAATAAAATGTTTCTTTAAATCATAGAACATTCCAAAATTTGTTTTGCAAATTTTTCAAAAAGATTGGTAAAGCTATAAACATTATAACTTGTAATTGTTGGATCACATACATGTGATAGATATATATTCGATTATTTTAGCCAAATATTTAAAATTTTACCATTTTAATAAGGTGATCACATGAATACTAGCATACAAACAATAAGTCATTCAGACAGATAACCAAGGGAAAATAATAGAACATCGGGCAATCATCAAACACAAGCATATAGTAGATTATTAAAACTCCTTCACCTAGGTTTGCTCACCTACTTGTCCTAGGCTTCAAGGTTCTAGAATTAGAAGTTAATTCATCTAAAATATAACAATAAAATCTATGTAAGTAATTGGAAGAGGATCTCTTTAAGAACATAAGAGTTTGCCTACTTACTAAAGCCCGCCGTAAATCATCGGATAGGGTTAAGACTTGTTTTTGCTATAACTTCTTTGTTTTAAGTCCATTTTTTTGCATTCTTATGGGCGATTTTCATTGTTTTTTAGTGTTTTATCACATGAGTAATGGTGTCTATTTTGTGAGATTTGACCTACAACTATTCGAGTTATGCTAAACAATTTTGTTTGTCAAAGGCTAAGGGTTTTAGGCCTTGTTTTAGGCCTAGGGTTAAGATTCTGGTATTGGGCCTTCTTCGTGGTTTCTTGGACTTCTATTTAAGGGTTTTAAGTGGACTTCTCAAAATTTTCTCTTAGGGTTTTTGAGTAGGCCTTAGGTTCACTTTTATAGGTTGAATTGGTTTTTTTTTTTTTGTTATTTTCTTATGGTGACTCTAAGTTGGGCCTTATCTTGTTGTGCTTCTAATTTGCTTCTTTTAAGTCTCTTTATGCTACTGATTAGATTCTTTTACTGGATTATGGGCTTCATTTTGGGCCTTTCAATAGGTTTTGGGCCTAACTTTCACTATAAGGCCTTAAGCCTAACTTCATGTATTCCTTTAGGCTTAGATTCCTTATGAGCCTTTTAAATACTCCATTTTTAGTGAGTGTTTAGATCTAGTGATTATTCTTTATTAGGTTTTTAATCAAGCTTTCAAAGTCCAAATCACATTTTATGCTTATTTATGCTTCTAGCCTAACATTAACTTCTGGACTTTGTTCATTATGTCCTAAACCTTAATTATTACTAATTAATGATATCATTAAGCTAATAAATAAAAAGTTGGAGCTTACTTCTACTTTTAAGGGTGGCATTTAAGGTGGTTGTCTTAGGATTTCCATCATCCTGCACATAACTTCTCATTTTAGTATGTCTTATCTACTTCTAAACTAAGTCTTTCACTAAAAGAAGTTAATATTATTCATAAGTAAGTGTTAATATGAATGAAACACCCACTATAATGGGATGATATGTAAGGAAAACTAGATTTCTTGGGGTCTTCTTACTTATTTCGTTCCAACATCCACTTATTTCTACATGTTTGTTTATATTAGTGATTACATATAACTATAAAGCTATATACTCTAAATAATCCTTGATTATCCTATGCTATCTCTACTTTACGTTACCATATCAAGCTTTTTCATGAAAGATTTTGAGCTTAAAATGTAAGAATAAGTAGTAACCTTTAGATATTTAGTAGGGAAATTCACCTCAAAGAAGAAGTCGTTAGCCTTGTCTTCTCTTACTTGCATAGCCGTATAGGGTGCTCCTAGGGGTGGTATGGTGTATCAATTATTGCAACCTAGACAGTACCTCCGTCATGGTAGATTATCGTATACTGTACAAAAGTCGACAATTAACCCCCTTGTCAATCATGGGCCTTCCATATGATGTATAAGGCTTCCTCCACTCTAAGTTACTATCGGTCACATAGACAAATAGTATCATAGCATAACAATTATCTTTGTTGGTAAATTAGATATGATATCAAATTAAAAGTATGGAACTTAACATACCCAAAATAATAATAACAAAAGTAAGTAGTTCAAATGGCTATTGTAGGTTTAGTTACTTAATATAAAGAAATACATAAAATTCCTAATCAGTATTAAGCAGTTCTCTCCTTTGCTTCACATTATCTCACAGTCCCGTCCCAACTTGAGACTAACTTCGGGCATTCTGCAGCTTGGCTTAACGAAGAGATGACCCTACAACAAAAGGAATTTGAGGGGGAGTAAGCTTACACTTAGTGAGCTAATTCTTCCATTATGATTTACAAGCAATATAAATTTAATCAATTATATGAATGCATGTAACAAATAGTATGCTAAATAATATATGTAGTAGCTTAAGAATCACATGCAACTCAGAAATTTTGCCCCCTGTAGTCAGGGTTGGAGATTATTAACCAATATAAACCATCAACTAGGTCCTAGCACTTAGGTTTTTTCTAAGATTGCACCTATAGTGCTCAAATCAACTTATATACATATACTCATATATACATAAATATACTTTACTACATATAAAACAAGGTCCTTTTGAAAATTTCCAAGTCTAGTGGTGTGGTGGCTTTTACAGTCCATAATCATAAGCCTTAAGTGGAAGTCACAAGATGTAGCCCTTAGCTAAACGGTTAGCATCCCCTAGTGCCTAATAAGCTCGTTAGCTAAGACAAAGGCTCAATAACATGGAAAATATGCCTAAATAATTCCCTTTAGGAGCTCTTACTCCTGCTCCTATGAACCCCTTCCCACCTTCCACATGAGGTGGAAGTGGGTATAATTTATGATGCGATGTTGTGCCATGCATGACTCATTTTAATATTCATAGCCAAATATTGACTTATGTCTGGTTACTTAGATGATCAAGTAGTTTCATGCTATAACAACAATACATGAATCAGTCATGTAAGCACTTCTAGTCCATATAGTACCATTAAGTCGTGCAAACAATCAAGAATCCATACATAAGGAGTTCCTATGCCCCTCATACATCCAATTTAATAATATCATTATTTAGTGCAACTAAACTACAATCAAAAGCAAGCATGAAGTTATTGGGAGTCACTCATTCTGCTATAGCTGCTAGTCATAATAATATAGAGGTAAGTCATTCCCAAGATCAAATTCCCTTAAATAGTATAAGAGTAATAACATAAGGATATGATGTATAATAATATTATACTAAAGTTTTATTAAGGTTATACTTTTAACTTAACACTAAATCTTCCCAGTTAAGTTAAATCTTTAATCACATATAACTTTCTTATTTTAAATCCAATTTTCACAATCTTATAATCAATTTCCATTGTTTTCAAGTGTACTTTCACGTGGTATGGTTAGATTTAGGAGATGGGGCCTATAATTTTATCTACTAGTCAGAACAGTAGTGCCCTTAAAGTTTAAGTCTTCTTTTAGGCTTAAAATTGTTGTTGAGCTTTTTACTACTTTGTGAAATATTTAGGGCTTGGGCTTAGGACTTCATTTTGGACTTAAATACTTTCTTAAAGTTAGATTCTAATTTATTATTTTTAGTCTTATTACTATCTTGCACTTCTTTAACTTCTAAGTGGCTTGTGTGGCCAAAGATGGGCTTATTTCATATGCAAATCAATGCTTATCACTTTGTTAGGCCTAGGGGATTTTAATGTGGGCTTCCTATGGGCTTTATATCATCTTTTTATTAAGTTAGAGGTGTTGGTTAGAATTTCATGTAAAGCTTAGGTGAGTGTTTTTTTGGGCCTACTTTTGAGTTTTTGGCCCTTAACACTTATCCAACTTGTTTTGGTAGGTCTTTTTACTTTATTTATTTCATTTTTAAGCGTGTTTAAGTAAATTAAATGTAACTTATAAATCTGGTTAGTCTGGGGTTGTTAGCTTCTAATTCCATTTTTCAACTTAACTCTTGGTTTTCTTAAGCTTAAGTATTAAATCAAGACTTCACATTACTTGTATCTTCACCTTTGCTCTACTTATTCTTTGTAAGTAGATTATTTTGATATAATATCAAGTGGAGTTTAAAGAACATGCATGTATTCTAGGCGATAGGTTTTAGTTTAGGTCCTTAGGTGTTAATCTTCTTACTAAAGCTTCATGTGTTGGTTTCTCCTTTGCCTAGGGTTAATTTAGAGTATGTGAATCTTATTAGAAGGGAGAATAACACTTAAGGTAGCCTTAAGCATGTCGTGTCTAGCACCTTAGAGGATATCCATGGACTTAGTTTTATGTTTTTCTCAAGTCATAAGGTCATACTCTAGGTAAGAAACAAGTATATTAAAGGAAACTATGCTTATGCTACTCATGTTCTAACACTCATGAGGAAAATTCAAGAAGCTAACACTTAACCTAGATAAGATAACTTCTAAAGTACATGATGACCCTATAGAAACAAGAAATGATATCCTAATCATGGTATTCTCAAGACATTTGGAAACGAGGCTTACTTCACTAGGTGAAATGAATGATTGTGGTGGCCCTTTAAGTCCCTCTTAGCTCCTTGTTTTAGTCCTTCCTCTTTGGTGATCCTTAGATCTTTGGAACCTAGGTCTTTGAGGGGTTGTTAGTGTTTTAAAGCTTCTTCAAGTGGTAATGTAAGTTGGTTCTAGTGGGTCTTCTTAGATGGACAAAAGTAGCAGCAACAAATGTGTATATGTGTGGCGTAAACTTGTGTGTATGTTTGGAGTGGTGAGAGTTGTATGTGTTGACAGTTTTTTTTCTTCCTTGGTTTTCAAATGTAATGTATTTTGAAAAGAGAGAAAATAAGTGAAGGTTAGGGAGGGTTTCATGGCTGGTTGTAGTATTAGGGTTTCATAGTCTCATCTTGTCAATTCTTTTGCTGTTTTCATGTGATGTAAGGCCCAAAAGATGTGATAGTTTGCTTAAGTTTTGTGTGGCTATTAAATGTGACTTAACAAGTGAGTAAAAGAGTGAAGAGATGGAAGATGGCATGCCTTAACCCTCCTCTTCCAACCAGCAGTCTAGAGTATTTAGGGGATGGGGTGTTGTCTTGTCATCGTAGCTATTAGTTAATCTAAAAATAGTTAAGCCACCTTTCTCCTTAAATGGTATAACTTGTAGAGATTGGAAATTGTCCTGTCTACACATGGGAGTTTACTAAGTGTATAAGTTAACTAGTTTCACACTCTTGACTTTGGCTTGTTTAAACTTAATTTGAATGGGAAATTAGGTTAGGGATGGCCAGTTCTAGCATTCCCATGTGACCCTTCAATTTCTACCTTCGATTGACCTAATTGACTACCCCATGCACATGACCAAGCTAAGGTTTAATTTGTAAATGTTTTCCTCGCTTCAACTTACTTTTCTTACTTTGTTATAAGTAACTTAGGATTAGTCCGAGCTCGATTAAGTTTAGGCTTCCGATGTAGGGTTCTTAAGTGTTTAACTTAATAGTCAAATTTTGATCGATCTTTTAGGGTTTCGATAAACTTACAAGTCTTCATTACATATTAAGGTTTAGGGTTTTACTAAGTTAAGGTTTTTTGTTACATTTTAAGGTTTCCAAATGCTCGAGTTAGTATTAGCATTCTTTTAGGGTTTTCATAAGCTCGGTAGTATTTTGTTATACTTAGGAGTTTAGGGTTTTGGGTATTTTCTGAGATTGATATTGACTTTAGAGTTCTCAGGTTGAATTGTAACTATGAAGTCAACATTTATGAGTACGACTTTCATATTATATTTAATTCTTAGTTTGGTTGATCCTCGGGAATAATTAGAAGGGCATTTCCAACTACTTGATTTGTTACTTAGAAATTGTAGGGTTTACATCCTTAGAGTAATGGAAGGAGAGTAGAAGGTGTGGTAGTCAATTGTTGGTGGTGGCATGGAATGGTGGTGGAGAAAAAGAGGCTGACATTAGAGTAGTGTAGGTAGTCGAGAGAGAGAGTAGGAGAGTGTGTTTCAAGGTTTTTTTTAGAGAGTTTTTAAAGAGTGTTTAATATGTTGGAAGGGAGAAAAATAAAAGAAGGGAATCGGGAGTAGGCTGGTGGGCACATGAGATATGGGAGACAAGGGGTTGTTACTCTAGGGTGTATGTACAACACCTTTTTTTAGTAATATTGTACCTTATATGCTTGTTACCAAATTGGGGAAGATCTTTTCCCTTAAAAGACATGTGTCCTTGATTCCCAACCAGCCCTTTCGGCCCTTTTCTCCCTAATGACTCTTATCTATTTGTTAATTATGATGTAGTGATGGTTGGTTATAGGACTAAGGCATAATTAAGATAATTAATTGTGATAAAGTATGATTAAGTAGATTAATTAATTAAGGTTGGTTTAGAGTTTTGTCATATCTTACCATTCCAATTGAGTTTATTAACTTATATTATCTAATTTCTTAAGATTTTGAAGAATTCAAGATTGTTTATGGTTATTAGATTGTATAAATGATTAATATATAGGGTTTTTAAACGATTAGTAAAATTGGTTATATTTAGCAAGTGATTTTGCTACATAATTATGGTTCCTTAGTTATATTAGGGTTTTAGTCATTCAATTAGGAATTTAGAAGGTCTTTTTGGGTTTTATAGTCATTTTAAGTTTTCTCACGTATTATGGTTATAGGGTTTTATGCGTATGATTAGGATTTAGGATTTTTACTTCTAGTAAGGTTTTTGACTCATTACTTAGGGTTTATTTATGTCAATTAGGGTTTTAGATTATTATATTTTGAGTGGTTTTAGGGATTATTTATTGACTCTCATGACCAATCGCGAGTTTGGACATGAAAATTCTTGAGGTTTGCGTAAGGTGTAATTAAGTTTTCTTAATCTTAATTACTAGAACACATGACAATAATTAGGGGTAATTTAGAGCTTAATGTGTTGAATTAAGTTAACTAAGACTATTAGGTCATCTCTTCTAATTAATATAGGGTTCTTAGGAATTGAAATTGATTATTGTCAATTGATTAAGTTCTAGAAGGTAAATTAGGGTTTTTAGGCGATTAAGTGAGTAGTTTATGATTACTAAATAGTTTTACTGTTTGATTAGGCTGTAATAGTTAAATTAGAGTTTTTCAAATTTTATCTTCAAGGTTTTCGAGTTCCTTTCAAGGCTCTGATATAAATTTTGTTAGTTTTAATTTCTTTGGTCTTATTGAGCCTAGTAAATTTCATAGGTTTTCAAATTCGATGCTAACTTCAAGGCTTAAAGGTTGCAGGCTTTGCAGGAACTTTGAATTATAAATATGTGTGTAAAAATATAATATATATACATTTATGTATGTATATATGAACATTGCCAAAAATTTTAAATACCTACAATGAACATTCAATAAAAGAACTAACTATAAATTTTTAGAATTGAAGACAATGCGATGGAAAAATTATATTACAATATCATAACAAAAGATGTACCCATTTGAGAATCTCCATAAAATAGTGAATAATAATTAGTGTCGTGATTCTAAAGAGGGCCTAGTAGGATTGCCTGAAATTTTTCCTTAAAAGTCAGAAATTATAGGACTCGAAATAATTAATTGCTAAGGTTTCCAATTTTTAAATTGATTAACTTACTAAAAAATATAAATAACTATGGATATCCGATATTCTACAGTCCTTCAGAATCATAGAGAATCCGTATTCTGTATTAAACAATAAAATAGGGTAAATCAACTTTATAAATTATAAGAAATACTAAATTATACAGAATTTTAATATATAAATATTTTCTACATAAGATGTTTCTATACTAGCTATATACATCTCAATTGACTCTAACATTTTCAAACTTATCTTCAATTTGCACTCAATACTCGAAATTTATCCCAATCCTAGCTAAAATAAACTTGTAAAAGAAACTATAGAGGAATGAGCAAACCACAGCTCAGTGAGTTTGTTCCTTACCACTACCATTCAAGCAAGTTATCAAATATTATTAGTACATATGTAATTTATCTACACGTGAAATGAATGCATATGTAGTAAATGTAAGGAATACATCCATGAGAGTCTAGAACCATGAGAGGTATAGATTTACGTCGTCTACACGTCGATTATCTTATATACTTACTTACATCGGGTACCTTACCTTAACCACATAAGGCTACTTGAGGACATTATTCCTCTAGATGACGCTCAACTATTACCTTAACTAAGAAAGAAGTACCAATCAAATAGGTAGACCCTAACTAGGGCCATCCATCATCAACAAATTATATCTAAGGCCTCTTGAGCACAACAAAGTGAGTCTTCTTAATATTAAAATATATCTAAGGCCCCATCATAGTTGTCAAAATTGCAATTTTACGAGTTTATGATTTTAGGTGGCTCTTTTAAGTTAACTCGAGTGTAGAATCGTTTTACTTTTAGAAACTTACGTTTTTAACTAAGTTTACAAATAAACTTGATAGAAACTTATGTTTTTGACTTTGTTTATTGATTCTACATATTTGAGTTGAATGAACTGAAAAATTAAAGGAAAAAAAATACAACTGGCCTTTTAGAAGTTGTCAACTATTAAGGCAATACGACATCTGTCTTATCTTATTCCAATTTTTTACCTCTTTCTTTCTCTCCTAATCTCTTATTTTATATTCATAACTTTTATCCAAGTTTCAACTTCAATAACAAAGTTTACAAAGAAAACTATATACTTTATTTTATACTGTCAATAATCTAAAACGAGTTGAATTGTTTAGTTATTTTTAATTTACAGCCTTTTAAAAAAGATAGGAAAAAGTTTACTTTTAGCTTTATTTATCTTCCTTTTAGACATGTTAGATTATATATTAAGAATTTTTATGGAAAAAAAAAACTTAATTTCTTCATTTTTTTATTTTCATCATATATTTTAAGTTTTGAATAACTACTATAAGTATATTCATAATTTTTTAAAACTATTTTACATAAGTTATAGAAACTTATGTTTCTACGTTTTGATTTTATATTTCGATTTTTTCAAACCCTCTAATGATTCTATGTAGAATTGCGAGTTTGACAACCTTGGGCCCTATAGGCACATTTATGCAAGTCTTCTTGTAATCAAAATATATTAAAGGCTCCATGGGCATAAATATACGAGTCCTCTCATAATCATTGAGAGATATTATGCTAACTTTGCCTCAATAATAGAAAACATCATCCATGGGCATTATAAGCTCCTACAAAAATCATACAAAAATATGTTTAGGATTGGAAAAATGTTTTCCAAAAATACTTTCCTAAAAAATTTGCAAAGCTGACACTCTTTATTAGTATACTAGTTGAGTCACAGACATGTGATAAATATAACAAATTATTTTGGTTAGATATTTATATTTATCGGTTTAAAAAGATGATTACATAGATGATAGTATATAAGCAAAACAATCATTCAACAGATAATCATTATCAACCAACAAAAAACATACAAATATCAAGTAACAAGTATATAGCAGATCATCATAACTCCTTCATCTATATTAATGCTCACTCTCTAAGCTTTTGGAATTCCCAAAACTCGATAATTGAGTACCTAAAAGATAATAAGACTTATAAGTATTTGGGAAATGCTAGGTTTCTCAATTAATTAAATGTTTATTATGGTTTGCCTAATTTTCAACTATAACCTAAGTATGATATAAACATGGTTTAACTTACTTATTAGAGTAAATAGGAAACATATTTGTATATTTGTAAATTATGGTAGTTTATGTATTTATTTATCCTTATTATTTGTTTATAAGATTAATTAATTTAGTTATTCTACCTATTTTTCTCGGTTTATCTTAAATTTTTAGTCGTATATAACTTTTTTATTCTAACTCCAATTTTTATAATCTTATAGTTAATATTTATCGTTTTCGGATGTATTTTTACATAGTAAGATCCATTTTGGATGTTAAAACTTGCATTTTTTGCTATGAGTCTAAAATGTTACGAATTTTGTTATTTTGGCTTAAATAATTTTATTTATCCATCCTGAGCTTTTTTTTTTGTTTTATCATTTAATTAATTTCTAAATTTTATATTTTTGAAATATTTTATTTTTGAGTCCATTTTATACTAATTTCACTATTTCTTTATTTTTAAGCTTAATTTACCAATTATATTAATTTTTTTTATTATAGTAATTTTCTGATTAATTAATATTATTATTTTCTAATTATTTTTTGCAATTTGTGGTTTAATTTGATCCTTTTGGAAAATTGTTGATGTGGCACTTTCTTATTGGTCCACATTATCAATTTTGTTATTTTTCCTAATTGTTACATTTCTTGAATTTTGTATTATTATTATGCATATTTATACGTTATTGTAATTAATTAATTAATATATATATGTATATATATGGGCCTTAATTTCTTTTTTGGGTTTTGGCCCATTTATATATATGTGTATACATGTTTATTTTGTTGTATTATTTTAAATAGTTATGATATAGTTATTTATATCCTTGTATTTAATATATGTACATATGTATTCTTACTCATATACATATATATATATATACTTGTATATTTATATGTATTTATACTTATACTATACCTTTACTATATGTATATCTATGCATGTATATATATGTATTTATGCGTATTTATACTTTTAGTATACTACTATTATACATATTTATATACATGTACATATACATATGTTTATGTATTTATACCTATATTATACCAATATTATACATATTTTTATACATGTATATATGTACATATATTTATGTTTTCTTAATATATTTTCAAGGAAATTTAATATAACACATATTGTAGACACCTAATTTTTGCTCCGCTTTAGTCCTAATTTTTATTTTTACAAAAAAGGGTCCTAATTCAAAAAATAAAAATAATAAAAAGAATTTAAAAAAAATTAACAAATGATGAAAATACCAAAAAAAAAAAATGATGAGAAAAAGAAAAGTTAAAAGTTTTTTTAGATTTTTTAGGAAGTAAATTATTTTAGAGTCAATCATTTTATTTAAGCTTAGTTAAAAATTATTATTTTAGGCAATCAGGTGTTTTAAGGAGGATTTAGTTATATTAAAAATTAAGGCATAGGCTAACGGCTTAACGGATAAGTATTGGAGTATTGGATTGAATTAATTCGGATCTAGTTTAATTATTTAATTAGATATAATAGATATGATTTGATATGATTTTGTTCGGCTTATATAAATACACACATACAATCGGAAAAAAAAAAAAAAGTTACAATCCACTTTCACAACTCCCCTATCCAATTTGCTCTGTCATTCCTAATCCAAACACCAGTCGAGGTCCATAGTTGCTGATCAGCCTACTCATGCACATTTGAAACAAAAATTGCAGTAACTCCTCATCTACAAGTCACTCGTGACTGCAAACAAGCAGCAAAGCACCAGCGATCAGCCCTCACTCATTGTTTAATTCCACTTTAACTCCTTACTGCCTAAGTCACATCCACAGCAGAGCGCCCTGATCACTACAACTCGAACAGCGCCCCCCAATCTTCAAACCGAGTAGCCATCCCCTCTCCTTTGTTCAACAATAGTCACATACAAGGCCCCGAGCACTTTACACACGCCTAGCCAATTTGCTACGTCCAATGATGCATCGTAACATCCATGCTATAACCTAAAAGCTAGCTCAAGCACTATAGATTACACGGTTAGCTCACTCCCAATTGCTACTCACAGTGCAGCAGCAGACGGACATCCACGACTATCTCCAAGCAGTCACAACAGACCGCCTCGACAAATCTATGACTCTACTAATTAGACTAATTACTTTACACTACTATTGCAACACATTCGGCCAATAAGTCCATGCCCACAATTGACAGCACCACATCCCAACGTCCTATTATCCATGCACCACCCAAACCACTACAGCATACTCCATGGACAGTACCTGATCAGCAAGCAGAATGCACACACACCACACAACACAGCTAAACTCCAATAACGACTAATGCAAGCAGCAATTCTAGACACAACAAGTTCACTGCACGGACAACCGACTAATCCGTAACTCCAGCGATACTGCGTTACTGATCTACACGCTAAGCTCACGCACAACTGTTCTATACTTCCAGTTCGATTACGGCAACACCGAACATGGCGTTTGTAAGACGCACGACAACACTCATCCTCACCGCCAACAACTGACCAATGCCTTCCCAACGTCCTCCTTTTGCAGCCGAAGCCTCCTAACCGATGCAACATTAGCATATTCATTGACCAAATTGCCTGATGCTAATCGAGGTTTAAGTTTACGCCGATGCCCCGACCAAGTTATGCACGCAAGTTGTTAGTAACCGCCGCACAAGAACAAGCCAGGTTTAGTTTTTTCTAGTTTTGATTTTTTTTGATGTTACATTATTCATTTATTTATTTGTTTATTATTATCACTATATTCTTGGTTCCAAGGTTATTTAATATAGTATGACTATATTAGTTTAAGAGGCTTTTGATATTAGTTTTTTATATATTAAGTAGATTGCATAATTTTATTAATTTATTTAGATAGGTAGTTATTAAAGTAGAAATATAGGTGTGAATATATTAGCTTAGGATTTTTTT